>JBAJHX010000067.1:10355501-10410891 GCA_037176925.1 Amniataba percoides
ATATGGAGGTGCATTAAAACTGATATTTGCAAGAAATGCATACAGTTGATTATATATTTGTGGGTTTTTTTGCAGATCATGTGTAGTTTAGTGTGAGCTGCATTATTCATGTGATATTTTTTCTTTATTTGTACCATATGCATTTTAAATTTAGATTTTTTATTTTTTTTTAATTCAGAACTGATTTGCTGTTTGCTTTATGGATCTGGTCTTCCTACTGAGTCCTAAAGGTCAATGTCCTCAGTGTCCCTTTCCAAGCTAATATTCGTGGATTTGTTTGCTAATCAATCATTAACTCCAATAAAAAGTACTTTCTGCTGCTTATGCTTTGGTGGAAATATAGTTATTAACCTATTATAACCTATATAAGTTGCAATACTTGAATTCCCTTGAACTTGGCTTTCCCTGAGATAGTGGAAACAGCTGGAAAAAGTCACCCAGGCTGTTATTGTATTTAAGACAAATTTTATTCAGAATGGGTCTGAGTGAAAATACAAGAGTTTATATGCTTGAATAAAAAAATATCACCAATAAATTCACAAAGCCCACCACAAAATTCTTTAATCCACTTTACAGCAGCTACTGTAAACAGCCATTTCTGCATCCCTGCTGATGATAAACAGTTTCATCACACCAGCCTGTAACACGGATATTCTGAATGTGCAGGCATGAAAAATATAACCAGTCCAACTATTTGTGTGAGGTACAATGTAGTGATGCAGGAAACATTTAATGCTGTGGATGCAAGATTTGTGGGGGCTTTTACCAGATGCACAGTATCTGCCACGTGGGTTCTTAAGGCGTTCGTGTTGTGATGCAAGCAGGGAAAGTTGGTGTGTCGACCGTAATCTGGGAAGCTTAATGCTTGTCATCAGGGGCAGGGAGTTTCTCAAGCGTGGGCTCCATGCCCCAGATCTCACGAGCATACTGGGCAATGGTGCGATCGCTGGAGAACTTGCCGCATCCAGCAATGTTGTAGATCACCTTCTTGGTCCATTCCTTGGGGTTCTGATGTGAGGATGAAAATGATTGACACGTGAGTAATATGGTCAGTGATTAATGTGATTGTTAGCTCTGAGTCTTCTTCCATTAGTGCCGATTCATAATATACCCACACAAATGAAAACCATCCAGAAACCATTAAAAGACCTTTATGAAGTCCTTTTTAATGAGCATACCTTGTAGAGAGCATTGACTTTCTCCTGGCATTTAATATAGTCTTCATAGTCAGCAAAGACCTTAAACCTGCAGAGAGAACAATGCAATTAATGCAGTGAAATAAAGACATACAACATGCAATTTAATATTAATGTGTTTGTGTGCATTTTAATGTGATGAGCAGTGAATGATGACATGCATGCAAAAGCCAAAAGCCTGTGAGTTGTTTTCTTTTTTCTTTTTTTTTTTTTTGTACCAACCTGCAAGTTTATGCACGTTCTTGTTTGTATGTGTATTTGCGTGTGTGCGCCTCAGGCGGCGAATGTTAGATGTGTCTTTACCTGTCATGATGCATCAGCATGTTGACAATTTCTTTAAACAGGTCAGGCTGCTTTGGGCTGAAGAAGCCTCCAGCAATCTGGTCAATGGCCTGTTTCAGCTCAGGCAGGCGGTTGTAGTACGCTTCAGCATGGTATCTAAGCAGAGAAATGGAAGCACAAGCCTGTTGCTGTAGTTACTCGGATATAGTGAAGGGGTAATAGGCGATTCTTTTGCAGGAGTACCAGCAGCTTCCCCAAGGCCACACCTTTTACTGAGGAAAACCTCCGCTTGGGTGGACAAAAGACTCGAGTCTGGTGAAATTACCCAAACCTCTGTGAGACACTACAAAGTTGCTGGACTGTCAGAGCGCATGGAGCTCACTACTTTGATATCAAAAAAGTCTTGACAGTTGGAACGTCTTGGAGGTATTTCACAAATGGATCCGATAACCGCTGTGTTCTTATATATGAAGACACTGCATGGCACAAATGAAACGACAAGGGCGAACCTTTGTCTTGCCTCTGCACTCTTTAATGTCTCCCTGTGGGATTATGTCACGGTCAAATTATTTTTGATATGAAGAAGTATTTTGGGATTTAAAAGTTAAAAACTGTGCAAGACAAGCCCATATATCAGAAGCTGAACAAAAGTGATTACAAGATCAAATATGTCTGAGGTAGAGGTTGGAAACGTAAACTCAAAGTCTGGACTGGTCTGGGTTCACCCCTTACCCTCTCTTGTCAAGTTCATCAACGTCGTCCACCCTCATGCCGAAGATGAAAAGATTATCCTCGCCGGCCTCCTCAGCCATCTCAACGTTAGCGCCATCCATGGTGCCGATGGTGAGAGCGCCATTCAGCATGAACTTCATGTTGCCGGTGCCGGAAGCCTCAGTGCCAGCTGTGGAGATCTGCTCTGACAGGTCAGCTGCAGGGATGGCTGAAAGATGACAGAAGTAGCGAGTTGATGACTCTAATCAGAGCTTTGAGTCTGTGTTCTATGCATATGTATCAAAAAATCATGACTGGGGACATCTGCAGAGGAGAAAATGAACAGGATGATGAGCCCGGGAAGAGATGGAGCGAGAAAAAAGGGGCTATGATTTGGTAATTACCCCTCTCTGCCAGTGTGACTCTGTAGTTCTCCAAAAAGATGACTTTGAGACGGTCTCCAACCACGGGATCATTGTTGACCACCTCGCCAATAGCTGTGATCAGACGGATAATCATCTTGGCAGTGTGGTATCCAGGAGCAGCCTGCATGAAAGGAACAGTTGCAGAAGTGATGTAATGATGTAGTGAGGGCGAGTTTTAACATTTAACGCTCAGGCAGATGGCGTTAAACTACGAACCTTTCCTCCGATCATGATAGTTCTTGGAGTCCACTGCTTGTTAGGCTCCTTCTTGATGCCTGGCAGAGATATTAAGAGATTACACGACTGAGTCTGTGTTTGTGTTTACGAAAATTGCGTGGAGGCGCAGACAGGCAAAGAATCTGCCCTTATAATCCCCTTAAGAACCACAACATATAAATCAGAGATAATGTGTGCAGCAGAAATCTTTAAAAGTGCACTCACGGTTATAGTAGGTGATGATGTGCAGACAGTTGAGCAGCTGTCTCTTGTACTCGTGGATTCTCTTGACTTGAATGTCGAACATGGAGTTGGGGTTGATCTTCACCTTGTAGTGCTCCTCCAAGTGCACAGCGAACTTCAGCTTGTTCTCCTACATCATCAGAACACGGGCGCCGTTATATAAAAGACAGCAAGTTGCACATCAGCTTGTCTGGTTATGTGCAAGTTCAGGTACAACACAGGAAGACCAGACAGCCACAGGCCAAAGAATGAAAACTATACTTGCCAAATGTCAAAGAAAAAAAAAACACCTCTTGATTTTCATACACGCTGTCTACTGATGCAAGGGCTGCAGTGAAAGCTCTTAATGGTGACCTTGACATGGATCACAGCGCTGCATGCTGGCTCTTTGAACACATTATGAGACAATATGTGTTCGCCATCTTGTCTTTAAAGGGTGCAAATTGCTTGATGTGAAATATACGCCACTTCTCTCTGAGAATTTTTGTGCTATTCTGGATCTACAGTACAGATCCCACTATATTCAGAATGATGATCTAATCAGCAAACAGCAAAAGTGTTAATGCCAAACAGACACGCACAAAAATAAAGAGGCTGCTTCACCTGCTTCACTTTGGCGATGTCGCGAATGAAAGCGTCGTCATTCACATATTTCAAGAGACTCCGCAGCTGGTCGAGGTCACGGATGAAGTCCTCACCGATTCTCTGTTCACAACAAACGAGAGAAAGTGAGTTAGAGGTGTTTCAGCTTCCCATGTTATCCACGTGAAGTATGCGTGTCAGAACACAGCCAACCTCAGCGATGACCTCCGCCAGCCCAGGGTTGCACATGACCAGCCAGCGGCGGGGAGTGATGCCATTGGTCTTGTTTTGGAACTTATGTGGCTCCATTTCATAGAAGTCCTTGAAACTGCAGACAGAGTGAAGCACCAGATACGTAAGGACACAGATGAAATCACAGAGGTTTGGGATTTATGAAGTAGATACAACAGATACCACAACATATACAACAGATACATGTACTGTACTGTCTATTGGTGTTAACTATGATTTGCCACAATATCACAGGCAGATTAGCATGTATTTCACAGGTCATAGGGGACATACATAGTAGCTTTGAGGATGTCAGAGTGTATCTGGGCCACACCGTTGACAGCATGGGAACCCACAATGCACAAATGGGCCATGTTGATCCTCTTCTGTCCGCCTTCCTCAATGAGGGACATGCGGCGCAGACGATCACAGTCACCAGGGTACTTAGCAGCAACCCTCTGCAGAGTTAAAAAGAACATGGGACGATAAAAATTAGACATAGTCATGGATTGTACTTTTTGTTTTGCTTGTTGAATCACAGATCACACATAATAATGTAGGGCGACACACAGTATGAAAGTAGATAAATTAAAATCAGTGTAATATTGTGCAGGTCTGGTTGAACTACAGCTCACAGATCCTTCCCACCATCAGAAATATTTTTGTATCCATTCATCAGGAAAATGGGCCAAGTGACTTAATTTTGACAGATGTTGTGCAATTAAAATCCAATGAGTACCATTTTGTTCTTTGACTTTTACATCACATTACTTAGACTCTCGTGCTAATCTCAGTCAATTCTGATTCTGTTGTCTCTTGACAGTGGCAATACAACTTCTATACAGTATGTTAATATAACTATCCATTCACAATCAGAGAAAACATGAAGTATAAGTAGCAACAACACTATGTAGAAATACTGCATTTAAGATTATAAGTAATTCTCTAATTCTGTAATTCTCTAGTAAACACACAAATGTATTAGCATCAAAATGTATACATTACCTTAACATTAACAACAGTTGCTAAAGTTTTCACTTTGTATACCTCACTTGCTTGGTACCTTACGACCATGGTAGCTTGTGAATGTCACCAGGGAATATAAAGTTTTATCTTTATCAATTATAATATGTGATTATTTATTTGTTTACTATATTTCATATTATAACTGATTAATTATTATAAATGTCATATTGTTAGTAGTATTAATCTGAATCTGAAAACTAAATTGTAACTGTTGCTGTCATATAAATATAATAAGCAAAAAGTCCAATATTTCCTTGTGAATTTCAAAATGTTATGGAAGTGTAGCACTTTTTTTCACCGCTTTCCAATTTCACCAGGTAAGTTGAACATTGAGCTCAACCAGCCTAATAAAAATACAGAGAGATATTCCCATCCAAGATTTTATCACTATATTGGTGGTTAAACACAGAACATAGATAGCGTGTGCTTCCTGTGCCTGTAAGGAGGAAACATGACAACACATTGTATGCCACACTTAGTGGAAGTGAGAACATGTTGCAATGTGCAGCACTAACCTCCAGGTGGCGACGGTTGATCTCATAGACAATTTCAAGGTGACGAGGCAGCAGATGAGCAAACAGGTCGACTGGCCAGCGCTCCAGAGCTTCAGGAAGGACGGTGTGGTTGGTGTAGGCACAAGTGCGCACACAGATGTCCCAGGCCTGATCACCAGGAAAAACACACATATATATATGACTGTGCAAGACCCTTATGAAAATAACATACCAGTTTATGTGCAACACTGAAGTGGTGATGTCCCAATCAAAAACAATGCAGAAACATAGAGCAAACCAAAAAAAAAAAAAGTGTTGGTTCTAAATTTGGAAACAAAATTTTGAAAGCCATGAAAAATTCAGTGCTGCTGTTATGAGTTGCTCTCGCTCACCTTGTCCCAGTCAAGTTTCTCCTCATCAACCAGGACCCTCATCAGCTCAGGAATAGCCATGGCTGGGTGAGTGTCATTCAGCTGGATGGCAACCTGCAGAACGTTCGGCAGAGCGTTAATAAATGTCAATACAGAATTTGAATATGCCATGAAGTGCTTTGTAGGAAGTGCTCATTTCAACTATTCTCATAAGAGACAATAAAACCCACCTACAACCTGTTCAACACACTCACAGAGGCAATTTAATGAAAGCACAGAGAGAACATCAGGGGGAAATCTTTTCATTTCTGACAGAGACTATTTTGTTGAGTTTTTCGCTTCACCTTGTCAGGCAGTTTGCTGAAGTCTGTGCGAGCAATCTCCCTGGAGCCAAACTTAGAGACCTTGAAACGACGGATGATGTCTTGCAGGGTGGCAGATACCACAAAGTATTCCTGCTTCAGACGGAGCTCCTTTCCTTCAAAGAACTGGGGATAAAGACACATATTTGTCTGTTTCAGCTCTGCAGGCAAACATGAATAGTTTTTTTTCATTCTTTAAAAATCCCCTTTTGCATATTAGTGACAGGTATTAACTCATGAACATGGACCCCAATTTTAATGAAATAATGATCTGATGTGTACAGAAAATGGTCGCACAGCTGCAGTAGCTCTACGCCTAACATCTGTAGTGTAATCATCATGCAAATCTAATCATTTTGTATAACATCAGATATCCTTCTACGATACCTAGTTGAATGCTAATGCAAGTATATTAATTTTGTGCATATGTTACACTGTTGAAAAGTGCAGCTCCCTTTAACAATTATCTGAGAAATGTATGGAGCTCAATTTAGTGTTTGAACCAGATCAGTCTAAAAAAAATAAAAGATTTCTTCATCTTCTGGTTAGCAAAATGTTTTGCATTTACTAGGCAGTGTTTCTGGTGTCAATTGTGAGTATTAAGGTGATTTTTGCATTTAAAAAAAATATTAGAAAAAAAAAGCTGGGGATATCATCTTTGTCTTTCATTTGAATTTACCAATCAACTAAAAAACTGATTATTTTAGCTGGAACAGCAGTATAAAAAATGACTGCGCTCAATTCAAACAAAGCTGAAATATCAGGTCCACAACTGTTTCTGCTCTCTCTTGCACGGACATAAATTACCAGACCTGACATGAGTAATAGCTCGAGTTAGATGGTTATCTCCCAAATCCTGCTTCCTGTGCCTTCAGGGAGTCAGCTCATGGTGGTCAGCTCTTATGTCAGCTATAGAAGACAACTTCAGAGGAAGCTCACTGGCTTTAGCTTAAGACAAAGGACACCAGTTGGGTCCAAATTATGGAAATCCATCTCTCAGCTGAGTTAAGATAAGCCCTCCAGTCATACAGGAGCCATACAGTCCACAGCTCATATAATTCAAAATTCAGCTATGTCTTCTAATCCAGTCTTACATGTGCACGGCCGGCCTGTGAGTGCTGTTTGGGTGGATTAAGTGGTAATATAGTCATATTTTCTTACATTGTCATTAGGGTACAGCACACGGGAGATGTTCTCAGCCAAGTTTCTGTCCAAAACAGCCTGAATGTAGCCACCAACGTTGACTGTGGGGGGAGGGAGAAGAAAACAGAAAAACTGTTTTCATTCATTCGCATTTGACAGCTGTTGCATGGTTGAAAACCTTTGATGTTGGCCACACACGTACAGTCTTTGAGGTTAAACTCGCAGGGTGCCTTCGCAGACCACAGCCTCATGGTGTTGACAACATTGTTTCTGTATCCGGGGATAGGGGTGTCATATGGCAGAGCCAGCACTACCTGTCAACGCCATCACAGGAAGAGGCCGACATTTGAAACACATCGTTTGGGAAAACATCCTTCTATTATTATAGTCATATTCATTTGCTTTAACTCATATTTTCACCTGAGTGTCAACCCATTTGACACCATCGGGGTGATGCTCGGTCCTGCCATAGAAGTGCACTGGACGCATGTACTCGGGACGAGCCTTCTCCCAGGGGTTGCCATAGCGCAGCCAATCATCAGCCTCCTCAACCTAGATAATGGCATACATTTATATTGAAGGGAAAAAAACGCACATTGGGTGAGCTACGGAGCTGAGCCAGACTCAGAAATTGGAAAGAAACATCAGATCATGATAGTGATAAACGAAACGTGAAGACAGCAACAAAGATGGACGTCAGTCATTTCTAACCTGCCAGCCATTAACGATTTTCTGATTGAAGATACCGAATTCATAGCGAATACCGTAACCATAGGCAGCCAGTCCCAGTGAGGCCATTGAGTCCAGGAAACAGGCTTAAACCCAGAGACAGCAGATGAAAAATACATATCAACCTTTGTCTAGTTCTTATATGAAACGATACATTATTTAAGACTGTCAATGTGGGTAAAAACTCTTTGAATTGATCAAATATGACAAGTAAAAAGATGCTTACCGGCGAGGCGGCCCAGGCCACCATTTCCCAAACCAGCATCCTCCTCCATGTCCTCCAGTTCCTCCATGTCCAGACCCAACTGGGAAGACAAATGACATTTACTGATGAGATGGTCATTTTAAAAAGAGCCCATCCCCTTTTGGTTTTACAGTGGTTGGAAAAGGGATAAACAGAGAAATACAGTAAGCATCTTTGTCTCACCTGGTAAGTTGCCTCATCACAGGCATTCTCCAGTGCCAGGTTCACCATGGTGTTTTGGAGGGTGCGGCCCATGTAGAACTCAAGGGAGATGTAGTACACACGCTATAGTTTGGAAGGAAGGGGAGAAGTAATTAATATCAAACTGAATGAACAGCCCCAAACTGTCTCATGAACGCGGATATTATAACGTCGCTACATGATTAGGGTTAAAGTAAGGTCTCCACAGCAGCATCGTGGGTGCAAATCTGCCGTTGAAGCCAAAAAACTGTGAAATGATATGCCAAAGTTCACAATAACGTTCACCCCAGACTGTCTTCAAATTTCATTACTTAGCTTCATGGTTGGGGGTGCATAGAAATGTGCCACCTGAGCCAGTGTTTAGCCTTTGCCATTTAGTTGGGTTTTTTTATCCTCCTCTGACATGAAGGGGCAGACACAGGCTGAGGAGGAAACGCAGAGGAGAGGGGAGAGGAGAGGGGACTGGGGGACAGATTGCTTTGGGTATTACATAACACCAACATTTTGGCTTGGGCAAAAATAGCTCCTGTAGAGGTCGCTGTAAAGGTCAGCCTGAGCCTGATACCCTTTCATTGTGCAGTTCAAGTCTGGGGTGAGAGGAGGAGTAGTTCAGATAGATGTGTAAAATAATAATGAATACAACTGACACTGAGTAGCTAACAGGGTCTGTTGAATTATATATGACTGTATGTTCTTATCTGACGTCAGTACTTGTTTCTTCTCATTATGCTGATTAGCCTTTTCTTTTGCGTACCAGCAGTATAAGAAATAAATCTTGTCTTTGCAGTGCATGATCTTACAAGCGGCACAAAAACCCTCGACTGAGCTTGGGTTTCCGTTTAGACCTTTAAGGGATTCACCTTCGACCTTTCAGTCTGGAGCACTGCAGCAAGGTGGTGCAGCTAGGAGGTCAGGTGGTTTCTGAGTTAGAAGTTGCAGCTCATAAACATCTGATTATGCTGTTTCTGAAAACCTGCTTAATGTGAATGGTATATATATCCCTACTCAGATTAATCCATAGGGGCTTTGGAACCCAAATTAGAGAATAATAATCCAGCGGAGTAAGCCGAGGTGTGTAGGGACATTTCCTTCCAGTGTTGAGAAAAGAAAAATTATCCCTTTTCATTCAGCAGAGTTATTAATGATCTTAAGAGGAACATTATTCCCTGCTAAGTAAATGCATTTGGGGCACAGTTTCACTCTGCTTCTGAAACCTCTATTGTAATTACGCACAGTTTTGTGTGACACTTTCAGGCAATAATTCTGCGTAGTTTGCAATTTCGCTGTTTTACGCCAGTGACGCCAGATGCCTGTTGTTTCTTTTGAGACTCTCTCCGTAGCTGTTAGGTTAATCACACTGCGGTTGCGGGGAGCTTTTCTGATGTTTATATATGAACTCAGATGCCCTTGAAGGCATGCGCTCACATGACACAAGGCTATGAGCTTCATGGTCTGACAGGATGGGAACAGAAGGTCATGGAGAGGTTTAATGTTTCAACACACTGTAAGGACGGCAGCATACCAGCAGAGTGCTAAGAAGCCCCGCTGAAGTCTAAATGTCATGACTTGACATTACACTGGCATCAGGCTGTTGAAAGTACAGTTGGAGAATATAAATCCCTTGCTCACAGGGAAATAATTGGTAGACTTTGTTTAAAATGTATAAAAGCAACCGAGGTATTTTATGAAGCAGTATAAGGTTGGGTCCCAGGGTGTTAATGAAAACACTGTCCACTCTGTGCTCAGCAGGCAGCAAGATTGCAATGCAACAGACCTCCGTAAATGTCCTGAAGGTGTGAACCAGCTCTGAGAACAAATATGTTTGCCAGCATCCCCGTTGTATGTGGGATATGCACATACAATATGTAGTATTTTAACAGTCTTTATCACAAATACAACATGTAATACTGCTCATGCAAAGAAATTGTTAGTTACATTCATTGCAATTCACATTGCTGCAAGACTTGAGTGTTTGGTGCTGTTTTGATCTGAACTTACTTTGGGATCTTTCTCATAGTAGTGCTGCTGGGTTCTGATCCACCTGCCAATCAAGTGGTCTCGAACAGTGTGGGCAAGAGCAAAGTAGTAATCCCTTCTGGTTGCCACATTTCTGTCCTTGACCAGCGTAAAGTGGAGATGTCTGTTGAAATTTTGCTTCAGCTCTGCAACGTTTTCAACCCCGGCGAGGCCTCGCACTGAAATCTGTTTCTTTCTATCATGGTCAGACAAGGGTTTAGACATGGTGGCACAAGTTGCAGCAGCTCAAGGCTCTGACTCTGGAACAATGTAAACAGTGCGACAGCAGACACACACCACCAGGCCCAGAGACACGGCAGGAGAGACACCCACACCACAGGCTGCGGGTCAGCATTTTAAAGGCACGACTGTGAATATTAAGTAGAGGGTGGAGCAGATTGTATTTATTAGGTAAAGGGTGGGGTGCATGTTGAAGATAGAGGTTGTAACTTTTCAATTACATAACACATAAATAACTAAAGGATCAAAGATATGAGCACTACACGGCATCTTAGAGGACAGCTGCTTTATTTACAGTATATCTATTCATCACAAACTAGGGAAAGAGATGGTTGATTTAGGCTACATCTGCTTTTTATTTATACTGTTCAAAGCCAATTGCTGACTGATCATTTCCAATCAACCCAAACCCAAAAGCATCCATTTTTAAAACAAGCTGTTTTCAATTTGCATTTGCTGTCATGCTTGGATTTCATTGTTTTATACGGTGTGATTGTGACTACTGTTATTTTTTTTAAGTGATCCATCGTCATTCTGTCTTAACCATCATTAAAATAACATGGCATAAATCCAGAATATTATGTCATCATTTTCAACATGTAATCACTGCAGGGCTCTGTGTAAAGCATTGTCTGAAATTGCAGAAGAAACACATGCTGGCGATAATATCTGGCAGCCACAGTGGCTAACTTGTTTTTCTCCCCATAGTTGGCAGAGGTGTTTTTTCCAGCAGATGGTAACAGTATATTAAAATTTTTTTTCTTCTTTTTTTTAAATGCATTGTGTCACACCTAAACAGCAAAGCGCTGCAGAGTCTGCTGATTAACATATTGTAGGGTGACACTATATTCATAAGTTTTTGCATTAGAGGGAGAATAGAGGACACATTGTTGTTTTAGCAGTCCCCACAGCAGACTCTAGACCAGGGCTCAAATGTACCTGAAACCCAATACGTACTGCTCAACATTATTTCCACGTTTCACATTTTCACCATACTGAGTTACTTTGCGAGCACCGTGCAGTTAGTAGTGCAACTGTACTGTAAGTAGTTATAAACCAGTGAGTCTGTGTAGTTCACATCTGTTCAGGAGCCTGGAGCAATAACAGACACGAAATCAGCTGCAGCAGAGCCACTAAGACCTGCTCTATTTTCAGTTATCACTCTCGCGAGCCAAACTATCATGAAGTCTTGCCCTTCTATTAATAGTAACGCTGACCCAGTCCCAAAGGCCATGATATTTGAAAGGCATATCTTGTTAATGTCAGCAAGAGCCGGCAGACAACACTAGTATATTACTATGAGTTGGACCACAGCATAAGGAGGAAAGCGGAGGAAGGTGTTTGCTGAGATTTTCTCAGTGTAATGCAGTACTCTACGCAGATCATTATCTTCTTAAGCGGGGGTTTCTGCCGTCGGACTGAAATTGGTTAAAAGCTGGATGAAAGGGTGACAGTTACTTTAGCGTCAAGATGCACTGGATTGCGCTGCACTTTGGATAAATGTTGACAGGAAAAGCACTGGGAGTAAAATTATCGTGTCTTGCCACTCTGTAGCGTGATTGGATGACATGAAAAAGGGACAAAAGGAAAAAAAACAAAAAACAAAACAAAAGATGCTACTGTCAAACACCATAACAGTTGGACAGCAGCTGAATAGAAAATCAAATTGCAGGTGGTGGTTGAAGTGGTTGGCAGCACTTCATGGCCATTTCCGCCTCATTTTTGATGAATTTTTAGAACTTACACAGTATATAAATGCTGTCTACACCATTTCCCGTTGTGTTTCTTTTAATGTCCCTGCATGCCAAATGACCCCCAGAACAGAGGAACCATCACACTACAGATGACAGAGATTGAAGCTGGCGTGCCCCCGATTTGTCCATTATGATGAGCAAATTATGTTCTTACATGTCTACTGGCTGTTCTGTCAAATGGTACATCAAGCATTTCAAGACCACACTGAATGAATGCACTGCCTGATGGACACTGTGGAAAACACAGCAACAACAATAACATTATTCTTGACGCGAACGCAGATTTTTCAACAAGGAAGGAAATTGCAGTCCAGTCATTGTACCAGATCCACATGCCAGACCAACGTGTTCGGGCTCAATCCCTTTATAATCTTTTTATTTCCCGTCAACAATATCTGCTCTATGTGTCTGTCTTTTTCAGTGAACACAGTTATTTATGATCTCTCCATCATATAATCAGAAAGACACGTGAAAGTTTGATTAATCTTAATTCAAATTCTACTCCCTTGAGTATATTAAGTCAAATTAACTCTCTCTGTTAATGAATGCTCTGATTGGCCAATGGTAACCACAGTTATTAAGGTGTCTGTGCTTTCTGGCAGGCTTTGGGAAATAGTGTTGGGAATGTGCAAATGATAAACAGCAGCTGGTGCAAACTGGGATTTATGTAGCAATTTGCAGTTTCACACTTTTTTTTCTTGTCTGTAACATCCATGTTTTTTTTTTATTATTATTATGTTTTTTTTACATTACTAAATCAGATTAAATAAAAATAGGTAGAGAAGATGGGGGGAGAAGGGACTCGATCTCCAGCATGTGTGCAGGCATACCCTTTATGGTGATAACTCTATGTTGACATTTAAGATTTGATGTGGAATTTTACATGTTTCCAAATATTTAATCATTTTCACCGCAGGCAGTTTTAGCTTTGTTTGTGCCGCTGCTGTCACTGCTGATTTGGTGCTTTTGCTGAGCATAATGTATCATATAAGAACACAGAAAATATATTAATAAACAAATGTAAAAGATGTATTCAATTATATGTCTGTATACATTTTATATATACTCAGATATCCGTGGATCTGGTCTGTTTTCTTGCACTAGCCCTAAATAACATTTGTTTCTCTTTTTCCAGTAGTTCCACTGCTCAAAATATAAAGCTTACATCACAGCAAAACCTCCCTTTACACAGTGGTAAATGTATCTGAAAGCTGTCACACAGAATAATGTGTTACATTTACAGGTGCAGTCCAAGTCTCTCACCTCCATGTCCTAAACATCAAGTTGCATTGCATCCTTTCTTTTCAAGTGATCCATTTTTTTTTTGTCATTGATGCTTTATTTCTTTGGCTAGCTGCTGTATTCAGCTCTTTCCAGGTAAAGAGAAAGAATTCTTTTTTTATTTCCTGAATGAACGTCAGGATTCAGGAGTCATGGGACTTACTCCAGAGGAAGCAAAGCATGAAAAAAAACCCAGAAATGAGACCTGTCAGATTCTTGTGGAAGAAAAAAACAAGGTTGATATGGGTGAGTACACCTGAGGTTTCATTAGTTCAGCACATTAACAAACTAATAGGTAGCACAGGGCATGCGGTGCAGGGAGAGCTTGCCAGCGCACTCTGAATGAGGTCAGAAGGATATTCAGACTGTGTCAGCACCAGATTGAATGTCCCGTTTTGATTTGAATGGTTTTTCAACTTGTCTACATTCAGCAAAAACACACTGCCGCAGCCAAAACATATATTTTGCAGCAACTGAGAAGCCAAATAATTACATCTCACGTTGATCTGGCTGTAGTTCTCTTTTGCTCATTCTCTTGCCTCATTAACACATTGTCTTCCAGACAGTGTTACACACAGTCTGTTGGTGGGAAAGCTGTTTCTTCTCCTTTGCATCAAGAGAATGAGCAGCTTTGTTTACATCTCACTAAAAGTTACGGACTTAAGGTATCACTCCTACTACTTGGCGCGCATCGATTTCTGCACACGAGGCCGCAGCGAGCCATTGTTGCTAGGCCGCCCCCCGGATTTTATCATCATAATGTGCCGAATTCGGTTAAGTGACATGGTTAAAAATGTGTTCTGCTAAACTGTACGATCTGAACTCGACCAATTCATTTTCATTAACCGTGAAATCATTTATCTCCAGTCTCCCTGCAACAATTTCTTATAGTGACAGACAAGATAAGTTTTATTGTTTTTTTTCTGCCTGTGTAATACAGTTTTATCTCTGATGGTGAAATAAGGCATTTAATTGCATCCACACTGAACTTCTCTGTTGTGTAGAGTTAAAAGGGTGTTGCGGAATACTAATCATCTGATTTGCATTGCATTTCTCGCTGGCAGTGATTCACGGCCGAGTTGGTTCATAGGGGCTTTGTTAAGTTGCAGTGTTTTACTCAGGTCAGATGCTTCATTTTGTCTGTCTGTGAACCTGTCTGCGCGGGCCACCACAGGAGGAATACTGTCACCTGGTGGTACATCTGGTAATGTTACATTGAAAACACCAGGCTTGCTCTGCAGTAGGTAGACCAGAGAAGAAACGGTACGAGCAATCGCACCAATGTGAAGCAAGCATAGCTAGCTAATTAAACATATTAACTAATTAGCACAAGATGAAGTGACTAATTCAAAAGGCTCTCCACTGATTTTACACATGAAGCTCAGTTTAATCATCACAAGGGGCACTGCTTAGCATGAGAAATCAGATGTTTAATGTCCTCTGTGGTTCTGGAGGAGCTTAAGTTTAAAAGAATAACCATGTTGATGTCTAATGACAGACTCTATTGAGCTGCATTATGGGAAATGTAGGATGCCTTTAACTTTACCCATAATGAGGACTACACTGCTTTGATTTAGACCGTTCTGTTTTTTTATCTTTCCCGTTAAAGATATTATTAAAATGCAGTACCAGGCTATCATTGTGTAATAGGTCATTCATTTTTTTTCTAAATTTTGCAAAGAAAAATTATATTTGTATTGCATTGTTTTTAGTCAGAGAAGCAAATATATATGTGTTAACTGGATCTAAAAGGCATCACTTCCACCTGATCAGACCTCTTCTCAGGTTTGTGTGCAGGCATGGTCAGAGCTCCTTTACTTGTCCGTCGCACCTGTTAAGGGAGGACAACTTATGTCTTTATCACACGTTTACCACAATAGCTCCGCCCTCCCTCAGCCCATTAAAGGCCTAATAAACCAGAAAAAAATGGCAAACGCCATGTGGGTGCGCAGGGCTTTTTGGTGCACATGACAACAGTCACAGAAGGTTTCTCCCTCCAGACGCCTGGTGGGTGGATCTGGGTCGTTGGTGAAGTTCTCCCTCCTCCGGCTTCCACGTGTTTGATTCAGTTGTGCGTAAGTTTAAGCCCACAGAATCAAAATATTTAATGCAAGTGACAACACTGGTGCTGGTTCCAACTGTTTTTTTCTTTATTCATTTATTAAATCATTTAAACATTTTGTTAAATACCTTTTCATTTCACACACTTTGACTTTGTCATTGAAGGAACAGCACAGATTTTACTAATAACAGTATAACAATGACTCTGTAGTCCCAGTAAGCCATGACTTCGTGACAGTGAGCCTGCATGAATATTACAGGGACTCTGAAATTGAAGAACCTCACCAGAAATTAATTCTACTGTTTACACATGTTGTGACAAAAATATCTTCAGTGAAAAAAGTCATATTATTATCACAGTAGCATATATGTATTTCCACTGCAATGAGACTAGTCAGTGCTCATACTTTAACACAAAAGTGAAACAAATTTGTTTCACGTTTGTGAACCATACCATTAAATGAGTTACAGTATAATTATAATATGATGGATACTGTACATTAGCATTACTTAAAACTGCAACACCACTCCAACCTTAAAATACATAACTGATTTCTCTTTAATATTTCATCCATGTTTGCACATTAATCAATATTACACATTATTGCAAAGCAATTTCTAAAAACACAGTTTAGCTTTAAGTCATTGCTCTCAGACCTTGTTTACTTGCGCCGCACTTCTGCTGACTGTATGTTATCTGGTTTGTTTTGAATATTAACTGCTTAATTGTGCCGTGCAAACTGCTTGAACTGCACAACAGAGTGCATCACAGGAGCAGCACCAGCCACGGGAATGTTGCGAGCCGGTGGACGAGTGTTCTTCAGATCAAAAGAATAACTCGCAGTTTGCCGCCGAATCCCAGAAAGCACATTCAATAACACGCGTGCTTTACCAAAAGTCCTGAGGGTTTTCCCATAACACAGATGTTACTCAATATTTTATTGCAATTGTGGATATGTATCTCTCTGCACAACAGACGAGCACCTCTATTTCCTCATGGAGGCCGCAGAGCTTCACTCTGCCTTACACCAGAACAAAAATCAATAATTGCCTTAGACAGGTCACTAAAACACACACACAACTGTTTGTTAAGGTCTTTCGGGGGTAGAAATACCACTGATGTTCACAATAAAATCTTAAACAGAGTGCGATTGTGTCCCAAAGAGAGGGACAAATTGATAACAGCAGGGTGAACATAATTATGATATAATGCATCAAAGTAAAAACAAACTTCTCTGTTCTCATTTGTGTTCTCTCTGTGTTGATGCTTCATTGCACTGTAGTTCTGCTCTGTAGGTTTTATTTAAAACACAGTTGCATTACCTGCAGTAAAGGGCCTTGTGAAACATTAAGTCTGAGAGCCAACAGCCATGCTAGCAGCTCTGTGAGGCATCATTAGCTAATTAGCATTAAAAACCCTGTATGGCTGAGGGTGATGGGATTGCCATTAATTTCCAAGAATTTGAGAAAAAGCCAAAAGTATAAGATAAAGTAAAATGTTGACCTCCGGAAAGGAGAAAAGTTAGTGGATCACCTCTGGGAAACATGAATGTGTGCACCCAATTTCATGGACACCCAGCCAGTAGCTGTCAAAATATTTCAGTACAAGCCAAAAATGTCAATGCGGAGTTCGCTAAAGTCATTAGGCTTCATCCTCTTGGGACCATGAACGTCTGCGCAAAATTTCATAGCACCACTGATTTGTTGCTGAGATGTTTCATTATGGGCCAAAACGGTGGCGCATCAGACTCTCATCCTGACACTGCCGTGCACAGAGCCACACCAATTGCGTGGCAAAATATGAGGTGACAGATGGCCAGAAATGAGACTGCCACACTTTTAAATTAAGGGAACTCTCACAGAAATAAGTTTGACTATCCCCCCACTGCCTGTGCAGAGCTTTGAATAACACTGCTTAACAAATCAACAAAAATACAGCAGAGACGATGACTGCATCATTTAGACAAAGTCACATGTGCCTCTGAAATACACCCACATCAACACAGGATGTAAGCTTCCTCCTCGGTGTGTTTAACACAGTTGTACCCTCAACATGCCGTACGTGCGATGACTAAAGTCTAGAAGCCGACAGCTCAGTGCAGTTCAGAAGCTTTAAAATCAAAAGCGTGGCACTGATTGTTATCTTCTGTTAGACTCTATTAACGATTAGTTGAGAGAGAGAAAACATTTGAAACTGTACCCAAAACTCAAATCAAAGCGCATACTGTAACTACAAAACATATTCCCCGGCAGCCAATCTGTGCACCCTGCATGGCCAAATAGTAACACAAAGCCAATGGTCACAGCTGAATCATCGTGCAGATATTGAAATGCAAAAGGCTGAGAAGGGAGAATGTAAGATAAGATGACGACAAGACAGGAAATTCATAACCACTCGACCTCTGTGTTAAGCAGCAGTGGCAAACCATCCATGGACGTTTAACCTCTAAAATGTGTATGAACTTTATTCTTCAGAGGAGGGTTTGAAACAATCAGCGCTCTGATGAGGACATTGTTTGGATTTCAGTGCACCGTCTCTGCTATGTGACTAGCAGGCAGATGCGTTGTGGTGATTCGTGGACAGGCTTTTGGCTCAGAAATTCGCTCAGGGTTGGTTTTGAGAATTTCTAGATTTCAGGGTTTTTATTTTTCAGTTATATCAGTTATATATTATATCAAATTACATATTTCCCATAAATTATACAACAATATTATGCAATTAAATGTGGTAGTTTCATGCACATATCATGCTTAAAAATCCACACGGTGCACTCTTTTCTATCATAGAACACGGAAAATACATGACTTAATTCCCAAGAGTGCTAAATTATAAACGCCATGATGCTGACTTTTAGCGGTGATGATTTTCTAGACGGAGCTGTAAAAGTATTCAACTCCATTTACTCACTCAGGCTGAATTGTTTCTCAGGGCAAAACATTTCAGAACATACATAATTCATACGTCATCCTCAGAATCAAGATTTCTTTGATTTTATCTCTCTTGCGAGGAAGGCTTAGGCCCACGCAGCTTCACCTTAACAGGCTTTTACGGGTTTGTATGGGTGAGCTGACTGTCAGTGAGAAGTTACATACTCTGAGTTCACGACTGCAAAAACCAACATCACACTATTGAATAGAGCAGACCTTGGATTGTGTGGTAGCGTAAAATCAGAGGTACCAGGTGTTTAGGATTACAACATGTCTCTGGTTGTTTCAAGTCATCTGGTAGAGGTCTGTCAACATTTGAGTCTGAACCATAGAAGAGCTCAGTTCCTAAGCTGGAACAGAATAATATCTAATATTCCCCAAAATGATCAGGTTGAAAGGTTTACATTCTCTCTTGTTCATTTTCATTTTATTCAAATTTCTTCAAAAACTCCACCCTTCCATTTCTGTGCATGCTTTAAATGTCTCATTTCTCCTTTTTTATTCGCTACCTCAAACCTTTTGACTCGCTATTGTGAATGAAAATGCACTCCATACATTAAATAACCTTTGCTGTATGCTACTCGCCTATGAATAACCTAGTTTGTACATCACAAGAATAGCAGATGTTGAGTGACGTTCCTGCAAGACACTCTGTCTTTCAGGTCCTTTTACCAATTCACTTTGCCCATTTCACATTCCCACTGCGTTGCAGACACTACTTCTCGTATAACTGCATAAATTAAATGAATGTTTTAACTGCTACAACTCTTAATCTCAGCATCCCCTTGTCCCCCACTTCTCTGCCATTATTGTATTAGGGGACACCCGAGGGCAGCGGCAGTGCTTAAGGTTTCCGCATTAGTAACTCTGGAGGCCATTAGAAACAGAATAATTCACAATTACAGTTTATGTGAAGCTTTTCCAGCCTGCCACTGGGATGACGGCAGCCACATACTTGGTGTCGCTTTCGGTCGCGAACCGTCTCGAGAAATAAACAGGAACGTGACATCAACAATGACGGCAGCCACCAAAGTCGGATTAAAAAAAAAAAAAACTCGATTACTCGAATGTGATGTGGGATGAGGCGCGTTTGCCGAAACAGGATGAAACAAAGATGGCAACCGGAAGAGCAAAGCAACATGATGGAGGCGCACCTTTGCCAAACAGGTTGAGTATTTCATTCAGGGAGGGAGGGGAGGGGTGCACCTTACCCACTGAGGAGTACTTGTCTTTAAAATAAATAATAACAATATTTGTGGGTGATCCTCATGCCTTGCTCAAGGGGCCCCTCACTGACTGGGTTTGGTCAGGGTGGGGTTGTTATGATGGGCCTCTGTCTCTCAGCCTTTTAAACAAGACCCCCCCCTCCACCTTCCTCCTCTTCCCTCCTGCAGTGAGATCTAGCATCTGGAGGTGGGAAAAAAAAACCAAAAAAAAAACCGAAAGAATCGACGATGCCACGACCTCACCTGCTTCCTCCACCACAGGTTGGGGGGAGTCTGTGCGGACGGACGCCGTGTCGATCCTCCGTGGCGACGCCGCAGCTGCTGTGACGGGGAGCGGGATTGGTCACCGGCGGCTGACCGCGCCCTCAACCCACATCCACCACCTACCAAACTATTACCATCAAGTGTGGAGGGGGGGAGGAGAGAGGAGGAGAGGAGAGGAGAGGAGGGGAGGGAGGGTGACGGCTCCTCTGCTGCCGCCGCCGCTGATGCTGCTGCTGCTCTCGGTGCGGCGGAGGAGAGGGAGAGAGAGAGAGAGAGAGAGAGAGAGGGAGCATCTTTGTCTGCGCGGAGGAGCTCCGGGCTTTTCCCTCCTGCCTCCGTCGACACGGCAACATCTGAGATAGACAGAAAAGAAGGAAGGAAGGAGAGCGACTCCTTTCAGAGGTCGCGTTTATCCATCTCTGCTCGATTTAGGACCTTTTTTTTTCAAAGTCTCTTTTTCTTCTTTTACCTTCTCCTTCACAGCCCCCCTCTCTCCACCTCTCTCTGTTCCTCCTCCCGTGCTGGAATAATCAAACCCCTCCGCGGTCTCCATGTGTCGGATCGCCGGATGATGCGCAGGTAAACGACACCTCCTCCTACACACGAGCGACCTCAGTTAGATTTTAAAACCCTGCTGCAGCGGTGTGTGTGTGTGAGTGTGTGTGTGTGTGTGTATCAGTGTCAGTAATTTGTTTGTAACCTATTCCAATTCATGGATGTGAGGGGCTGCCGCTCGCCACTTACTGACACTTCTCCTGAGGTGTGTGTGTGTGTGTGTGTCTGTGTGTGTGTGTTTTGCAGGCTCCCGTCTCTATCAGCGGTGTTTACAGTCAGTTGAGGTGGGTGGAGGAGAGGCACGGTCCCCCCCCCCTTCTTCCACCCTCCAAAAATTCAACACGGTTTGCGGATGAGGTCTCTTAATTGCGTGCCGGAAGACGTGTCCTGTGGTCGAGCTACAGCACATGCAGTTTTTTTTTTTTTTTTGAAGATGGGCTGCAGCGCCGGCAGAGAGATGATGGAGACGAGGATGCATAACCTATTGTTTGATTTCGACAGATGCCACATGCTTCTGGTTTCTTTCATTCTTTTTTGTTCTTTCTATCAAGGAGGCTGCAGAAAAGTGAAGTTGAGGTGGTCTTCGAGTCATGCTGCATGCAGGGCCCTTGTCTCTGCTTGAGGTAGCCTATTTATTATTGAGAGGGATTTCATGTTCTGTGGCAAAGGATTGGCCAGTTTAAAGATAGGAAGGAGAGAGAGAGAGAGAGAGAGGCAGGAGGAGAGGAGGAGGTGGTGGTGGTGGTGAGGAGGGTGGGGGGGGGACAGGAGTTGAGTCAAGCAGCTGCCACATCATCTGCAACAAAGGAAGCCTCACCGTCAGCTCTGAATATTATCCTGGAAAATCAGATTTGGGGAGGGGTGGGGTGGGGGGTGGGGGGGTTGGGGTTGTGAGCTGGAGAGAAAAAGGTTTCTTACCTGTGTGATGAGATAATATGCCTTAAAACCTGCAGCCCAGCTTCCACGCCCCCACTGGAAGCTGCTGCTACTGCTTCCCGTACAGCAGATTGTGTGGCACTGGTTCAGCAGCGAGGTTGACCACTGAGGAGGTGGCGTGGTTCAAAATACGAAATGTTTTTAATAACGCACAAATGTCAGTGAGTTCCCGCAAGTTGATTTTCAACTCTGCATATTGTAAGTGGATGAACAGAGGGAGGCTTCGTTGTTGGTTAGTGCTCTTGGGTTGCATAAATTGGTGTAGTGTGGAGTTTGAACAGTATGTTGTGTTGTTGGTTTTTGTCGTCTTCGGTGCTGCTGCTTGAATGATTCAAGAGGCCCAAGGCTTGATATTCCCCACAATAATTTGATTATCTTATCCTTAAAAAAAACAAAACACAAAAAACCAGGAGAGGTGCCCAAGAGTCTGAGCGATACACCTGCACATCTCACGTACTGCTGCCCTTCCTTCACCCCCAGCAAACCTATTTGCTTTGCAAATTCTCCTCCAACAGTAACAACACATTTTGTTGCCGAGTTCTCCCTGAACTGAGATCCACATCTTCACAGAACAGGCAAGAGCATTACTGGCTCAGGTTTCCTACCTCACCTGAATAAGGTGACACCGTCTGCTTGGCCACTGTTGCTCGATATCTTTCAGTACCTCGCTCGTGGACAGCCCACAAGTGTTCCGTCTCAGATCCGTTGCATGTTTTCTCTCATTACCACATGCCATTTGGCTGCTCTCTTAAATCCCTGCTGGTTGAGCTGACAGACTCATTTAAATGCTATTGCATTCTTTAGTAAGCCACTTGGCTTCCTAAATGAGAGCCACATTAACAACAAGGCAGTCGTGGCTTGCAGGGCTCAAAACATGAGCAGCGTTGAGCATGACTTTTAGTGCATATAGTGTTGTTATGGTGATGGTCTTAGGCAGCAATACAACAGCAGGGTGTGTCACAGCCTTGGCTTTTTGTTTTCTTTCTGTTACACTGCATTTTATCTTCCCTCGGTCATGCCTCATTTATATTTGCAGCTCCTCTACAATTCGCGTGTTTATTTTTATTTCTGATCAACTCTGTTTTGACACAGGCTGCGCCATTGCCAAGATTGTACTCCCCACTCAGTATTTTTGGTGTCTTCAGTGCCATCTTTACCACACTCGTGTTGCTGTGGTCTGACTCACAAGACATCTGTCTCTATCGCCGCTTCCAGTGAGATTTAAGGGTTTGGGCAGTTAGCATTTAAAAAAAAAAGAAAATGGTGTCACTGCTGCTACAACAACAACTAACATAGTATTAGCAATAGAGAAAATAATATTACAACAATATTACCTCTAATGATATAATTAAGAATTAATAGAATTAAGCTGCATGGTACATCGTGCTATTTCACATTCATCTTAATAAATTAAATTCTTTAAGCCATTATCTTTTAAAGCTGCACTTCTGTGACTTTCACATTAGCATGGCAGCTGCTGAGTATGAAAAGGCAATAATATTTGGAATTAAGACATCTCGCACAAAGCACCAGCCAATATGCAAAGAGAGATGGATGATTGGATGACATGAAGGAGGAGACTGCTTGAAATAACGGCAGGGCAGAGTTGACAGTGTGTGTGCGTGCACGTGCGTGTGTGTCACAGCTCAATAGCTTCGGCGTGCGCACTGGGGAAGTGGAAGGTTACAGATATTGTGTGGCATTGCGAATCGTGTCGCTTCCTCTCTATCATACCCCATCAAGGTCATATCCACAGACTGAAAGTGGTGGCCCTGGCCTTTTCCACTCCTGGCTCTGGCAGAGGAATGGGGCCCGCGGAACCGCTGCTGCTTCTAATCAGGGCTGACGCGTGACTCAGTTGCATGCCAGCTGCACAGCCAAACAGGGATTATGTCCCTGGATGGTGAAGACAAAAAAAAAAAAAAAAAAAAAAAAGGTCATTGTTGAGATCTTTGTCTCTCTACACCTTTGGCGAGTTTGGGTTATTTCATTATTTGCGCATTATTTCTAGTGAAAATGAAATACTTAGAGAACTGTACGCCTCCACACAATACAAGATATATAGCTGGGAGCCTTATAGTCAGAGTTGTGACACCAGCAGCAATGTTGGTTAAGTTACAATCTGGGTCATTGTGCCACTTCTTTTTAAGAGTAGATAGAAGGCTGGATCAGTACTTAAGTCCAGCTATGGACATTTCTAAATATAGAAGTAGAAATAAATACAAATAAATCAACATATACAGTGGCAACTGATTTGAAAAGCCTGATTGATATTGTTATATATCTGTGAAATAATAGCCGGTGAAATTGCCAGTTATTTTCTCTGCAGGTGGTACAGTAGGTGGAATGGAACGGAGGGTGGTCTATAATTTTCTGTAAGCAGAGTGCTACTCAGGATTCAGCAAAGGTTGCTACATTGGAGCCTGTCATACTGGGAGACGTGATGACAGAAAGGTTTCCTTTTTTTTCCTTTATGAAAAGCTCAGCTGTGATTCATTAAATATGTGCATGACAAAAATGTACCAGATCAAATTTTTTCCTCGGAGACAGTGCAGCCATTATGACAAGGGACATGAAGTTTTGAAGTTTTCTTGTGTATCCCTTTCCTGGTATGTTTCACTGACGCAGTGCTGCTCAGCTTAAAATATCCTTTGTGTTATTTCAGTAGTTCAGGACTGTCCAGGAAGTAGAATGGGGGAAACTAAAACCTGTGGTATTATTAGTTATAAAGTCAAGATCTGGCTCACATGTGATAACTCAGAGGGCAGCACATCCAGCCTCTTTCTTCTGGGAATATAGGTCCATTTTCGTCTCCTTAAACTGACAGTGTTACTGTGGATAAAACCTCACCTGGGTTATAGCAGGAACAAGTTGCCCCACCATGTAGAGCAGGCACAGCTTTTTTAACTGATGGCCTCCCATGGTCTCCAATTACCCTCTGGTCTTGATTAAGGGGTGGCTGTAGACCAGTAATAACAAAGAAAAAAGCTGAAATGAAGCAATTTAAGTGTTCATAATCACACACACACACACACACAGTTTAACATCGCAGAGTTCTGTCGCAACTTGACCAAAATAGCATACAGAATAATGACTTCTTAGAGAGCAGATAAAAGCCCCTGGAGGTAATATTTATAATAAGCATTCAGCATTAAATTTAAGATACGTGACCCAGGAGTTAAAGAAAGCAGGTTTGTCTTGCTCTTCCATTCAAGTGTCTTTTGCACATACGGAGGTGTTGCATTACATTGCAAATGTAAGTATTTCAGCTCATCCATTGTTGTTACGGTGTGACAGCATGAGAAAGGGAAGCAGAAACTGCACCGTTAACCAAAATGTGCCCAGGCAGCATAATCAGTGCCCTTAGAGATATAAAACACAATATCAGCCTGTCAGGATATACATTATGCAGTTACAGCGCTCAGAAGACGGCAACGCAACGAGGCCCAAGTCTACTACACTGCACTGATAGGGGAGAATCCAGGGGTGGTAAAGAATAACAACTACTGTGTATGCTCTAGTTACTGTATAATTTTGAATCTGCATTTTTACGTCAATACAAGCAGAGCTGAGCGGCGTAATATAGGAACTACGTGTTGTCTTGGATTCTGGTAGTCATATGGTAACATTGTGCTGCACTCTGTGTGTGTTTTCCTCATCCCAAAGGCTAATTTAGTGCTAAGTGACCCAAATTGGGGAGCTTAATTGGCTGTTAAAGAACCAGTCTTTCCTAAAAGATCATCACGTTACTGTTTATGGATATACTTTTCAACAGTATCAACGTGTTCGATAAAGAATACCCTGTCTCAGGTTTCATATTTGATTTTCCATCCCTAAATGCACATAATGCTTTAGTGACAAATGTCAATGGAAAAAAAAAATTACTCGTCTGACAACAGCCTGGATCAGTGCTGCACACCCTTATCCATGATAGCACTGCAGTTAGCCTCCTTTATACTACATCAGTGTCATCCTTGAAGAAATGTCTTCTGCTAAAACGCCAGTGACATGAGGAAGGTCAAACATTCACCTTGGCTGACTGTCTGCCCGATAATACGTCTTATCACAACTTTAAAGAACAAAAAAAAAACCATCCTGACTACAATTTGGCCGGGTGAAACGTTTTTGATTGAACTTGCATCAGATCTGTTGCCAGAGACATCTGACGGTGGCGGCCGAGGTCTTACGCTATCGTAGTTGCAGATCGCTCGATGAATCTTTCTCTTTCATTCCAGACCTCACTCTCACCGGCACAGACATTCATCTTTTTCGTGGTAATATCCACAGGACCCTCGCACGGGAGGCGTGTGCGACTTCTCGATGAAAGGACGCCTGTGTGTGTGTTCGTGTGTGTGGAAATAAGAGTCGAAAACCTGGTCAGCCGTCGTAAATTGCATTATACTGTAAGAGCTGAGGTTAGAGGAGCGCGGCCCTCTGAGCTTTCTCCTCTCCTTCCTTATCAAGTCTCATGAAGGTGGCTGGCAGATTAACGCGGATGCAATTGATCAGTGAGTGGCATATCAGGCCGGGCGTGAATCACGAGATTTTTAGCAGCTGCCTGGCTGTCCATCCATCACGCTGATCTCTGTTGTGCCTCGAACCAGCCCTGTCACACTTAGATGGCCAACTGACTGCAGCATGGGGGATGGTGTGGTAAACACTGGGACAGTCGTTTATTTCAATTCACCCTGTGTCTGCAGGCGTCTCTCATGGGGAACAGATTCATGCTAATTCGTTATAGTATGCATCGGAAATCTCATCTAATGCCGCGCTGCAAAATCAATCTTATCCTTGCCCGAGGCTGCTTCATCTATAAAGGCGTGTGTCTCGTGCGTCCTACCTGTGTGAGGAGGCTCCATGCCGTATCAATGTCAGCATTCATTGGGTCTTAGTGGAGCTCTCTGATCCTGGCCAAGAAGCTGTTACCCAAGATTAACCCAGGCTGTTCTGTTGCATAGCTGCTGAAGAGGAGATGTGTTTGTGTCTGTGTGTGCGTGTGTTTGTGTGCGTCTGTGTACGTGTGTGTGAAAGGAAGAAAATCAGAGAGTAGGATGCTTGCTTGCTCCCACTCTCTGTTTTGTCTGGTGGCATCCTCCTCAGGATGAGATGTGACAGCGCTGGATGATCTAATCATGGATGTCATAGCATAGCTGCTTATTAACTGAGATTTCAAGGGCAAACACTTCCATCATTAGTAGTATACTGTGTGAATAGGCAAGCTCGATGAGCAAGTGCAGTGCTGAATGATGGCTCCTGGTAATGTCACTTAAGCACAGGAGGGACTAGTTGTCTCATTAAATTTCTTTGTGCATATACTTCAGGAAGTGTCTTTATGAGGAGCCGATTTAGAGAGCGCGCATTGATACGCAGACTTCTGGTCGAGGACGGAATCTTGGAGCCAATTGAAGTCTTCTTGGAGTTGAGGGGGAAGGAACTGTCATTTATAGTAAAACTCACTTGGGTTGCTTTCATGATGGTTATATTTTAAAGTATTTGCATATTCAGAGTCTCAGAGAGGCAGTCTGAAAGATGTGCAAATTTATGAAGTTTCACAGATACAGATGGGCTTCATTGATCTTAGATATGTGTACTGTAACAGTTAACTTTCTGACAGTGTATCTTCTCTTTATTGCTTCTGGATCACAGCATGTTTTGACAGTGTATGTATTTTCCACTTTCATTTCCACTGTACAGTTTGTGTGTGTGCGCGAGTGCATAATTGCTTGAGGTTATCTTTTAGAAGCTTCAGGGATCTCCTCATCAGACGTTACCATACGTTAGCTGAGAGCTACAGCACTCTGTTCACCGACTTATTTTCAGATTTTGATTTTCTTTTGTTGCATCATACGCTAACCTCTGCGACATATTTACTGGGAGTCTGTACATGTTTTGATAATTAAATAACATTACTCAGTCTTTGATGACAACAATACACTATGGTGTCTTTTTTTTTTTAGCCAGGCATTATAGAAACTATAGTCAGTCTGTCAATGAGTGAAATACTTCTATTAGATCTGCAGTGGTTAGTCAAATAAACAGTTAGTTGTTTGAAAGAAATGAACTAGCAGTTTATTTGATAATATGATATCATTTCAGTGATATAATTTTCAGTGATTTCTCCTGAAAAAGTGCCAAAAATGTATTAAATTATAGATGATATTAGATATCGGGTTCTTGGATATGTTGTTGATGGGATTTTTTTCTGTTTTCTGTCTTTTATAGACAAATGAATTAATTGATTAATATCTCTACTTTATAACCTTATAATATGTATAAAGTCAATATGTAAAATAATCACTAGTTAGCTTTCAATAAACTATTTGATTAATTGCCATGCCACAGACATGCTCAACTCTGATGTGTCTTACACTGGCCACCACACAGAGGCTTCACCCTTTGGACAACATGGCCTTTCTCCAGGTGCCACCCTCAGGGCACATTTTTATGTTTTGGCCCCTCTAGTAGTAACATTTTAGAATAGAAAAGTTGCCCATCCGTTGAAATGTTCTGTTTCCTGTTGTATAATGAGTGACTGTGGACTTTCAGTGCACACTATAAGGGAAGAAAACGCATCGCTTGCCAGTGATTAGCAAACCTTTTTTTGTTTGCTAGAATAGAATTTTCACAAACACGAAATGAAAGAAAACCCCCAGTTTTCTGATTCATTTGAATGACGCTAGTCTGGCAACACAGCAGTGTTTCCAACATAGAAGTGTCGGCAGAACAAAACCTTGGCATGGTACTGCATTGTCCAGTCACACACTGTGCAGACAAGCACACATTCCTAGTGGATTACTTTGTAAGTCAAATCTTGTATGCTTCTGTTTACCTCATGGCTGTTATAAAATATATAATAACAGGGCATGTGTAGTTAAAATACATATAGTATTATAAACCACTGTGTTTATTTAAGAAACATTAGAATTCACAGATATGTCACTTAAACTTCTGGATTATATTTAATATTGTCATCTGTGTCTAAAGCACCTCGTTGCATTGCCTTAACAAAGGACTGTACATGGTCTGAACACCCCCTTAGACAGGAAGCATTTTGCTAAAATATCAGCACAGTGAAAGATTACACTGTATTATCAGAATATCAAATGCACTTATGAGGCTAAAAGATTTTCCCACTCATTCCGACTGTGGCTTACTGGCGTGAGATTGACAGCGTCTGACTAAATGGCGCTCCACGCCATCCTCTGCTCGTCCACACACATCACTCATGTCATTATGTGCTGAAACAGAGTAGTGTGGGTGGCGAGCAGACAATGTCAGTCTTTTCAAAAAAATATAGCCAAGACAAATAGTTCTGTTCAGCGACGATCATGTTCTGTCTGTAATTTTTTCCCCCAAACAGTGAAGTATGAGTGAATAGATTTAACGTTGGCAGCAGATATGTCAAGGCTCAGCTCTATATGATAATGTTTGGGTGCCTCTGTGACTCTGCTGAGCCCCTAATAGCCACAAACCCAGCCTCCACCTCTGAGTGTGATAAAGGTGATGCTCTGATCCTGCTGGACTGGATGGAAACGGCGATTACAGCAGGTTAATTTTGCTATGTGCAAATGTTTAAGCTGGATGTTGCCTGCTGTCTTGTCATTTAAATAACATTTTTTGCTGTGGGAACTCAACCAAATTGCATCTCTGAGGAAAGCATTTCAAATGGCATTACACTTATGGCTACGCAGCAAGCAGATGTGCATGCATTTTATCCTTTACTACGCCTACAGTACATTTACATTTACTTAATGAGGGTATTGTGCACAGTACCATGTTTATGCTTGTAGCTAGTGTTATGTAGTTAGCTACCTAATTACCTGGCTTGCTGGTTTGTGAAAATGTCAGCTGTTACGGTGCCCTGTGCCACTGAGAAATGGGAGCTCCTGTTCTGTTGACATGAACCCACTGTATGGCCTACATACTGTTCCAGCAAGTAGATAGATACTTTAAATTGGTTCTTGTGCCTGAGTGTGGTTCAAGTCGCCATGCCATATCTGCTAGTATTTATCACACTTAAATCTTCAGGTGCAGTAAAAAACACTGTTTTTCTCTGTATGCCGGTATCTTTGAAAGCTCTCCCAGCAAGACGAATGGTTAGTTTGTGAAGAAATATAATAGGCATCCACACACCAACAGCCAAGCCATGACCGCAAATGTTACAGAAATGATTTACACATTTGTAGTTGAATATTTTGAATTAAAATCCATATTTTCAAAAAAGGCTACTTTCATGTCACTGATGAAAACAATTTGTGCAGCACACAGCACGAAGAGAGTGCAGGTACAAATATCTCATTGTCAGCACTACAGATATTGGAGGGGTTATACATCTCTCTGTAAATTATGCAACATATAAATCATCCGCATAACAGCTGATGCAGAGATATGAGTTAAAGGTCAAGAATGGGATCAAGTGGATGATGAAGAGGAGGATAATGATGGCTGTGTTGATGATGAAGACTGCATGCCTGATGGCAGGGGGTGATGAGGGCAGTGATTATATCTCTTAAGCTCGCAGCTGAAGTAAAAAGCATTTTCGCAAATGCAAAACATCTGTGAAAATTATGTGCAGACAGAATTACAACTAAAAGCAAATGTTTATGGCTGAGTAAAGCTTGATTTTTTTATTACTGGTGATACCTGTGGTACCAAAATCAAAATGGCATATTTTTTTTAACATTTTCATTTAAGGAAGATAAACATGGTTTTCTATGAAAACCCTTTTAATCAACAAAAGGGGCTGAAGGCAGCAGTTTTAAAGAACGTTTGATGTAAATATGCTTATTTGAAAACTTGAATACTGAGAAAACAAAATAATTATCACTCACATGTCTGATAAATATAAAGCAACATCCAGCACCCAGCTAACATAGCTTAGCATAAAGACTGAAAACAGCTTTCTGGCTCCATCAAAAAGAAGCAAAATTCACAATAAAGCCCACCAATCGACACGTTAATCCATCCAAAAACCTAAGTGGATAAATGACAACGCACCATTTTACAAGGAATTCTGTGCCAGACTATTTCTTGGTCCAGACCAGTTGCCTGGCAACCACAGAGCCCAGGAAGTCACTGGTCCCAACCAAAAAACAGTCTGATTCTCCACCCAGCCTTTGTGCTAAGCTAAATAAGCTGCTGCTAGCTATAGCTTCATATTTACCATAAAGACTGGAGATTGGAGCCAATTTTTGCTAATTCTCAACAAAACAGAAAATAAGTGTTTATTCAGCACACAAAGTAAAGAGGTAAAACTGTAGAATCATCAATATCCACAAATATTAGTGAATTCATTCTTCATTCATTTGTGAATAATCATTTATATTTTTTTAAAACAGTGGTCAAAACACGTCACTGACCATCGAGCAAGATCCCACTAGGGTTCCCTAAAATCTTTTATTTTTTTACTCAAAAAGAAAAGAAATGGTCAACTGCAAGACTTCACACACTAATAAAGACACCACTTTCAAATAACACACCAATCCATCTTCGCTGATGGAACAACTCGGCCAGCTGCCTCACCCCACCCGCCGAAGAAGACACAGTCTCAGCAAAAAATAAGTACTACATTTGACCTATGAGGAATTAAAGTTTCAAGTCACACACCCGCCACAGTACATGAGTGCATGCCCATCATTAAAGATTAAGTTATTTACAATGAAGTTGCCTCCGAAAAAAGACAGGGGACTGAGGAAAAAGGTGAAAAGAATACAATGTAAGATTCATAAAGCCAAGAGGAGAAGAGAGTGTTGTTTGCAACATGACATACATTTGAAGTCGGGACACTGTCATGCACTGTGTAAAATATGGATCGCTGTACTAACGCTGAGAGCGTGGTACCGCAGGCAGACACCCACAGGAATCATGAAAAAACAGCAGCGTGTGCCAATTACGACTTCTACCAGATAATCATACTTTCCTACACGTCAGGTGCAAAGGGCCTTAGTGTGTTTACCAAGTGAATGCAACAGCACACAATAGAGGCCAAGTGACAAAAGTCAACGTGACACGTGAAAAGGAACAGCATCACCTTTGTGTTTCATGTGCTCACTGCTGGGTAGAAAAGCGATAATTGGACTCAAAATGAAAAGTCTGCCCTTTTTACACGTGCGTTACGTGTAATAAACAGAAAATATACTCCCCTTAAGCATGTCATCGTCGAATCCATGTATAAATACGCTTATTAGCTTTCTTGTTGATAGTTTGATTTGCGTGTCTGTGTGTAATATGAAGTGACAGGCAGAAAAACGATTAGTTCAGCTTAGCAGAAAAGATGGAAGCGGGGGGAAACGGCTAGCCTTTGTCCAAAGGTTAAAAACATCTACAACTGAGAGATGATAATGCAAATAATCTGTAATGCCCCCTAATGAGTGTGAGTTGAAGTGGTGAAGTCAGAAGAAAAAGACTTCCTCAGATGTGAACCACAAAGGCAATCTATGAGACACACATCATGTAAGGGATGCTGTTATATAACAGTGCCCCACGTTATTATTATTTTAAATTACATTTAATGGCACTAGTATCAGGGTGTGTTTTTTTTCTTCTACAAATGCTCAGAATTTCAGCTCTGCTGCAAAGAAAACGACCAAACGATCATACAAATACATTCAGACAGCTTGACGTGTACTGTTAAAAGATGTGGACTTCTCCACAGAACTCCTAACCTGTAGACGTGAGAGAAAAGAGTAGAAAAGAAATGGGTCAACAAACAACGTCCTTGTCAAATTACCGTTTGGCACGAATCACAAATAACCTGGACTGACTGTTGTAAACAAAAATCGCAAATTACTTTAAACTGACCTTTGGAGGGAAATGGATCTACTATTCGCCGTGAAGTCAAAGGTAGTTCAAGTCAGATTCATTTTCAACAGCTGAAATTCACGAGACGTTTGCCCTGCTTTTATTCGCAGAGCTGCAATAATATATGAAATTTAACAGTGAATAGATTTAACTGGCTGTGATTAAAAATGTCTTAAAAAAGATACTAGCTTCGTTTTAGCGGTATGACAGTATCGGTCTGTGGGCTGTTTTTTTGTGTCACTGAAATATCTAAACAAGATTTAGATTGATTGCTCTGAAAGACTCGAGAAGATGATGATGATCCCCGACCGACATTCGTTCTTGGAGTCGGTGTCCAGCACCTCCTTTCTGATGCCATCATGCATGTCGTGAAAGACAGCAGGTATGATTGGTCAGAGGCCAAAATGTACCCTTTCATGTCTTTCGGCCAAGAAACGGCATGAATTTATTACTCTTTACTCAAATAATCTGACACATCTTAACGCTAAAACAGATTGTCAGAACCTGGCACCTGCTTTCAGTATGCATCCAGAGCTGATGGATTCACATCTGTTGTTCAGCCTGAAAAAAAAAAGCAAAAACAGTCTACATTATCATATCTAATGACCTTGCAAATATGTTGGATAGAGGAGAGTCACAACTCTTGGCCCCACGTACAGCATTGCATGTTGTGCCCAGTGAACAGCATGTAGTCAAAGTGTAGACAGAGAGACAGGTGTAACTTGAAAAACTGCAACTGTAACATTTATTAACCAAACTGTCTGTCTGCATTTAGATCACACATTAAAACCCAGGTGTAAAAGAATTTAAGATATAACATCTCAGCTTTCAAAAACGGTGCAATATTTCACAGTTTCATGACTTCTTCCGCTAGATTAATACTATCACGAAAAGAAAATAGTCTGATAGAATCATCCACTGAGTAGCTTTGTAATGCATGTTGTGGGATCCAAAATTTTAGCCATTTTTTGGCCCTATTTAGAGAAATCTTTGGGATGAATTTAACAAACTGCAGCCTCTTACACATGGGCAAACAGAAAATAACAGAGTATATAATGAATTGGCCAAATGTAATATAATATTCCTCAAATGCCATGTGTAATAGTGGAAGATCATTATTATTATTATTACTGACATTTTGTGCATGTAATAATAATAATAATAATAATAATAATAATAATAATAATAATAATAATTGTGGGAAGACATTATGAGATGGGAACTTTTTTAGCCAGCCCAATGTCCATAATATGACTGAGGCTGTAATTTGGGTCAGTTTGCAGCCCTAGAGGTTAAAAGTTTCCCAGTTCAAATCTTAAGATAGAATTAGGGGGATGAAAAGTCCTCTTCCAGGCTGGTTAGAATTCACTAAGGAGTCACTGGCACGGAGAACACAGACAGAATTTATTCCAACCTAAAACCAAGCAACAACAGCTCACTGAGGCCGCTTTTATATGCGCCTAGTAAACAGTGTAAGAAGCTTCAGCTGGGCCAGACTGAGGTAGCAGCTTGTTAGAGTGATCCCACACAGCTGAGCAGCCTTCTGTGGCTCCGTCCTGGGTGCTGCAGGGTGGAGGGCGGGTGCTGTCCTTGTAACTGTGCTGTAGGTCCCCAGGCAGTATCAGCGCCTGAGTGACAACCCCCTGCTGCCTCTCGCTCGCTTATATTTGCATGCACATCCTATTTATATACTTGTTTTCAATGCTACAGAATTCATAATTTTTTAACTGACCAGAAGCTCCTTCAGCTTACAGTATACATACATTAAAAAAAAAAAAAAACAAAACCCGAAGTTAGTCAGTTTGATATAATGTGAGACAATAAATTTCTTGGAAATTACCGAAACAGATAATCAAAAATTGGCAGCCGAAAAAAAAAAAAATCTATAAATTAACCAATTGACTTACTACTATGTACGACTTGTACGTGTAGTATTTGTGTAGTAGGCTAAGATCTGCCCTTTACTATGAAATTAATCTGATACCCCTTCAAACGTATTTCCGACTCAAACACGCTGCTATATTCCCCCTCATTCCTTCCACTAATAGACGAATTATCACAGCGTCATGTGCAATTTCCTGCTGGTTGTGACTTGGTGTGATGACTGAATATGGCGGTGTAGGAGGAACAAGAAGGTGGAGAAGAGTGCAGTGCCCAAGGAAGACATATTGGGAGCTTCTCTGGAGGCACACAAACTGTGACCTGCCAGTGAGATAGTTAATGATTCAGATCACATTAATGGCATCAAACAGCTTCACCCCGATTATCCTTTTAGTTGTGTTAATAGTTTTAAAACCCCCTGAATGGCTTATACCAGTCACACACACACACACACACACACACACACACAGACACATACATATGTACCTATATATTTATGGTATACAAATATATATATGTTTGTATGTATGTGTGGGCAAGTCTATCTGTACTATGTTTATTCATCATGGGTATAACAATAAGTAAGTAAGTAAATAAGTATAATACGATCTGATGAAAAAAGAATACACTTTGAACGCTGTTTGGAACAATTACTAGTGTTGTTTCTGTGCTTCGCTGCAATTTCTGCAAAGACCGAGCTATGCAAATCTTTAATGAAATTGACATTTTTTCCTTGGGAAGTCAAACTGCTGACAGGCTGTGGGCTTCGGGTTTGGTGGAGCATTGAAAATCTCCTGGTCACTCTCTTTGTCTGTCATGCATCAGTACCTCCCAGTGTGCTGACCCAGGGTCTCCTGTGGTCCCTCTGGAGGGGAGCAAGCTGAAACAACACAAGTGATTATTCAACTACTACATTCATGATGATTATCATTAGGCCTGTTGTTTTAAATATTCATGACTAACTAATCTTTGTACTCTATGTTTGTCCATAGAGGAGTAAAACGTGGATGCAATTAATGGAGCTGAGATGTACCCCAATATGTACTGTCTCCTGGGGAACACAGAATAAACATGAAGATAGGAAATAAATTATAAACGGATGTGGATGTAGGGTAATGTTAAACCAGCCAGCCTTTATTCTGAATGATCAACAGGACTCTTACATGCCCTACAGTTTGCCCCCCTCCCCTCACAAAAAAACATACATGTTTCCATGTTTCTGGGTTATTTGAAGAAATCAATTCCCAGTTACGCTACAGCTAAATTACTAAAATATGCAATGAGACAGATGCATAACTGATTCATTACAAGGCTGCAAACAAAGCAAAACTTCTCCTTGTTGTTCTTCTCTACTGTTAAGCACAAGATAAAAAACGAAGCCTTGAAAAATAAAATTTAATTTTGGGTTATTAAGAAAACTGATCGTACACACAAAGTTCCAAGCAAGCAACCCTTGCTTACCCTTACAAAAAAAAAGCATCTTTAATCTATAATCCAAAGTTTCTGTCAGTGTATATAGGTCAAGCCAGTCTTTTTTCAGTGACAAGCCAAATTAAGTTAGATTTCACTTTTACATTGGTTAATTAAAAGTATATCTATCTATCTATAATTAATAGTAATCATTTCTACAGCTCTTTTCTCTTGATTCAGCAGACTGTTCCATTGGTCTGTGATGTCTCCTTCAGAGGAAGCCTCTGATCTGGAGATCGTGAAACTTGAGAAGCAGAGACAAAGACGTAGACATGCAGTTATACAGCACATATACACAGTTAATCTGATTACTATAATATCATAAGCTCATGAAGCTTATAGACTGTGCCCATGTCCATGTTTGTCTAACTAACCTAAAAATAATCACAATTAAACCTGCATTAAGCAGTATTTTTTCTTTATAAAACAGTAACATTGAATCAGTTGTCTTTTACTCTGAATAGCATGTTTGTGCTGCGAAATAAAATGAGTTAGTCATTAAGATAGCACACCGAAACATGACATGCTTTTTCGCGTGTTTGTTTTCAGAAAATAATTGTTCTTCACTTTGGTTTGGGGGAAAACAGAAGTCAGTTTTTATCAGATCGTTCACAACGAGACCAGAGTCGGGATGGATGACTCTGCTTCTATTAGTTTATTATAATATCTCAGCAACAGCTGATGCAGCAGGCTTGAGAGTTCATCAAGAGTTGCATCTCACTCCAACAAAGAAAAGAGGTTATTTTTGTAACATTCACTATTGCTATTCACGTTGCTATGACACACGTCAAAAGGAAATCTTCTGCTTGTACAGTTCTATAGATACATCTTTAGTTATGTGTATGTCACCTTGGCAACAAATGTCCAGAATCATGCCCCGTTTTTCAGACTGTGAGCACCAAGGTTGAGGGGGTAAAAGATTACAGAGCTGTGGCGAGAAAAGTCGTTACATGCAGCACAACCTTTACTCAATGCATAGACCCGTGACAGACCCATGCCTCTAGTAGATTGGGCGTGCATATAGAGCGCGGTTTTCCCCCCCTTCGCTCCTATGGGCCTATTGGAATTGCTTTCTTGCAGGCTCCATTTAACGAATGACTCACCTCCACTGGTCCCCTAATAGGAAAATTGTGGGGTGAAAAGAATAGAGTTAAACAGCTGGGAAACTACATGTGGTACATTGAGTACAATGGCTGCCTTCTTCTGCTGTACACTGTAAGCCTGCAACCTGCTTGGGTAAACTGTACATAAGAAGATGATTTCCGAACGCTTGCAGTTCATCGAGGCATTAAACAGGAAGCACCGCATGCATCAGAGGCATGCTGCAAGACAAGAAGACTTTGAGCTCCTAGAGAGACGCAAACAACATACCGCAGCAAGCAATTATAGATATCATATTTGATTAAACCACACAAAGCCAGACATTTAAAACAGTGTAAAACCGTAAAGTCCACACGCTCGCTGCCACAGAAGCACATCGAAAAAAACACTGTCACCATTAAACCTGGCTGTGACAGAAAAAAGAGTGACGGTCTCACCTGAAGCACAGCAAAAAGCTTAGAATTGCACAGACATAACTGTTAATTATTGCCAATATCTGTCAAATCCGTCAAGCATACTCGCGGCAGTGTGAGTCGTTTCATTCACAGTCCACCTCCTGGGCTTTGCTCTTTCACCTGTTTATCCAGTTGATTCTACGGAGGAAAGCTCACCACTGTGTTCACTGAAACGTTACAGAGCGTCGCACTACGATCCCTGTTGTTCCCTGTCAGCCGTGGATTCAAGCACAAACTGCTCACTCTCGTTGCCTGCAGCACTGAGCCTGTGTGATATCTGCACATGCACAATCAGTAACTGTTGAACCTCCAGCCCCTCTGTCCTTCCCCAGGGTAGCAGGTTGGTCTGAGTAGCAGGAAATCTCTCTTGCTGAATCTCTTAAGAAGTGCAATGCTGGTCCTGAACAGACGGGTCCTAAAGATGCTCCATTTAAGAAAATATATTGATTGCGTGATAAAAGGTAGATGTTTGAAATTTTATTAGGCAGAGAGACCTCCACCCGCAGTTATTCAGCCCTCTAGCTGTAAAGATTTTGTATCTTTTTTTAGTCCAGCACTGGCAGGTAGCCTCTGTCTCTTGTTCCTTTAGGAGGGCAGTGGCATGAAGTCCCACTTGCCTGCAATATCTCCTCATTCGTTTTCATCTATTCCTCTCCCCGCCTCTACAGTAAGGATGGGTCACACGACAAATTTCAATCATTTCAATGCAAAATCTGCAACACATTCCTGAAAAATATTATATTTATATATGAAATGGTGTTTTTTTTTTACAGCACAATTATGGCATCATAGTGTCTGTATAAGATTAAGATTGCCATAGAGACATTCATGTGTCAATATTGACCTTGAATAGTATGAAGTGTGTAAAATGGTACTGCTTGTGGAAAACAAATACAATACAAATTCTTGATGATATGAAATAACGTGCCATACAGCAGCAGTCTAACAGGAACTATAGAAATACAGTGTCTGTCTTTCTGCAGTGGTATTGGTAATTGTGTCAAGAGTGTATGGTGTCATTGTACTTAAATAATACTAAAGCATTAAACTATGGTACAGAGATGTCATGTTGGAGGTTTGTCCATGCGTGCTGTTGTCCTCCATCAGCAGTGTGCGATCTTACCAATAGGTCTACAAATATATTAAATAGAGAACCCTACTGTATTTGGGCTGTTTTTTATGGTTTTACAGTGGTACGTTTTGTATGCTGCAGGGGTAACTGTACATTTCAAGAACCAAGTAGGATTTTAAAAATATTAAAATATTATAAGCAGTGCTAAAGCAGATCAAACTGTTGAGTAAAAATATGATGAAAGCAAAAAATAAACCACCTTATTCTGCAGAGTTAATGAACAGCAAGGCCAATGGGACTGCTTCAACTCATCATTTTACCTGTCAGTGTTTTTCGGTGGTGGAGGATACAGAGAAGTGTGTATCTGGTTGGCACAGGCCCCAGCTGAAATTAGATTAATTGGCCGCCCTTGGTGTCCCCGCACCAGATTCTGACCATGATGGGTAATTGGCCTGTTGTTTTTAATGAAAAAAGAACAAGTGTAGAGGAGGTAATGTTAACATTTTGTCATAACAGGGTTAACTGTAAACACCTTACTTTTAAGTTATTATTGTGTGATCAACATTGAGTCAAGTGTAAGCAGGGTAAAAGCTGAACCTTGGTCCTTGGTTACAGTTATAATTTAATTTAATTTAATTTTTCTTTTTTTTTAAAGACTACTAATAATAGCACTATGATAGCAGTGTTATTAACTCAGTTGGCAAACAAGAAAACTGTAAAGGCTGTAAACATGCATTTAGCAGCGGCTGAACATTTTATTTTCAAAATCCCATGACAAAAAGCCAATAAGCTCAAGATGCTGCTTAAAAGTGCAGAGAAACAACATTACCAGACTAGCATGACAACACCCCAATGGGGAGAAGGCCTTTGTCTGTTTCATCTGCCCTGTATGTGTTAGCCTAATAGTCCCTGAGATATTTTGAGTGTTGGTGAAATAGATGTAGGCAAAAACAAAGAAAAAAAAAAACATGAGTGGGTGATGACTGCTGGAAACAGAAGAGATTTCAAAGAAAGCAAAAAAGATACTGAACAAACAAAACACTTTAGTTATCAGTGGAGATATTCAGTCAGTATGGCCTTTGGTCATCTCTTCTTTTTCTTTTTTTTGACAATTAGACCCAATTTATGTTATCTTTAAAAAAAAAATAGCTTCCCCTTTACTGTATGAATGTTGCAGTTGGTAGTTTATACTTCATATAATAGATCCACTGTTTATATATGTGGCTTGTACCATATTACCCCAGATTTACATTTGCTGACTCTCAGTTAATGTTTAGCTACTGCGGACCCATGTCGCCTGTAGAAATATGAGGTTCTCTGATCGGGGTTTGTTGATTATTGTTTTCTCTAGATTCAGGACTAAAGGAGGTTGTGCTTTTGAGGTTATAGCTCCTAAACCCTGGAACTCTCTGAAATTGGACTTAAGATCTGTTGACACCTTTAAAATGCAGCTCAAGACTAATTTGTTTGGACTTGCTTTTCTTTAGTTTTGTTTTGCCTTGTGTTTTTAGCTGGATGTCTGCGTTTACTATCTGGTGCGCCGTCTCTTATTTGCTTTGTTTTCTTTTATTGTGAAGCATGTCTGATCTTGAAATTTGTTATATGAATAAACATATTTTATGTGATGTCAGATGAATGTCAGCTCATCATGTCCTTGAATTTTTCTAGGAGTGAAAGTCATTCAAGGGCCTTATAAATACTGTTGGCCAAACAGTTGTTACTGTACAGGTTGCGTATTTGAGCGTTTCTAGCAGAAAATGATGGTGTATTTCTATGACTTACAATGACATCCTGAAGCACAAGTTGTTCTTAATGAGTCTTAATGGGAGCTGTTGCACAAGAGCTATCGTGTGGTGAAGCCATGAAGCTGAAAGCCCCACGTGCTCCCTCGTCTTTTTATATATAAAATACTAATGTGTTATGTGTGCAAATCAAGACAAGTTGAAGTCAACTACGTACATACAGCTGCCACGGCTTCTGAGAAGCATTTCACGCACCACACCTGACCCTGGCAAATTGCAATTCATCCTGTGAGTAGGGTGTCAGTTTTTATGACCTTCCACGATACAGCTATTCCCATGATAAACCCGTCTATCAGAAGGGTTTTCTCCCAGCCTGGAGCTTTCCGATGCTTCGGGGGGAAACTTTGATTTATTTGCTGTGATGCACTCTTTCTTGCGACATCTACCTTCAGCGAATAAACCCAACTGTGGCATTCCCTCATCAGCAGGAGACCCAATAGAGGCTGTAATTCCCTGCAGACTCAAACACATATTATATTTCTCTCTGTGGCAGAGATGAAATTGGGCCAAACTTGCATGAAATGTCTCTGCTCCTTGTCGAGAAACGCCTGTAAATGAGAAAGAACTGACTTTAACATCCATTTTTTTTTTGCTTTCAGGCAAATTAGCCCCTTTTTGTTGTCCATTATTGCAAACCCTAGAGGTCCAACTTGACAAATTATTTACAGTAGTTTGGATTTACTGTAGAAGGATCAATGGAGTCTGAGTGGATCAATACCTCGTATGTAAACTGCTACAGTATCTGTATTCCTTTCTCTTTTTGAGGAGACAAGGTGACTTTGGAACATTTTGTGAATGTTAAGAGGGGAAGACTCCGCACTCATTGTATATCCAGCTTTCTGCACAATGTATGGCTTACAGTGTATACAGTAGGTTTCTTTGAGAAATACAGTAACACTCTTTTGTACAAATTGATTGTAATGGATCATACCTGCTGATGTTGTTTTTGATCACCTATAATTGGATCACACAACACGATTGCTCTTTTATGTGCTTTTAATAGGTTTTTGGACAGCAGTGGAGTTCTTTGGCAAAGAGGCACAAGCTACATCAGGCTGCGACTATACAGACAGTACTTGTCTGTAGAATAAATTCATTATTGGCTTTGTCTCTGTAGGGAAAATGTTGTTAATAATGAAAAAAAAACCCACCAACATCATCCTTTAAATACTTTTTTTTTGTCTTGAAATTTGTGTAGTTTGCCTGGAGTCACTAGTTTCTAGCCTCTCTAAATTATTTTAATGAGCCAGTGCAGGTTCCCATTTTAGCCTAAGACGGGTGCATAACTTTGTTTGTGTCCTGGGAGGCACACCCTCTTTTGTTATCACAAAGTATTGAATTTCTTGTTTGTTTGTTTGTTTCTTACACAGACCTCTTCCTTTTCATCACCCCCAGCCTCTGGCCTGCATGTGTTGTTTAGCTGTAATGTCTTAGCTTGAGCCCAGCGAGCACAGAGGGCTTACGGGGCTCAACAACACTGAAGTTAGGGGGCCATGGATCATACCAAAACATCTGTGGGGGTGCTTATGAAGCAGATGTGTTTTTTCCACCAGCTTTTGGAAAAACGCACAGGTCTCAGCAAATGAGTTTCTGTTTTCCCTGCCTGTCTGAATGCTAAGACGGAGGTGTAGTGCTGAGACTGAGATGCTACATGGCCCGAGCGTTGTGTGGAAGGCCTGTTGCTGGAATCTCGTGGCAGCAGCCATCATTTTTATGATAACCAGTAGTCAAGAAAAAGGCCCTGGAAACGACCTTTAAAAAGTGAACCACTGCCGAATGCCGAATTCTTCATGACAATTGCACCTCCCAATTACTCTCATTTCCATATTTCCCTCTCAATCATTTTAATAATCTGTTATAATAAATTGCCACATCCTGCATCTGACATGTTGCCAGTGTAGATTATTTACCTGCTTTTTGTACAAGCAATTGTCAGTAATCTTTCCAGCAACTTATTACACATTCTTCTTTTATGTTTTAGGATGTTGGTAGGCTGAGGAGAATGGAGGCTGTACCTAAGCTGCGTGCCTAGCTAACCCATGGGGAACTGACAGGAACAGTGCTGGATGGAGGCCAAGACACTGGATGGCGAAGACGAGGAAGCACACAGTACTGTGGATCACTTGTGTTGTTTGTTCTCTTTCTCAGCCGATCCAAAGTAGATGCAAAGTATTCTGCAATGTGCCTCATTTGTTCCCTCTGTCACGTGTCACCCATGGAAAGATGGCAAAAAAGAATTAAAAGGATAGGCAGTCAAGGCTAAAGAAACTCTTTTACTGCATGTGGGAGTAGCAGTCTCCTTTTTTGGGGGGGCAAATTTTAGAACGATAACAAAAGAAGTATAGACTCTAGATCACAATTCCCCCTCACAGCTCTGCTGGATTCATATGAATTAGAAACCTCAGGGGAGCCAGTAGTTGTAGATAGTAGCCATCATGGGCAGGTGTAAAGGTAAGGCTTCCTGGTTACTGTTGTTAGCAGGGTTGGTGCTATCAGGATTAGCTTTGGAATATGAGGGCGTCCCTGGTCAGTGGACACGCTATGGCCAGTGGGATGCAAAAGCGACAGGTGAGCTGAGCTTTATTATGAAAACAAACATCAGCAAAGCCCTGGTGCTTTATCTCGACGATGGAGGGAACTGTGACTTCCTGGAGCTCCTGATCGCGGACGGGAGGCTCCAGATGCGCTTCACCATCCACTGTGCCGAACCGGCCTCCCTGCACACGGAGACTCGCATCAACGACCGCCGCTGGCACCGAATTCTCCTCGCACGCAACTACAGAGAGACCCGGCTGGTGGTGGACAACGAGGAGAAAGTGGCCGAGGTGAAGTCCAAGAGAAAAGAGATGGTAGTGGCCAGTGACCTCTACGTAGGGGGGATCTCACCTGACGTGCGTCTCTCCGCCCTGACGTCCAGCACCGTTAAATACGAGCCGCCGTTCCAAGGCTTTATAGCCAATTTGAAACTGGGGGAGGCGCTACCAATACTGCTGGACGGTCAAGCTGTTCATAGTGATTTGGAGTATATATGTGCCACACACTCTCCGTGCAGCAACACCGGCCTGTGCTCTGTCAGCCAAGGAGAGGTCCTCTGTGACTGCATCAACTCCAGCTACAGGGGAAGGTACTGCCACGAAGGTAAGAAATATGTCTTCCTTTTGTTTGCAGCAAAATCTAGTTATATTTTTGGTATTTATTCATTTATTATTTTTTTGTTTTGTTTTTTGTTTTTTGCAGTTTGATTTAGAGACCTTGTTTTATTAGTTAAATGTGCGCTATAAATATTAAGGTGTTTTTCTAATGGGGACATGTTGTTGTTTGTATTGTGTTTCTGAACAGCGGCCAAGCTAAATGTTTAACACTCCATCTACCGTAATCTATAACCACTAGAAATACCATCAGTCATTTTGACCATTCATACATTATTTGCATGTAATTTCAATATAAATCAATATAAAATCTAAGAATAAATTATATTTAATATTTGGATAGGTAATAATAAACATCAACAACAACAACAAGCAGAATTGGAAGTGTCCAGTCAGCTTCTTTTACGAGGGGGAATTATCTCAGAATCGCTGTCAGAGCCAGTATAAGCCAGTGTCTACTCTACTACTCTACTCTTTATTGTTTTTAAATCAACTAGAAAAAATGCTAAGCAATAGTGAAAGAGAGAGAAAAAGTATCAAACACTGAAATTCTACACTGTCTATGATGCCATCATATAAGGTCATAATAGAAGGTATGGGTCAATATGACTGTTATGGCCATTCAAGGTAGAAAGACTTGGAACTCTTTTGTGTTTTGTAATTTTAAGAAAATAACAATGTTAGAATAAAATATAGACACATTTAGGAAAAGTCAGGGTCCTATAGTTGCATGGGTTTCATTTCAACAAAGTTATTACATTGCAAAATTTAAAAACAATCAAAATGAATGAGTGTTAAATGGAGTGTAACAGGAGCACAGTCACAAAAATCAGTCCAGATCAGAGGCCTTTTCATGCAAAATCACTAGTACACAGTAATATCCTTTTGAGTTTGCTAAAAGTAGACACTATAAGCAAACACTTAGTTATTAGCAAAAATGGATGATTTTATTGTGTGTCAAATGGCTGCGTTTTCATGCACATCAGCTACTGACAGCGTTTCTTATCATCATGATTAGCGTAAGCTGATAAATCAAATCTCTCAGTGATATCACATTGTAGGCATATGGTCCAAACCCTCAATTGAGTTCCAGATATTAATCAATAAAGACCACTTAAAAGCAACCCAGGTTAAACAGTTAAACAGTACTTAAATGATGCCTGGGTGTGTGAGTCCAGCTATCTCAGCAATTATCCTCACCAGTCACAGAGGATAACAGCTTCCTAATGTGACAGATGTTTGCATGCTTTCAACACAGAGACATTTAACAGGCTACCAAATGGCTGTCATTTTCTTATTCCGGAAAGCCTAAGAAACAGTGAGGACAGAACGTGGCATTTTCAAGTGAAACTGCAGAGAAGAAAAATGGGGGAGAAAAAAGCGACTCATTAAAGATGTTTTCCACATTGCCAAAAGATGTCAGGTTTCCCTCTTGTATGAATACATGTTTGACTTTGACGCTCTGCAAAGCTTCTTCCACGAGGTCAGGGGTCATTGGAGGGAACCAAAGAAGCTGGCGAAAATGACAAATGAGGATCCTGGCAGGGGTTCCTTCATTTAAACAGTGGACTCACAGCCTGCAGACCTTTTCACTGCATGCATTGCAACAGCTTATTACAGACATGTACACCATCATATTAACAGTCTATATTGACCACCTGTATTTTTTTTTTACTGGTTGCCATTTAAAACTTAATGTTTTACTGCCAACATTAAATATATCTGTTTTTCTTTATTCTCCTGCAGCTGTCCAGAAAGAAGTCGAAGGTAAGACAATGCATAATATGATGAGCATAATGATGAGCATAATTTGCTTTCCGTGATGCTCTTGTTTGCGAAAGGCTGTTAACCACAGCATCAGTGTGAGAGAGTGTGTTCACTTATTATCAGGTTGTTATTGTCAGTTTGGACTGCAGTTCTGACATCCGACAAATTAAGCTGAAAGGAGATATACTATCACTGGTCACGGGGTCACTAAGGGAAAAGCGCTTAATGCGCTGAATGCTCATTGTACATATAATCAGCATGCTCAAGGTGACTGGAAAGGTCTGCAGAGTACGTGGGTGTCGCACAGTATAGGGAGAATTCATATGCTGCATTACAGAGAAAATGACTGTACAGAGATGCTTTGCTTTATTATTTATAAATTCTGTATTTTCCCTCTCTCCTCAGTGCATTTTTGCCTCATCTAAACTGCTGTTTAATGTAAAGGTTTAGTTAGTCATTATGCCTTTATATGCTAATATGCTCACAGGTCAATATGTGTATTAAACCCAAACATGATGGCATAAATCCTCTGGCATAGCATGGCTGATTACTGAGGCCTTGACATTCATCCAATTGTAATATTATTGCTACAATGATGCTTTTTTTCATGCATTTAAAATTACTTTCTTAAGAGGTACAAATGTCCTTTGGCAGGAAAAGAGACATTTCTCCCGTTACTGGCAACATTTTAACTGACCACGATTAAACAGCATTGGTTTCTAATGAGGTGCACACGTGAAATGAAGATTGAAAATGAGAAGGGAGATTTGTTTAGTCGGCATCAGAGCGAGACATCCATCTCCCCAGTAAGGACTGCTGGTGCTGGTGAAAGGGCAGCCAACAGGCTCAGGAGACCAGCGCAAGGTGCACTGAACCACTGCACATTATAAATCACTGTTACTGACTCAAAATGCACCGAGCCATGCACACCTGCTCTCCGAAATCCTGCATCTGACACTGACGTTTGGCGTGTGGCGGCAAAATAGACTGAAGATTGCCAAGTGTTAGTGTCTTCATGTATAGTGGCTGTGCAGAGTACGAGCAGAGAGATGTGAGTGGAGAACGGCACACAGGAAACATATTCAAAAACATTGCTATACATAATATTAGATGCAGCATCTTGTCAGAGGAGATGCACGTATTGGTATAGATTCTCACTGCCAGTGGTTAAAACAGCACATATGTCAGACTTAGTGACTGTGGTATGCGGTTATGTGCTACAGTAATAGATTTCATCTCAGTGCTACTTTCCAAAAACACGCATTAATCATTCTTAATAAGAGCAGAGATGGCATGGCTCTGCTCACAGCAAAAAGCAGGCATTATTAAATGATATGCTGCAAAGAGAGCACATCAGAATGTTTATTGGATTAAAGCTTGACATGGAGACAATCCCCACTGCAGAACGCATGAAAACAACAATGACAACAGCAAAATCACACTCACCAGATGCCGAGTGTTTTTGTTTTTTTCTTCTGTCCTTCAAACAACTCCATGTGGTATGTGTAGCAGGTCTTTGTTGTCCTTGCATTGACAAAAATAGACGAATCTATGCGTTAGCTGAAGCGCCTCCTCCCCCCAGAGATGGCAAAGATGGTAAATCATATGCTATATTTGGTTTTGGCTGTGGGTTTTAAGCGGTGCAGGAATTATCCTTACTTGTATGAGGAACTGCTTTAAGGCAGTGAAAACCTTTTTTTTTAATTTACAGCAGGTGAGTCTTCTTAGTTGTTCATCTACAGTATGTGACACGTAGGCTCCTGTCGATCTTTGTGGACAAAGGCCATGGTGGGGCATGCTCTAATGCCAAAAGAGTGCAGCGTCCTCTGATGTTTTTTTTTTTAAGCAAAAAAAAAAAAAAAAACAGGTCTGTGAACGAGAGATAAGGACAGCCACCCAACAAGGCAGAAGCAGAGCAGAGAGAAACCTCTCAAACATATAGGAAAACCTTACACAGCACACACATGCCAAGAGCAAACACATTGTCATTGTTTTGTTTTTTTTCCTTCAGATTTTCATGTTTAAGCACACATTAGTGTCACACTAACAACTATAGAGTTGACAAAGCAAGAATAGAAATCTTCTAAAGAAAGGACACAGCTGGTCCTGGTGGGCTTGCATCTTTCAGTAGCAGTGACCTTGGTCTAATCCCTCATTACAACAGGCACCATAATACTGTACTTTTCATGGAAAAACAAATTTGGTAAATCCTAATCCTCATGCAATGCCTCTTTCTTCTTACATTTTCGCTAATTAATGTCACAATAACGACTGAGAGGTCCTTCAACATCTGCATTTGTCTTTTCACTATCGTCGTTTAATTAAAGTTTCTTAGATTGCAGTGTTTGTCTTAGAAGTGTTTCCAAAAGTTCATACTGACATAAGCAATTACGGAAATATGAAATCAAGATGTAAGATTTGCTTTTGTTTTTAGTAGCTCCACTGGCCTAAACTATTTCTTTCATTTTGTTTATCGGAAATGTCATATTTCTGCATCATGCTTGTTTCTTTCAGTGACCAGATGATTTAAAAAAAAAAAAGGTCTGCTTCCATTCTGAAGCAGTGTCGTTCCCAATAAAAAACATTATTCAGGTATGGGTAAAGTGATTTATTTTGTGCTGACGTGGCAGGATCAGACCTCCATCGTTCAGGTTTCAAACCTGCACCTGCATCCTCGTGCATAAGAGGGTGGCCAGTAGCGCAACACGCCTCAGGTTTGAAAACACACGGGTCGATTCATTATGGATCTCCTCAAGGTCAGCAGATGTAGATGAGTGGAGGCACGTGTAAGTACGGTGAACACATCACTACCAAATGAGTGCTGCTCACAGTCCCATATGGAGTGTCGTGATGAAATGATCAATAATATTCACATTCACAAGGTAAATCGCCCAATTTGCAGATTCCAAACAGCCCTTATTAGATCAATAGGATTTTGACAGTGTTATTTATTATTCATGTATTTATTCTATCATAAAGAACTAAATAAATAAATATAGTTTGCAACAAGGCCAGGTCAAAAGTATCCTAAAAGCATTAGATGAATATTTTAATAAATCGAGCTTCCATCGCCTGGCTGTAAATTTTTGTTTGCCCAGTAACTTGATACTGTTAAGGTTGCCTCTTATTTAAAAATAGAACAGATTACTAGATTACTGGTAGGAAGGGTGGTTCATTTCCATACAGGCTTTCCCTTCTAATGGGACTCTACAGGTCTAGCCAGTTATCTCTGCATTTCCACACACTGGGATTTGGATGTAAGGCTCAGCCAAGTAGGATGAGCATATTCAATGAGTAGCTGACCCCTATACAAAGGCAGCACCCGCACTGCTCCTCATCCACTTTTTTTCAACTCCTGGAATGACAACCATGCAGTCGAAGATGACTTTGCTGGTCGAGGCACTTGTTAAGTGCTGCTTGCCCCGGCCTGCTTCGGTCACCAGCATCAGTCTCCATTAGTCAGGGGTGCGTTAGTCACACATTGCAGGTCACTTTTCCTTGCGCCATTGCTCGTGTGGAGTCATCATAGCTGCGAATCCTTTGGGTCAAAGCTCCTTTCTCCAGCCCCACAGAAATCATCAGGGTTAGGGCATCCCCCACTTGATGAAGCTGGGGCCTCTGGCTTTGAGACTGCTTCTTCTTATTAGCTGGATAATGGGAAATTCCTCCACCTCCCAATGTGGACAAAAGAGTTAGAGTTTACCAAGTATACCTTCTGCTGCCTCAGCTGGTGGTGAATTACAATCTGGTGCTGCTGGGTAGGTCCTTTTCACTGTTTATGATAAACAAGCCTCACTTTTTGCCCCACATTGCTGCTGCCATGTCACACCGCTGCTGACTGATGCGCTGTCCCTTTCAGAGCGGAGGGATGGGCAGAAGATACAGACACCAGAGAAAGATGAAAGGAAGAAAACGTTGGTGGTTAGTGGTGGTCTTTATGCCTTATGTATACATACGTTTGCTTGTCATGTGGAACGCGCAGCCACAGTGGGGGCGCAACCAGCAGCTCTTTGTCGGCTGTGTAGACAGGGATGCGGTTGAATCCTGTCTAAGCAGAGGCTCAGTCACTGGCTTTGCAATGACACACTGTATTAAAAGCCTACGTGTTGGCAGGAGAGGACCCTCCCAGAGGTAATCATGTCCACTCCAGACCAGGAGTTGCAGCACAAACAGCCTTGTTCAGTGGAACGTGTGGAGGAGATTTATGCCAACCTGCCTCTTCCTTAGGTTTTACCTAATGATTGAAATGGGATTTCAACTGTGAGTAAGTGACTCGCTATATGAGGCTATATGATGCACTGATGAGAGCTGTTTGTGTTGGCTGGCACAGCGGCGCACAAGTGTTTGCATTGTGTCATCCCCATCTCCTTTTTGGCAAGAGGAGCAGGTGAGGTATGCCATCTAATTCCGGGCTGACCTATTGAGATATTCTGTGCTTAGCGCAGGATATAAAGGCTGGTGGTCTGAACAGAAGGAAATCAAATTTGGCTTTCATCGCCGCAGTGTGCACAGGCTGACCAGCTGGACCTTTACACACCGTCACCTGCGACTGCCCAGCAATGCCATGTGATTGATCGGCTGCATCGTTTTTTCACTCTGACTCTGTAGATTTATGGCCGTGCTGCTGTAGTATTTGTTTTTGTTCCCAATGTGACTGTCAGAAAGTGTTGCGGCGCTGTAATCAGCAGCAGTACACTTACGTTTAGAGCATTCTCTCTGCCTTACTGTGTAAGAGTGTTATACCCTTAAGTTCTGAATGTGTTGGCCGATGCGGATAGTCCCTGTGTTCGGCACAGCAGCCATTGTGTTGGGCCAGCCCTTCCGCCTTCTGCTTGACAGAATATGGAGGTGGGGCTGGCATTTCCTTCTTGGCTGCCCTGCTTTATGATAGTTTATGCTCAGTGGGTCTTTAACGCAGTGCAGCTTCATTCTTCCTTTTCTTTTTTTTTTCCTTTTAGGATTAAAAGGTTAGGTGTTGCAGATCATTAGCGGCTGACCTGTTACATGGATGTTATGTGTCCTTCTCCTTAAACCTGTTGAGCACCATTAGATGGTAAATCCCCTGTGAAATACAGTGATGGTCGCTAAAGATTTAGTGGATAAGGAACGGTGTCACTTCTGCCCTTTTATAAAAAAAAAACTCCATATAGAAGGTTAAGTAGGCTCATCTGCATTTAACACTTACATGCAAATATCAGTGTGTACAAGTGAGTGGCTAAGCCTGCAGAGCCCCCTTAGAGATCATAGAACTAGTGCTACCTTGTGTTACTTCTTAGGTGTTTGCAGCAAAAAGCAGGTTTTTTTTGCATATCTGGTACATCTCGAGCGCTGTCTGCATCAAGTAAACATACAGTATGTGTTCCATTTAGAAAAAAGCATCTGTGTGAGCAACTACCTGTAAGGGTTGCACCAATCAAGATGTTTTTTTCTTTCCTTGCCTTCCCTCTCCTCCCTTGAGATGTTTGTCTGTTTTTAGTTTGATTTCCCCTTTATATTTTAGTTTGAACTTTGACATCCGTACCTACCCCAGGATGTCTGTCACAAACTGCAGTCCAACATTGTGACAATGCTTTTGTTCTCCCAAACCTCTTTATGAACTTCCTGTTTTCGTATCCTTTTTTCTGTTCTTTCCCTCAAGGTCTGGCGCACCTGATGTTAAACCGCCAAGGTATGGGGTCTATTGGTTTGCTTTTCCTTCCCAGCCACCTGATCACAACATTTCCCTTCCCCTGAAATCATTTTAGTTAACTGTGCTGCACTAATATTTCCTCTCCTCTTTTTTCATATACTTGCCTATTCGTTTTTGCTTCCTGTCATGTTATGCTCACTACTCACTCAATCTTTGTCCGTCAAACCCTTGTCCTGACCACTGACTGAGCTACTGGAACATCACCTTTGACCTCTGCAGTTTTTCGCCAAGGTAATGCATCTATGCTCATAGCATCTCTTCGGTTTGGTTTCATGGTGTTTTCAAAGGAAATGACCAGGTTTCAAGAATAAAGAAGGAAGGGCTCTCATGCCAAGGTGTCATGTCCGCAAGTTTTTTTTTTATTTACCTGTTAAAATAGTCAAATGTATACACAAAAATCCTGTACTATCAGAGGCATTTCTTTTGCGCGTTTAATTTCCTGGGCTCTGTACAGAGAATTTTCAAGTAAGAAGAGAGCACTGATTTATCAAATGTGTGATCATTAGGTTGTTTATGATCACTGATCAGTGGGTTGCAAACAGCATCCCCTTCAAATGAATTCCACATTGCAGTGGTGCTAATGTGCTGAATATTCATATAAGCACAGATTCAAGGAAATATATTTCAAACTACTGACGGGAGAGATATTTTTACATAGGAGGATTTTGCCAGTAAACAATTAAAGAGTCAGAGAGTCACCACTGGAACGTTCTGTTCCTCCTGAGAAAAATAACATAGGGACGCACACAGCGCAAGGACATATCATTCTGCATACTCATGTATAACCACAGAAGAAAGACATTAATACAATGCAATTACAGGTAAAACACCTACATTAGAGAAAAGGGGGCATTTTAACAGAACAATGTGAGAGGTACTGACCTACATGAGGTCTGCTGTATTTATGCTTTGCCTTATCCGGCACGTGTTGTGAGATTCAAATAGAAGTCACTATCCTGTCTCCATGGCAATCAGTGTCTCTAAACATAGAGACTTGGCTTTGATGACCCTCTCTGACAGTATAATACACTGCTCAAGACCTTGTTTTCCTCATCAGCAAAATGTTACTTTGGCTATTATCTAAGATGAAACATTTTCATGGTTGAATTTTGACAAAACAGGCGTCTCACACGGTTTTGTAAAAATGACTGATCTGACCAAGAAAGCATATTCACACATATGGTTATCGTTACTGTTCATAGAAACTGCAGTAATTCTTTTTTTATTTTCCACCAAATCAATGCTGAGAACAATATGTAATAATATGTATTAATCAATATGTAATTCAAGATATCATTATAAATACCCTGCAGATATGCACAGAAATAACCGTCTATGTCGTGTTTGAATTATATTATCTCCGCTCCCGTTCAACACAAATCGGTGAGGATGGGGAAAAAAAGAGTGTGTGGCAGTAGCCTGGGTGTTCTCATATACATTTTCTGGTGTAGAACTGATAACACTAATATCGGGGTCATTTACAGTAGATGAAAAGACTTGAGCGAATACTTCTCAGTGTGATGGCGCCAGTTTTTTCACGCACTATAAATGGTGCCGCTTGAGGCCGTACATGACTGTGACATTATAGATTAAGGTCTGGATTCTTTGGTAACTTGCTTTGGGACAAACTTGTTCATGTGCAGAAGTAGTAATCAGTTTTTACAAGACAAAAAAAGCTAATGTTTAATTTACCGCCTTATTTAATTGATAGCTATGCAGAACAATGCAATAGGAAAAACCAAATGCTCTTACTGCCTAAAAAAATTATTTACATTGTCTGCTGCTCGAGAAAAACGCTGCTATATCAAATATTAAGTAAGTCATACAGTAAGTGTGTCCTAAAGGCCAACTACAATGTGATTTGTCATGAAATGAGGCCTGAGCGTAATTGCCCCGATTTCATGCATCAATAAGAAAGAGAAGTTGGTAATTGATTGTGGAAGATTTACAAGAAAAAGCCTTCAAGCAGTACTCAATTAAAGTACTGTACGTCTGACATCATGGGATATACATGAGGCATCAAAGTTTTACTCAGCCATTTAATGTTATCACAAAGACATGTTATTAACTTTGACAATGTTACAGTTTTAGCCTGAGGTGATACTTACGAGAGCAGTCTGATTAAATCTGTATTTATTTGGCTACAAATAATTTCACATCAAATTGTACGCCACAGTTGTCACTCGCAGGGAGTGTTTAGATAAACAAAATGTTTTTTTGTTTTTTTTTAATTAAATGCTCTTTGCACATGTTCAGGAGTGACTGCATGTGTAAGTCATTCAGTCCCAGAATGCTTTGCAAATGTGTACACACAGATATAAACTAATTGGCGAAATTATTCAAACACAGGTGCAGCTCTCTGACCACCTGCAGTACTTCCTTGCCTCCAGACCAGTGTTAAACTGCTCCCCTGCTTTGCACATGCCCACTTCCCGACTTGCGTTTGGGCGCAACCTGCTGACTCCTCCGCCACCCCTCGAGCAGGACACAAAGTCCATAGCTGCCATCTGTGCCCCGGGCTACCGGACCACTTTGAAATGAATCAGCTATAAAGCTTAATATTAATGAGTGATCCACATGTTGGCTTTTTTCCATGTTGGTGCAGCGTACTGTAACTGGAACAAGTGGGCTAATAGAAAGTAGTAGCAGATAATGTCCTCCCACCTGATGGCAAGACCCTCTCCCTCTACAGTGTTTGATGTGCATCACGCTGTGACAGTTGGCAGCTAATGCGTAGCTCAGGGCAGTACCTTTACAGATAATCCGTTTTGGAGTGGGCATGGGGGCAACACCGGCTGCTATCAGCCATTTTAAAGTCAACTTGTCCAAGTGGCACCCAGGTTGCTGTGGCTCCCTCCATATTTTACTTCATTGTGTTGGCCATGAGCAGCTCCCCAAGGACTCACTTGTATTTGTATCCTGAATTTAGAGGGGTCTTTTATAGATCCAAACCACCGGGTGGCAAGGAGATTGGATGATGTACGGTAAGACAGAGAGAGAGAGGGAGGGGTGGCACAAAGCAGCAAAACGTGACAGCGAGAGGAGAAGCAGGATAGACATGTAGAGATAGTTGGTGCTGCCATTATATTCTGCTGAGGCTTCTCTTTCTGCTGATCCGGGACGTTCGGTGCGATTGTCTCATGGCTGCAGCCAAGGTGGAGGCTGCAACGCGCATAAAGTGCTAAACTGCTCCGGCAGCACCTCTTAGCTGGTGTATTGACTGCGGCCAGCGTCTCTGATGGCATTTCCTCTCAGTTAGTGCCAAAGTCTACCTGGTATGAGAGCAAAACACAGCTAGTGTAGCTTTTTTCTCAAGCTGATAAACATAAACGAGGTAATGGCCCACCTCTTTGATAAGCAGGAAAGCAAAGATATGGCCCGTTGCCTTTCTGGCCACCCACACACCTTCATCGATCCTTCAGAGACCTTCGATAGGGCTTTAGGGTCATGTGCTAACAACACCTTCCTTATAGAAAGCTGGTAACGACAGAAGGGTGATTTCACAGGATATAAAGTTAACTCAGTTGCTATATGGCCTGATCTTTTGTGGAAAGAGCCTTCGTAGATATTAACTTAAACGGTAGCTGTGTTGTCAACTGGATACATAAGCACTCTGCTAAATTAGGCCGCAGCACTTCTGCTGTCTCATAATCATTTTTTTTCTCAGCCTCTAAAAGTTGCCTTCAGTGTTCAGTTTCTTGACTCTGCAGCTGCACTTATGTTTACATCTCACCCCGCAACATCAGTCAAATGCAGAACTTCGCATTAAGTCTTGACAAAAATAGCCTAACAAGTTGCTGTCTGTTCAGTAGTTGAGTAACAACACGGCTCAAACAATAGAGACTAATGGGACCACTGATCCTGCTGGCTTAAATTGGCCCTAGAGTTCAGAAGCTGACTTTAACTGTACAAGCAAACATAGGCTTAAGGGATGGCTTATCCGTCTAGCCTGAAACAGCTTGCTCAGTAGCTTCGAGGCTGCATTTTACAAACAAGCAGAGGAAGGGCTGTCTATGCCGGCCTGAAACATCCAATTTACGAGTTCAAGGCCTGTGTTATACAATAGTTAACATTACTCCTGTGGGTCAGTGCAAAACAGTGGTCAGGTGTCAAAAGTCACAACCCTGAATCATGGATACAGTGTGTTTTGATAGTTGGTTTACAGCCGGGCCGAGAGGAATCCTGCGGGACTAGTCCGAATCACATATTCCACATTTAACTCAAGCCTTTCACAGGCGTGGTGTTGAGTTCAGTTTTGAAGTATCTGCTGCTGTCTCTGCTCAAGATGCTGCATGTCCTCACAGTCTCAAGATTGATAACTTGCTCTTTAATTGTTTTTAATTGTTTTTTCCTAAATTCATAGTGTAATTGTACACGTTTTCATGTGTGTAAGTTTGCTACATGTAAATCAGCCTATCTATCTATCTATCTATCTATCTATCTATCTATCTATCTATCTATCTATCTATCTATCTATCTATCTATCT
>JBAJHX010000067.1:10425301-10437783 GCA_037176925.1 Amniataba percoides
TCTCTCTCTCTCTCTCTCTCTCTCTCTCTCTCTCTCTCTCTCTCTCTCTCTCTCTCTCTCTCTCTCTCTCTCCCTCACAGTTCATCCAGTGGTCAGGTCCCATCTGACCGTCTCGTCTCTTTCAGCCCTTCAATGGCTTGTCTGCAGTTCAAGGAGAAGGCAGTCAGAGACCAGATCTGTCATTACGCTGAGATATTACCACTTAGGCCGCTCATGCCATAGATGTGACCGTTGTCGTTCCCTCCCCTCGCATTTACTGGCCTGTCCAGTTTAGAGTCGCTTCACTGAACAGAGGGTGCAAGTGATGGACGCACACACACACACATGCACACATACACACATGCATGCACACACACACACACACACATGCACGCACACACACACACCTGCAGCACATTCTGGTCTCTGGCTGTCTGTATCCACTGCTCTGTGATGGTTGACAGCTTGAGAGCACTCCTCAGCCACATGACTTGAACCAGTGTATTCATGTACAGTCGGATAACCAGCCTCCATTATTCAGAACATGCAAATGATGAGTGGGTGAATCCATTTTGAGGCTAAACATTAATATACAAGAATGTAACAGATGGATTTAGAAGATGGGAAGTGCTACAGACATGGGAAAATATTAGCCCAAGCGCAGCGCATTTGTGCTGTTGTCACCTTTTTCATGGTGGAAAGATCATCGTGGCTGCAGGTTGTGCAAATCGCCCTTTTCCTCTTTGTTCAACTCTTTGTTTAAAAATATATAACCCATATTTAATCAGGTCTGCAGAATGAGCAGGAGACTGGCTCATTTCAGCTCTTTGACTTTTAGAGTGAAGACAGATCAAAATTTGGGCTTTTGAGTAGATGTGCATCAGTACAGTGGGTAAAATTTTCAGAACCAGTCAGTTTATTGAAACACACGTTCATGACCTTCTCAGTAGCAATTGGTGGAATTGATCATAAAAGACCACTTATGATGTATGAATGCACGCAGGAGATCCGTTACAAAACATTGTGATAATCCACGCTAATCTAATTGTTATGACTTCAGCGCTACCGTTCCGTTGTTCTCACCTGTTCTGTGCAGTAAAATCATGCTCCTGTGCGTGACGGGCTTCAAGACGCTCAGTTCTGTTTTCACGTGTTCAAATCTTCAGCCAAATCTAGCACAGGACCCAGTTTTCTTATCTTCCTCAGACAATTCTCCTCACCGCAGTGCATGTTTGCGGTGCCACCCCAAAGCGCGCGTCAGAAAAACCATCAGTCGTGGTATCCGAAACAGTCAAAATGCCGAGCTTAAGCAGCCGCATCAGAGCTGATGCAGACGCTAAAAATAATACTGGTGCACCTCTACTTTTATGGTCAATAAAGTTGTTATTGATCCCAACTTTGATCTGGTCTATTGTGCTTCCAGCGGTGCCAGACACACGCTGAGGTTCTCCTTTCACTCACAGTTCCTTTCTTCTAATGTTATGTGTACACCACAGGGAGGAAAGTGGCGGTTTAGACTCTCGAGGCTGTCCCCGGATGGTGGGCTCTGAAAAGCACTGAACTGTCTGCAGAATGTACCTTGAAGGATGTGAAATTTTTCTCCTCTTTTGTGCTGTTTTTTTCTTTTAATCTCACCATCTCACTCTCTCTCTCACCAGATTGTATCAGGATAGACTGTAATCTCAGTAAGTGTCTCCTATGATTATTTACTGTACCATGATGTAGAGAACATGCACTGTGGTGTAATCATATGCCTCTTGCTCTCTTCCCGTGTGAAACGGAACATAATTCATTCATTCTGCCCCACAAGTCTCCATGTTTACAGGTGCTTGATGCTCACAAGCATCATTACAAAGATAAGACCAAGAATGAGACTCCACTGTGGCAAGCAGCTGAATATAACTGGATCTTTTTGCTTCACGCTCATAAAATGAAACATTTCAGTACCAGTTTAAATTAAACATTTCATCATTATTGCAGTGTAATAGTGTAATCAAATGTAGCTGAATCTGACATACAGACGTGTGCTGTTGTTTTGTCATTTATTTGCCTGCGACTAATTTGCTCACATAGCTGATAATTGGGCGCAGTTCAAGTACAATCAGCAATTATCTGTGGTGAGAAAAGCAGCACTCAGTCGCAGTGTAGAGAAAAGTCTGACACGGTTATTGGGTGATCACGCAGCACTGGCACAGCTCAGATTGATTTAAATCTTGGCCTAATATCCGATCAATAGATGAGCGTGAGACAAGACTGTGAGCCACTGAACAGATTTGTTTTGAACGTTAAAACACATTAGAGAGATTGAAGTTTGTTGCAGCCCCTTCTTCCCATTTCAGGAGAGCATCTGTAGCAGAACCCTGTCTTTATATGTTAATTAAGTCATCAGATGTCTAATTTTCTGTGACAAATAGACACTTGTAAACCTAAAGATTTAAAGAGGCAACAGATCTGCCAGATGTGCTATAAAAGACTAAATAAGCTGGATAAATGTATAAAATGTCCTTCAACCTGAAAAGATAATTCATATAAACACTCAGACAAGACAAGAGCATCCATCAAATACTTTTTCATGAACCATGAGGTATTTAAATGAGCGAACATAATTCCATTGATTAAAAGGCAGACGAGTCGCGAAGGCTGATGCTCCACTGTAACAACACAATTGATTTTCTGGTATTCTATACTCTTGTGAAAGTGGAGTGGTACTTTCGGTTGTCCTGCGGTAATGCTGGAATTTATGATGCATATTGTTGCTCTCACATGACAGTGAGAGACAGGCAATTTAAGTTGCGGTTCAGACTACAGCGTTTGCGAGAAATAGATAAAAGCTGTTGCCAGAGGAGAGGTGAACGGCTCTCCGATATAGATCTCCCAATTCAGAGGAGGCTCGTGGATGCTTCTAAAAGTTATCACTATAATCGAGTGTCGGCTGAAAGCTCGCTTCCACTCTGCGCGCACTTGTATGAATAATTCGTGGAAGCGCTAAAATAAAACTCTTAATGTTCAATTTCTCAATGACTTGCAGAGCAGCCTGAATGTGAGTCATTATATTGTATTTGTGCTCACCTGAGATGAAAGGAACCCATTGCAGCTCCCGTTTAGGCTCTCTCCAACATATTTTAACATTTAAGCGTGCACAATAGAAAAATCAATAACCCGCAGTCTGCACTGTAAGATTGTCTCATGTTAATCTATTGATCTCACATGCTGATCTAATGGCTACACAGCAAAAAGAGTCACTTTCACATGGTGCTACAGCAGGTTTACAGAACATGTACAAGCCCGTTAGCAATAATGCATTATGTTGTCTGGATTTCATTGTTTCTCTCTGATCAAGTGAGTAGTGTGTGTGCACTCATGGGTGTGAGGATGGTTGGACAGAAGTGAGATTTGTATGTACTGTTTGTGTAAACCAGAGGGATGACGCACCTGCTGAAGAGCAGTTTATTGCCAATTTAAATTGCATTGCCCTAAAAAAAGTAAAATACACAGATAGCTATTTATAAAAAAAAAGGAAAAAGAAAAGATACTTACAGTTGTAATGGCAAGATAGGCTGTACATGTTAGAAATGGCCCTTTCCACCAGCAGATGGCATTGTACCATCATGCAGCACGCACAGAAAATGTTCTCTGTGCAGAGAAATGAAAAGCCTTCCTGTTCAGTTACACTGTATGAATGCTAGACCAGTGACCTCTGAAGAGCTTAAAACTGCAGATGCAGGGATTGATGGCTTGATAATGGATTTTATGGCTGATAACAGAAATTGGAGCCAAATTTTAAATTGCAGAATTATCTGCCTAAATGATTTAAACGATCATCATTTAGAGAGCGCTATCATTGGGGAGAATTAAGAGTTTGCACCATTGGACGCATTGTGAATTTCAAACATCCTTGTTTTGACGACTTTAAAAGATTAGTTTACAGCTTGAATACGGGATAAAGATTTCAAGATTTCTCAGTTGAGGGTATCTGGCGAGTGTTGCACATTTCTGAAGGAATCAAAGAGACAGCCCATCTGCAGCAGCTGCTCGGAAGCTGTCAGTGGGAGGGTAATAGTTGTAAGAACAAATGTTGCTGCAATGCCCTGGATTAATTCTCTGGAATCTGGGGAATAATGGTATGCTGCACACTTTTGAAATGAGGCATTTGTTCTCCAAAATTACAGAATTACCATAACATGCCTTGATTAGCACGCACATCCTGCGTTCAAAGTCTCAGCTCACTCATAATGCTGACCTGTATAACCGCACCGTGCCTTTGAAGTTATCCTTGTTTGAAAATATTAATCAAATTCAATTTTAACTGAGGATCAAACTGGACAAAATAGACCCTTTACATTGTGCGGCTTGCTCTCGAGCCTCTGGAAGCCGAGCTTGTGAAGCAAAGGTACTTTGAAAGGAGCCCATATTTCAAAGGGTTTACGGTTAGATGTGTTCGTGAATACATATTATATTTCACCATTTTACTATCCACTGCAGTGTTAGAGACAGATCACTCTCACTGATGGGAAACGCGGTCTGCGAAAGCACTTTTACTACGTGTACTTCATTCATGTTTACTTAAACAACATTCATTATGATCCCATTTTCAAATCGAAGACTGCTACTACAGCTACTACAATGAATAATATGCAAAAAAATATTCTTTATAGTGAAATAGTACCCCATTTACTGCTAGACACTGCTAATGTAGCCTCAATCTGCACGCCTCAACTAGCAGATTTTTGGTATGAAGCACAAACAGCCTCTAACTCAAGTGACATCACATGAGTAAATTTATCAGACCTCGCTCAGCTCTCTCTGTAGCCACAAATGCTACATCTTTCACATACGGAGTATCATCAGTACTCACCAAGAGTGTGTAAATTTCCCATTTAATCGTATCTTCAAGTAACAAACAAATAGATCCCCAGTCAATATCCTTAATGCCATAAAACTCAAGACAAATCTTTGCAAGGATTTCACATTCTGTTGAGGCATTAGGTTGTATGGGTGCGGACGCTGACATTAGATAACAGTGTACCTCCCCTCTGAGGCGCACAGATAAGATGAATAGCCCCTACAATCCAACACTCCACTATCTCCTCTTTCATTACTGCACATCTTGTCTGTACCTCTGTTTTCAAGAGATCTACAAGGTAAACAATTCTGTTTTTGTGTTGGACATGCTTCCAGTGATTGGTTTGTTTTTCATTATCTAAGTAAATCCATCAAATATTGAGAGAGCAGGATTTGGTGTGATTGATCTGTCTGGTGTGCTCAGTCGATATTCAGCAGGTGGATGGTGGCATCATGTGGTGTGCAGTAAAGATACTTGATATGCGGCCCTGGACAAAGTCTCCTATTGCAGTATTATTTCCCCAAGGATGAAACAGTGAAGTGTTCGGAAACCAGTTGATGTTTTCCATTTATTGCCCTCTGTACGTCCCCTGTAATTCTCCTGCACCCTGAGCTCAATTAGACAGACAAACCCCTAAAGGCGCAGTCAGCTTAGGCATGGCCAATTAGTTTCCCAAGCGATGTCAGAACTCCTTTGAACTGCCGTGTCGGCCTGTTGCATAGGCACTGATTCGGGATGACGGTGCTGCAGTGGCAAGCTTCTGCACTGTGACCTATTTTCAAACCAGCGAAAAAAGGGAGAGGATAGTGCAGAATTTCTGAAACTTAAAGCTGCACGTTCAAGCCAAGTCTCTAGATAATGCCTAACATGTATCCTCGGTAGACATCAATCAATCGAGTGTATAAAGAGATAGCATGCTGTTTCAGCACAGAAACCCTTATACACATGTCGACCATTCAGTCTCCAGAATACGAGCTGCTACTGCAGTTTCTTTGTTTCGTTCCTCTTTTGACTGCATATTGACTGAATGCAAATTGTTGGTTGCAGGTAAATGGTGGCGTTATGAGTGTGAGTGATTCTGTAAGTGAATGAATGCATGCACCCTGGGTAGAGAGTGCTTTCTGTGTTGAGAGCACCGAGTATACTGAGCTGGTGTCGTGTGATTGTTACTTGAAGCTTTCCTCCTTTTAGGCAAGGGACCAGAGGTACTCCTGGTAGGCGAGAAGCTGAATGACAATGAGTGGCACACAGTGAAGGTGGTGCGGCGTGGGAAGAATTTGCAGCTCTCTGTGGATAATGTGACTGTTGAAGGTACGGTAGGAGCGAGGGAGCTGTGCTCACAAAAGGTGCAGATATTGAAAAGAATCTGCAATTTAAGCTTTTGTTTTGTTCCTTAGGCCACATGACTGGTGCCCACACCCGCCTGGAGTTCAACAACATTGAGACGGGCATCATGACAGAGCGACGCTTCATCTCCGTGATGCCGTCCAACTTCATCGGCCATCTGCAAGCGCTCTCCTTGAATGGGATGCTCTATCTGGACCAGTGCAAGAACGGAGACATCTCCTACTGCGAGCTGAATGCTCGCTTCGGCATGAGGCACATTGTGGCCAATCCTGTAACTTTTCTAACGCAAGCCAGCTACTTGGCCTTCTCCACCTTACAGGCGTACGCCTCCATGCACCTTTTCTTCCAGTTCAAGACCACCAGTCCCGACGGCCTGATCCTTTACAACTCTGGAGATGGTAGTGACTTCATTGTAGTGGAGCTGGTCAAAGGGTGAGTGCATTTTGGATTGAGCGATAATCAAACAGGTCTGCACTGAGGAAAGATGGAAGGGGATATCTGGGACAGGAACAGCCTATTTATACATACCTAATTTTGTACTTGTAGACTGTCTTTGTTTTGGTGCAACAATATTTGTCTAGCAAATCTGAAGCCATATGAAATGACCTCTTCTACTTTTCGTCTTTCTCAGGCTCAAAGATAACTAATCACACATCATATCTTGAATCCATCAGAACTCAACACAAAATAGTTTTAGAGTCATTTGTTCATCATAAATAATTTGTTTAAAGGGAAGAAGAGAGGATAACAATAGCTGCCGTTACGACAGCACGGATGGCATTCTCACGCTCAGACCTACTCCAGCACATTCTGCAACAAATATGCCCAAAATGTTTTATTCATTGTAAATAATTTTTTCGCAACAGAGAGAATAGCAGAGGATGGTTGTCGAAGAAACAGAGCGAGAGTAGCAACAATTGTAGCATCCCACTGTCAAACGTTGCACAGACTTTCTCCCAGTAAGCAATTAGTCAGCAGGAGGCTGTATTCAGCTCTGGAGCTTGCAGCAGAAGCTTGCACAGACAAAACAGACAAAAAATGGCTTCCAACACTTCTGTCATACTTTTCAGACTGCTCAGTGTTGTGTGTGAAGTGTAGCAGCTTTGTCGCGGATGTTGCTTAACTTTGATTCAAACTAGATCTCGTTTTTCTTTTTTTTTGACAGTGCATTGTCTGCTGATTAGATTTAATATCAACATGATGCTTTAAGCCTTACTGTGTGTTTACATGCATTCCTTGTTATACATTGGAACATCAACAAAGCACTCAAACACTTCTGACTCTGAGCTCCCACTGTGTGCAGCATCGCAAAACAGACTGGTAGACAGCAGTGCACGCAGCTGCATTGCTGTGCATGGCATGAGAATCATTTGAAATGTGCCATAATCACATAACGGCCCCAATTTTCAGTGGTTTAGGGGTATTTAAACACCTAAAACTGGTAACGCTTTTGGAAATGGCATTTGGTATGTGGAGGAATAACACACAGAAGAGATATTCAGTGCAAATATCTGCATTGTCCTGCAGGTACATTCATTATGTTTTCGACTTGGGAAATGGTCCGTCGCTCATGAAGGGAAACTCCGACAAGCCCCTCAACGACAACGCGTGGCACAACGTGGTGATCTCCCGCGACAACAGCAATGTGCACATCCTTAAGATCGATTCCCGCACCGTCACCCAACACGCCAATGGAGCCCGCAACCTGGATTTAAAAGGTAACTTATTTGAACATCCAAAAGACAGATTATGCTTAAAACAGTTTCCAGTCATATTCCAACACAGTGACTCTAGATGCTAAACATGTTCCCTTGTATTTTTTGGAGGAGGTGATTACAGTATCTAATGATGGCTGTAAAGTTAGTCTCAATCCTCTAATATCAAATTAAACAAACATGTACACAGACTGAAGTGTGACTGAAGTGTGTGTAAAGGTTTAGGACAAACCAGCAACTAGTGGCGATTCTGTCCTGGACCATATTTTATTGGAAGGTGTTTGGAAATGCAAAATGTTTTGTCCTTCCCATTGACACACCTGAGGGGGGCAGAATATTGGAAACACCGCTGAATATAGAGCAGTCCCCTATGACAGTGCTAAAACCAAATGTGATTGAAATAACAACAGGCTTTACATTGTAGACATGTTAAAAGTAGATCTTTTGGCAGAGTATTTGTATTTATTGCACAGATAAATTGTACAGGTACCTAATAAAGTGACCATTGCGTATATTTGCTCATATTTGCACTACACGCCCATGCATTCATTTACTGATTATTCTTATCCTTAGTCATTTTATATTTGAGAATATGCACCAAAATTAGTTGGTAATGTAAATTACATGATTTTGCTGGAGAGAATTTCCATTTGACAACTCCTCCATCTCACAGGGGAGCTGTACATTGGTGGCGTTGGGAAGAGCATGTACAGCAGCCTGCCCAGGTTAATAGCATCCCGGGAGGGTTACAAAGGCTGCCTGGCATCCGTAGACTTGAACGGACGACTCCCTGACCTGCTGGCTGACGCCCTCCACAAGGTGGGAGAGGTGGAGCGTGGCTGCGGAGGTGAGGCGCACAGGAACACACGCTGGGAAGTGCGAAACAAATGTGAATCATGCCTATAATCTGATTTCCTCGAATTTCCAACCGGAGGAACTCAGAGTGACTGTTCGCTGAAAACTAATTACGCTACATTTGTTATGGTATTAAACAGCTTTGTTGAATTCGCCATTAAGATTGTGTACACTGTGAACACATTCTGCCGTTTTATTATTTCTGATTATACACGCTAACATGTAATAATATCACTCTGTAGTCAAGAAGTCCAGCTGCTTTCGCTGAATTCTAATCAAATGAGAAAGCACTCGATAGAGCGCAGAGTTCTGCCAAGGCTTAACAGTCTCAAATAATCTCCCCAGGTAACCATTACTGTTACAGGAGACATTGCACTGGTTATGACAGAAGAGTTATATAAGTGTACCCAAAGTTTGGCTCCAGGGTGACTCCTAGGTAAAGGTCATGGAGTCTCTAAAATCAAGAGACGTCTACTTCTTTGGAGCATGAATGAGCAAAGTCAATTTTACGGTAGCGTGTGCTATCGGTGAGGATATTTGATGATGAATGATTGTGGACTGACGGTGGTCTCATGGTCTCCAAAATGAATACGGAAATGATTAATCCCCCTATTGAGAGTGCCAGTCTGAATATCACTGTAGAGACGTTGCGGTCATAGAACGTCTTGCTTGGTGGAACACGAAAGAAAAGGTCAATTTCCCTTTTCTTTTAAAAGATTTTTCAGATGAGGTGATCACAGTGAGACAAGCATAGACGAAGTTGATGACATTGCCTCTGATGTTTGGTTAATTATTAGTGACCATTAATTAGCTGCTTGATATAGTAGCTGGTTATGACTGTCTCATTTAACCTCAGAAGTAAAATACATGTACAAGTCATGAAATCACTTATTTTCTGGAAAAAGATGAATGTCTTTAGTTTTATTTATGACTTGCGCGCTGTAATTTATTTATTCCCTTTGGATAGTAATATAGATGCATAAATAATAAGGAGAAAAAGCACCTGTTAAATCCGCTGTCAACACCCCGTAGGTCCCAGCACCACCTGCACAGAGGACTCCTGCCACCACCAGGGAGTGTGTCTGCAGCTGTGGGAGGGCTTCTCCTGTGACTGCACCATGACCACCTACGGGGGCCCATTCTGCAGTGACCGTGAGTGCAGCTTCTTTACGCCTCAATGGAAAGTCTGCTTTAGTTTGAACATTTCACCGGTCACCACAGGCTGAGTCAGTTACATTACAAAGATCATTCAGTCAGACTCGTGTTGGTTTAGAGGTTGTAACAAAGAGCCAGTTTGGTGGTAACTAGTTGGACACATTATATCCCTAAACTGTTCAAGAAATAACAGGCTTGTCTTAGCTTCACAGAAAGTAATTTTTCAGCTTATCTAACTCAGTATTTCCCAACCTTTCTGGCTTGTGGAGTCAACTTAAACATCGTCTGCTTGAACTACTGCTTGTGGCCTCTCTTGTTGAGAATAATTTTATTCATCTTGTAATTTTTCCTGAAGGACTATAGAGCAGTCCAGAAGAAGGTGTAGCATTTAATAAAAGGGGAATAAGATGAAGGTGAAATCTTCCTTGAAAACATCTGGTACCCCCTCATTTTTGTTGATTCTGGGGTTCAACACTGATCTAACTTTGACAACAGTAGGAGCACACACAATGTTTACTGTGATTGATTGCCCACTTGAAGCAGCTTTCTAGGATGTGCAAGTTAATTTTCTCACTGCGTGACAATGAATTGAATCCAACTGGAGCCTCGAAGGTAGGATATCAATCCAAAGACTCATGGTATGCTTTGAAAAATGATCGACAGTGATGAAAAGTGATTTGTGGTTGATGGGTAAAGCTTTAAAAAACACTACAAAGTAGTCCTTGGCATAAACAACTATGATCATGCCAAACATTATTGATGGATAACTCTTCCGTCATATATGATGGCTTTTCTATTCCAGCGACAATAACTCGCTTCTTTTTTGAGTGACACGCAATTACTCACTGTTTCAGCACTGAGATTGTATAGTTTGAGCGCAACCTTGTACTCCAAAAGAGAGATTGAATGTGGGAAACATATCTTGGGCCTATATTTTAAAACACTCACATAAACTGTTGTAAGGAAATTTGCATATTTTGTGCGTGCATTTGAATACATGGCAATGTGTGAATGACTTGAGGAGTCGATTGTGCGCTAATTGCGCAGGACACATTGATAGCACCGCATTTCAAAAAGCCCTAGTCTGATTACTGCTTCCAGTATAAAGAGCCCTCTATGTCCAAAATAATAGACCCGACTTTTACCAGAAGCTTTTCATACTTATAATAGCAAGAGATTAACATTAAGCTTATTGGTCCAGTGGTCATGGCGAGTTAAGCTTCATTTGCTGCAGAGTCATTTAGAATAACTGCAAGAATTGCGCCTTTGTGGTGATCATTATTGAAATGTCCTGTTATGCAGTATTGTTTTAAGAGAGAAAAGGACATTACACTCTGAAAACTCTGTAGGGGGGCTATTTGAGGATAATTTGATGGTAACAGTAAGTATAAGCAAGTCATGTTTGCAAGAATGAGATCTGACGTTTACCACACAGCATACGCGTGTATCTTCATGCATTTGGAGGATCTGAATACTTTAAGTAAACTTACTTCATCACTGATCATCATGATTACAGTCTAATAAGTTGAGACAATAAACCTCACCCTCGAGTAGATGAACAGTACCTATCTTACTTAGCTTCATATCTCCTTAGCTGTCTTTCTCCTTTTCTTTCAACAAGTCGTCTCATTACTCAGCTTGCTTCCAGTGTTACAAACTTACACACGCAGCCAAATGTGCATGCCGCTGTAATCTATTGATCACACCTGAAAATCAATTGCTTGTCCTCTGTAGTCTTTATCTATTACATCCCTTACTGCCCCTGAGCACCCAGGTAAAATATTACGGTGTTCAAGCTGCTTTTTGCTTTCCGCTTGAACGAGAGGGCAATATATTGGAGGAAACAGGAGAGGAGGGCTGCCCTAGTTTGCAGCTCTGTTTGTGCCTGTTGTCCCACATTAATATGTTCTTATAATAACTTTACAGTGTCATTTAAAATGGAAAAATACAATATAATCTGTAAAGAACCTACAGTAAAAAGTTGTATTAGTACTGACAAGGTAAAGGTCTGCGGCTGCTCTATTATTGTTAATTTATTTCCTTTCTGACAAATTTCCAATGGCGTGAGTGACTTCAGTGCATTGATTTTCAAACAGACACAAAACATGTATGTAAACTTGTTTATCACTAACATTTGTAGGCATTAAGTTATTTTTTATACTCTCTTATACTTTTATACTGTCTATTTCCACACAGAAAATACTTCTTGACAGATGTATTTTGTTGAAGCAAAGCGAAAGGCAAAAAAAAAGCACATTGTTGATCCTTATCAAACATGATAAAGACTACTGTGGAAAGAGATTACATGTTGGTTTGCACTTGTTCCAATCGTATATCCAAAGGCCACGTCTGAAAAACATCTCATGAAAAGCATCTTTGAATTTCTGTATTTTCTGTAATTGCAGCTGGTTTGATGCCCTTCACATCATCTAAGCTAGAATTTCAAATTGCTGCCTAAGGCTAAACCTTCACAGCACTCCTTCTGACAAGTATTTCAGACATTAATGTATGTACTGTAATATCTGGTTGCCAGACTGGCTACTGGATGTAGATCATGTCCATTTCAGTGATTTAATGGTATGGTTCCA
>JBAJHX010000067.1:10438877-10473558 GCA_037176925.1 Amniataba percoides
TGTGTGTGTGTGTGTGTGTGTGTGTGTGTGTGTGTGTGTGTGTGTGTGTGTGTGTGTGTGTGTGTGTGTGTGCGGGTTTGCAAATGCGTATGTTAGTGCATCTGGGTGACTATGTATTTATTTACTACTGCTAATCTAAAACTAACACCACATTTATTCCACTCATAACAAAATGATTATTTTTTTCCACTTAACTTCCATTTAACCTTAAAAAAACAAACAGTGACAACTATGACAAATGTATTACAACCTATGATATGATATGAACAATACCGTGGTAAAACGTACAGTGTGCTCTCGCTTTTCTTTTTTCTCTCATCATCCTCCCACCTTGTCTGAACCATCCACATATTGTCCACATATGCACCCCACACATTTGACAAACATATGAAATTCCTCCTGACATTTATTTAAGCCCAGCGCTAGCACATCATCTATCTGCAGAGTGGAGTCCACCTTCACAATTAATTTGTAAGTCAACATTTCCTTTGAATTGTGTAATTCCCATGGAAGGAAGGCAGACTGTAAATTGAGCTTGTAGCCTCCAGGCATGCAGGCAAGGTACAGTAACACGGCACTAGACAGCAGCTGTCTCCCTTTCCTCTTTCATATGGCAGTTAGCAGGCGTATCTAACTTTCATTTTATTTGGGCCAAAACTACAATGGTTTTCCATTTCCTTAAAAGAGCTGGATGAAATTTGTATTATCCAGTGCAAGCTGTGATTTTCAAAGCAATCTCTACTGTGGGATGTATGCAGAGACTTTACCTTTGTGCAGACTTTATCTACAATTGTAATATTAAGCTGGGGTTTAGATTTCTTCTCCCAAAACAACTGCGTGTGTGTCTAGTGCTGAAAAATGTTGACTGTTGTAAATGTGCAATACTGTACAATAATTCCCTATAAAGTCCCTATAAACTTAGAGTATAAGTCCTCGATGGAATCCAGTTTTTTTTTCTTTGACCTTCGCTTCAGGTGGAGTCATTCTCGATTATGAGTGTGTCCCAAAGGCCATGAGGATAATCCAGGATAGAGGTTCAGACTTAATCTCGCGCCCCGGGACCAAGGCTCATGAAAACACACTGCTGTTCATAACATGGTGACCTACCCAAAATAGGCTTGTGAGACACTTGTGAGGCTGGACCATATAAGGCCAATGGCCTGGAGCACTCTTCTCTGTTAAGAGACTTGCGTGATATAAAGTGTGACAACGTAAATTATCTTTAAAAAAAAATCAACAGGACCTCTTTGCCTTTATGTATTCTCTGTGAGAAGCATATTGATTTAAAGACTGACATATTCAACAGACTGGAGTTTGAGAAGCCATCTCGTATATATGTTAGCCATGTATGTAGACTTTGTCATGTTGTAAATAGATGTAAGAATACGTATCTTCTAAACCAATTTAAGGACTCTGCTCAGGGGCAGTGTTTGCTAAAAGGACTGTATTGTGTTTTAAAGTATGAGGCTGTGGAGGTGGAGGCAGGTACTTCCTGCAGCTGTAACATTTCAAACGTCAAATTCACTGCACCTTTCTCAAATTGGTATATTAATTGAGCTTTTGAAAACCTGAATGGCAGTCTTTAGAAACAATCATCTTACCACTCTCCGTATCTTACTGCACTTTGTGCATGCAGGATTTTATCACAAAAGAGTATCTGACCCTCGGTTCATTCTCTGTAATTAACTTCAGGGGGTCAAGTCCAAGTCCTGACTAAGCTCGGCCTCCTGCTGGCTTTATATCTGCATCGCTATCTCCTACCACTGAACAACATCTTATACTTGCTGCATAAAGAAATGATTGTGTCCATTTTGCTCCTTGTGCAGTTTTCATGTCGCATGTTTACTGCTGATGGCCACTTTATTAATACTCGCTCCAAGGGCCACAGTGTGAGCCTGTGGCATCGCTGTTTCTGAACACTTTAAGACCTGTGAGGGCAATTAAAATAGTTTGTGTGTTCGCTGCCTGCAGACACATTGTTCAAACAAAGACAGTGTAGGCTGTTTCTCATAAGGAAGCGACTAACAACTGAACTTCACAGAGATGTATATTTGTTCACAGCGTGCCCTTTGATACTGATTACAGAAGTGTCCCTAATTCATCTTCTTGATTTCAAACAGCAATTTCACAGGTATAACAGCATTTTATAAATAAATATATCCTGTGAATTAATCTATTTCATTTCGAACCATTTGTATGTTATAGGTTAGCTCTGTTTTCAAATGGTGAAATCTGGAGTTCATGCTGAATTGTGATGCAGACATTTTTCTATTTTAGTTAATGTTCTTGGTAAGATTCCTTCACTAAAGGTAGATGCAGATAAAGTTAATATAACACCTTGTGGCAGTCTGTGCAGTGTGTACAGAGTGCTGCACAGTGTCTGCTGGGGTAGGTGATGGATGGATGGATAACTCATGATACCAAAGCTCATTTTCTGTTCAAAATCCATTAGTTGCCATCGCCATCACTGTAGCCACCTGGCTTTGTCAGCTTTGTTCAACACAGAGACAGTGTATCCCATAAATGATCATCTGTGCCAAATCTCTGCTCTGTGTGAGTCATATGGATACCCTGAGCCCGAGACTGCTGGCGCGGCTCCCCACAGCTACATTATAGAAGCAGAAAAGCTTGAGCATTGTGCAATTGACTGGCAGAGTTTACGGGGTTATAAAAGTGAACCTCTGACTTACAAGACACATTACTTTCACCTTTGTAATTCTTTGCCAACATTAAAATCATGCAGACTTGTCCTCCAGTGAAATTCACCACAGGTCAATGTCTGACCACTCACAGCATTTTTACAGCTTTTTAGCCTTTTAGGCATGAATATGAAACTTCTGACATTTACATAGATGTGAAAGGAAGTCAAGCACCTGAGGGAATAATGCCCACTTCCACTTATTTTGGCTTCGCTGCCCTTGCAGTTTCTCACATTAAAAAACATCTTTCTTGTCTTCTGCATTGTATTTTAAGGGTTTCTCTCCAAAGGGCATGCCATGAGAATTACTATGGAGATACCAAGAGCGCTGCTTAGTTATTTATTATAATCTTTAATTTCCTATTCCCATTTATCATTATATTACTAGTTTTCAGACAAGTCTATCAGTATTCAACCCAGACTATTTCTTTCAGTATGTTCAGCAATGTTTTATAGGACATGTTGAGAGACTCATAGTGACACTGACACACTGACTCATACTGTTTATTAAGCTTTTAGGGACTGAATGTAGCTGCATGTGTAAAGAAAGACTGACGATTCTGTTCTACCAACTGTGCTCATGAGGATATCAGACGCTGAATAAGAAATTGGAGTTCATATGACCCACTTATTTTTGATAAATAGCAATGGTTGGGCACAATAATGGATGAAGGGATTACTGAAATAGCCTGCCTCCACCAATTCACTAAACTGAAACCATCAAATTTACTGCTGTTTGCGGATGGTATTTAACAGAGCGTAGATGTGCTAAGCGCTCAAACACAAACAGACAGAGACAAATTTGATATGATCCATTTGAGAATTCCTCCCTTTCAAATGTCAGAGGATGGCATTAAAAGAAATGAAAAATGACTGAAATGAATAATCATAACTGGACTGAATAAACTACATATGGACTCAAGCTTAGTGAAGCCACGTGACAAAAGAGGTGTTGGCTTTGGACTGTGTCACCTGAGTGGTCGATGATAGTTAATGAATGGTTTTACATATTAATCCCACTACTTGCGCTGTTTTTTTGTTTACAGTCCAATGGCACCTTGATATGTGAAAGTCCACATTTCTTAACATCTGATTTTTTTAATGGGCACCAGCCAAGCGTCACATGAGATAGTCTTTACGCATACTCGATCAGCCGACCCTCTGCAGAGCTTGGGAGCAGTTGTGGTGAAATTTGAAATTTGATGCAAAAGTCATCAAGTTTCAGGCTGTACTTTTAGCTCTATTCACACAGTGTTATAACACAACACATCAGGACAGGAAATGGGTGATTTGCCTTTTCAGAAACCTGTATGGGACTGCTACTGAGATGTGATTAGTGTCTTTCACACCACTAAGTATTTGCTACAGACCACTCACAAAGTCTCCGTCACAGTGTGAGTCGGATAGCAGTCTCCTCTGTCCTCAGTGTTGTTTGTTGTTCTCGACTATAGCTGCCCCTCAGGTGTACTAAACAGCAGGCTGTGACTGAATTTCTCCTCAGCTGTAAGTGTCTGAATGTTTGAATGAATGAATGCCATGTTTTTGTACATTTTAGTGTATTAGTGTTCCTTAAAACAATGTGTTGCAAAACAAATATGTTGCATATCATCACTTCTCATGTTCCCTGTTGAAAAGGCAGCGTTACACTGTGGGTTTCAATTATAGTGCACTTTTGACCGCACTTAAAAAAGGTAGCAGGGCACTAGAGTAAGATGTTACATCACAGTTTGTGTAGGAACACAGTGCACCAAGGCGAACGATCAACAAGACTTTCAGCCCTTATATTCTTATTCTTGTGACTTAAAGGTGTTTTACATCCCTGGGGTTAAAGCTGTGTTAAGCAATCTTGGCACTCTGCTGATCTGCTAAAAGCAGGTGATAGATGCATAAAGCTGCAAACAGGGGTGTTGATTCACATCAGGCTCCTACTAGTAGCGTTTTCAGATAACAGTGAGTCAGTGGATTCAATTCTAAAAAAATGCACAATGGCACTTTAAAATAATAATCTCAAATGTTTTGTAGTTTGAGCCTGTGGTCCACTCTTGCATTTGTAGAATTACGAACTGGGTGACATCCCAGGAAAAGACAGTTAGTGACTGTTCAATCATCCAGCAGTGCTTGGTTCACCAGAGAGGGAAGGCAGAGCTAATGCAACAGACTCACTCTATAACTCATGTGTGTAATACAGCATACTGCATAACAAGGAAAGGGTTACTATGGCCGATCAAACAAAGAAAAAGGCAAAGCGTAAAAAAAAAAAAAAAGACGATTAGCAAGGAAGAAAAAGAAGTAACATCAGTCTTGCCTCGCCAAGAACTTGAAATTGAAAGAAGAAAAGAGACAGAGAAGTAAGTGGTGCTCTCTTTCTCTGCGGTGGGTACCACTAACATTTGTAAATATATAATTTAATCTAATTTGTGAACCATTATTTTGGGGAAGTCCTGAGGTGGAATTGCAGACTGCCTGTTCATTAGTCATTACGTCTGAGAATAATGAATGGGAACATTTTGTCCATTAAGGTCCAAAGACACATCTATAAGTACGGCTTATGGCCAAATAAAATGAAATGCAGATCTTCAGTATTAGTAACTTGCCACTGAAGCATTTTTCTGCCATACAAAATTGAAAATCGTATTTGTATATGCATACGTTTTCAAATTACACCACTGTTCTCTTTACTCCTCCGTCAAATAGCCATCTTTACACACTCATTGTTACATTGATTGGTTATATCCACAAAGCCCTCCTTGGTCTGTCCCATCCCTACCTGTGTTACTTGTTTCAAACAACATCTGTTGTGCACAACACCCATTCTGATTACCGTATTCTGTTCAGAGTTTATCAAGACAAATACTGCATTCAGTCCATCGTAGCTCCGGACTGAACCAGTCTGCAAAAAAAAAAAAAAAAACTGCATGACTTTGTCCCAAAGTCGTCTTTTTAAGGATTTGATCATGGCCAGTCTCATTGATACATCAAGCTGTTTCCCCACCCAATTATATTCACTAACCTTTGTCTGTCAGGTTGGTGCATGATGTCCAATGCATAGTCCTTTTCTTTTGCTGCAGCTGTTTTTGTTTTGCCTTTTTGTCTCACTGCTTGTGTACGCTGCTCTTGTCCTATTGTATTCCCCGATGCTGTCATCTGCTAGCTACCTGCCCATTGCTTGTGTGCTAGACTGCACGTCTTTTATGTAATTGCTTGTTGTCACATGTAATGTTGGTTGTAATTGCATGTAAGTAGTGGGTGTGTGTCAATGTTTGGAATGTGTGCCGCTGTGATTCTAACTTATGATATTTCCTTTTGACTCTCTTTTTTCAAAGGCTGCAATAGTAAATAAGAATTTGTTCTTATCGCCTGGTTAACACATATATATTTAAGTACTTTTGTTCCATACAGCTGAAAATGTCACAAAAATATGAGTTGAGCTTCGGAATATTCATTGTAAATAATCATATCAAATAATTATCATATTATAATTAAAATGTTTTTAGGAAAATCTTTGCTCTTCCCCCACTTAGGAGTTATTGTCTTTTAGTGATCTCATTCCATTATCAGGTCAAATGTTTTATTTTTCCAATACTTTCGATAATTTATCTAATAGTTTTGTAATGGTTTTCTGTACAATTACCGCACAGCCTGACAGAGCTGGTACTGGAGCTGTTGACACTTGGACTTGTTATTTTCAGGTTTAAGATTTAAGCTGTGCTGTTTACTGCAAACAGCGTAAGTGCCTTAATGCTCTCATTAGCCACAAGAATTTACATCATCAGCAATCAGTAATTACTTCTTCACACCTAAACCTGCTCACTGTTTAATGGTACTAGACATTGCTTCCTTGACCTCTTGCAACCTTTGGGTAAAGTGTCACGGATCAGGATAATTTAATGCAAGCTGATAGCTCATTAGAATGCAAACAGACACGGGCTGTGCTAAGCTATGTTTAACAGATTGGAAAATACAAGCCACACTGCCAGTTTCACTCAGATATGCGACAGGTTATTTCATGATTAGTTATGGTCTCTTATGACTCACCCTGCAAACACTGACTGCTGGAGAGGGAGTTCAATCTTCTGCCAATGTCACACTGACTAACAGAGTTCGAGAGAAATATCCAAACCTTTATGAAACACACTTCACTCACTCTGTCCTACGAGGAGTTCAAACCACTGTTACATTGTCTGAGAACGGGAGGGACAGGACGCAATCTAACATCACTCTGCAGCCATTTTTTCCACTGCACAACATCCGTCTGGAAGTTATTGACTATATGTTGTATTTGCATTTTATGAGTTATGATGGCTTTCGGCTGTATCTTACCACATTAACTCTTTGGGGATTTATATAAATAGTGTTTATCTGAAATGCCTGCGTGTGCCAGATATACTGTGGATTTAATTTATTGTATTGCTGGGCTCACAGTGCATGATTACAGCACGTTGACTTTATCTTCTGCAGAAGCATTTCTATGGATACTATCTAAGAGTTTCAGTCTGTCAGCAAGCCTCACTTACCAAATACATAATTATGTCTCAGCTTTCTGTGAACCTTACGATAAGCTCATTTGGGCTTCCCATGCTGAAGAGGCTGTGATTCATTATTAGTGGTTGTGTGTTTATCTAATATATCTTGTCACTACCAGCAAGTCCATCCATAGATAATTATTATTCTAGGTATCCAGATTGTCACGATAGATTTCAATTTTGTAGTTATTGTAGAACCTGAGAGCATCAGTATTCTCGCATTACTAAATCAAATACACTTCATTGTTGAGGTAAATCAATCTTCCTGGTCTAAATTAGCCTCATAGAAGGTTTATTCAATAATACTAAAATACTCCGGCAAGGAGAATCCATCTCTTCGGAGAAGATGTTTTATTGCCATGAAACCGACACATATTGAGTGAAAGCACTCATTAAAGACTTGCTCATTTTGTGCCTGTGATTTGAGCGTCATCTTCACACGTCGTATTAAATGACTGCATTGTTGAATCTAACGGACTCTACTGTAGAACTCAATTTATTGTCAACAGCCTCGACGGCTCCTTCAAGCATAAAAGACTTATTTCATGACAGAGCTGTGCCAATTAGAGTACCTGTTAACGCGTTTGCATTTAAACACAGGGTGCCGCTCCTCATCTCTATAAATGGATTCAAACATGTAGAACCTCGAGTATTGTGCTTTTAACGGGCTGAAAAGAGCCGAGTCCCTTAATTATAAAGTAAAACAATAATCAGAATCAAATTATAATAAAAATAATGTTCTTGACTCTCAGTTCCCTCTCTCAGGAGCCCTAGAGTACGTAAGTATGTGTTAGATAATAAGACACAATGTAAAGTTCAGAGAGGCAACTAGAGTGCAACAACAGGAGTGCAATTCACATTAAAAAATTGAAGAAGCTCTCCGTCTTTCAAATTAATTTTGTAATTTAAAAAAAAAAAAAAGAAAATGCAAGCAACAGCAAGTTCGTAACAAGGCTCGGCAATTTAGGCTACCGGCTCAGAGATGCCCCAGAAAAGATGTGCTTCTGGTTGGAAAGCAATTTTCACTATTTCCTTGCTGAGATTATGTGAATTAATAATGTAGAAGTTGATTGCTGTTTTATGACACAGTTACAGTAAGTCTTGGTTATTCTTTATGGTTTGTGAGTATGCATGTATGTATGCGTGTATGTGTGTGTATGTGTGTGTGTATATGTATATGCTCTTCATTCAGTTTAGAGGCAGACTGAAGGGAGCATCTACTGCCGCATCATAACCAAACAATAAAATTGAGAGATTCCCTTAAAAGAGCTACAAGGAAGGTTGTATATCAGCCTGAAATAGCCTTGGTGTGATGACCGATTTAAACAGCCATAGGCAGTTCCATAATAACAAAGATAAGAGCTGGTCTGAAGGCTGCATCTGCAGCCTGAACAGTGTCATATCCATAGAGGATCCATTTGCATCAGAGAGGGATGTTTCTTTTTATAATAACGGGCAATTTGTTAAAGAGGATATTTTAAAATAATATTCATACAAAGACTATTTATTAAACGGAAACCGTTTCAAAATTGCTTTGTCGCTAACCAAAGAAGTAACAGCAATCATAATATGCCTGCAGGTGAAGTAACCAGGAGCACATATAATTACAGCAATAAATGGTGTAAAAGTGGGGTCAGAGGCTTACCAAGAGGCTTGGTGCTTCTGCACACAAGTGTTGTGGGTGTGTAGAGATACAAGATAAAGTATAAATTATCTCGCATTGGCAGTTAGTGCCTCTTTTCATTCTCCCTTTTCTAGGCTAATATTCTCCAAAGTGTCTCTAAGGCACTGTCCAGTTTTGGGACCAGCATTATGCAAGGCTTGATTACCAAGTGCGCAGCTCCCACCCTGCTCTGACTGTCCCTCTGTGCCCCACTCTGCATGGGAACATGGTGGGTTTCACTTGACACCCAGACCACGCAGCAGCTGAGCCTCAGATGAATGCGAGTCTATGCCGGCTCCCAGGGGGTGGGGGCGGGGCTTCCCAGTCCCTACTGCAGGGGCTGTGTGAGAGGAGAAAGGTTACATTCAGTTTACATCATAAAGGCTAGACGCACACACAGAGGCCTTCAGATGCACAGTCGGCTTCTCCCTGGCTTGGTTTCTGCGTTTCTGTCACTTTAACGCTCACACACAAGTGACACACTCACTTATACATCATTCACTTGCTGTTCTTCTCTCAGAGTTGGAGCCTTCACTCTGTTTGGTGATAAATTATAACCCACTTTAATGAAGAATTTAGGGAGCGAGAGTGCAAGCGGTGCGGCTTTGTCGTTGTGGTTGTCTACGCAACACTTTGGGTTGGGGATGCTCAACATCACATCATTTCAAACTGGCATCAGCTGCAACTTGTAGTCTGCACATCAAGTGTATAATCATCTGAATTGTTTAGATAGGATTGTTGTGTATATATGACTTCACCTTTTAACCTTCAGTGCTCCAGAGGTGGAACATATCTGATTCTTTGCACAGTCTATCTGTAAAAGAAGCCTGGCACTCAACTTTGCTAGGTTTTTAAAGCAACATGAGAGGGTTTATACATCATATGTGCATACTGTGTAGACACGTTTGGATTCCAGAATTATTTAATATGTTATCAGGAAGAAGGGACCACATGCCAAACTGTATCATGACCAGCACATAAGATGCATCAGGGGTTAATGGATATTCTTCATCTCTATTCTCATGTAATTAAGGTAAGGCCCCTAAGTTATTCATATCGAAATAAAAATGCCTTTTCAATTGCACACTACATTATGATGGTACATTTAATGGCGTTCCTGGTGCAAAGAGATGTCACCTTGGATTATTGTTGTACATAGCAACTCAAATAGTACAAGCAAAAAAAAAAGAAGAAAAACGCACATGCAGTCGATACAAAGGGACTGTGCTTGGCATATTATGAACTGTACACTATACATCATTCTGGATATACTTCAACATAAGATGGATTTCTGTATTTGAGGTCACAACTATCGTCTTTTCTCTTCAACCAGAGCAACTGGCTGCTGTCTTCAGCTGCTTATACCGCCTCTGTGGCCTGATAAAAACCCATGAACTAATCCCTCACTTTCCCCAGACCACTTCTATAACCTATTAAAACTCACAATCCATATAAAATTGGCATACAGCAGATTAGTTTATGGAAACGTGGCATAACAAGACACTTAGACGGCTGCAATGTTCTGCAAAGTTCTGTGTAGTAGTAACTGTCAAAGCCACTGAAGTAACCAATGTAATTAGTAGACATGACAATAAATAAAGGATTTTACATGCATGTCAAGTTTGATGACAATAAAAAAGCTTACATTTACTTACAAGGTAATGCATATGACATGGACCTCATCACGGTAACCAGAGTAACAACAAGATTCCCTAAGATCAATAGAGAAGCAAATGTGATGCATTACTAAATATTTAATGATGTGATGTTACTCCCTTTTTATTTATTATTAACTATGCAACTTAAAGATAATTATGCTTATTTAAATGGCAGGAAATGGAAGGCAGAGCAAGTTAATTCATATATATATTCATTTTCAAATACACTTAATGTATTCCACATTAGTGTGCTTGTGTAAAGACTCACCAAGCCAAAGACATTTTGATGTGTTGGCCTGATATTATTACATGGATGAGTAAAAAGTGAGCGTGTCTGTCACAGTCTGTCCATTATTCTACAGACTGTGTGTGCTGCAGCTTGCAGTCTGCAATAGAGCTCCCTCATCTAGGACTGGCAACCCCACTAACTGCATCTGCACGTAGACGAGCCAGAGTTAATTTCCAACAGAGTAATATAGTATGTGGGCTGGATCAATTTTTTTTTTCATATAAAGTGGGCTTTGCATTTCATATATATACTTTGCAAATGCACCAATGATCTCTCTGTTCCTCTCTCTCTCTCTCTCTCTCTCTCTCTCTCTTTCTCTCTCTCTCTCGCTCTCTCTCTCTCTCACACACACACACACATACACACACATGCACACAAAAGCTCTCCTTCCTCTGCTTTTTTATTTCTCTCTGTCTACCCCTTCCCTTTGTCACCTCCTCTCTATTCCTGGCTCACTCTCTGGTCATTGTACAACAAAGCACCAGTCTCTGCATGCTCAGCAAAAGAAAACCTTTACATTTTTCCTCTTTGCTCCCAATTCATTTTGATAGATTGTTCACTCACTTTCTTTATGTTCAATGAATAATAAAAAGATCTGCTAAGCACACTTCCTATAGTGAGGTTAGATACTGTCCTATATACATTTTCCCTCAGATGCAGCCATAGTACAGTTAATGATATATTTGACATGTATATATATGCATGTCTCATTTGATTTCAGTCTCCCCTCAATGCATAGTGGCCACCATTGTTGTTTGGGCAATTATACAATACCACAATATTTTCACCTTATCCACAGAGATTATTCCAGAGCCAGCTGGGTTAGTAAATAGTATAGATAGCAGCTTTTATGTGTTAGTACCTTCAGTCACATCCAATAAATACTAAACAGTAAGATGCATATTTCTAAAAGATGAATTATACTGCTTCTGATGCCGGAAGGATTGCTATGCATCTTTCACATACCATACTTTCCACATAACAGAGTAACATAACAGTATGCTGATCTGTGCTCATTGCCATGAGAGTCGATTCACACTGGGGTGTCTCATATTTTTACAATTGACAAGGGATACATGTGAATCTAATTTTACTTTGCTGCAGGCTATCACATTATGAATTCAGTATATAACCATGCTAGATGTAGTGACACTCCCGAGAAGTATATTCTATGAATCAAACGTTTTGTAGACTGCAGTTTGATCCTCCATTGTGAGGAGATTGAAAAACAAGTCTGACCGTGACGTGTACCAGGTAATAACTAGAACACGTTCTGACCCATTTTGGTGACTTATAACAGAGAGTTGGTTTCCCATGTATCAGGATTAGCTCTCTGAACCTGTCCCCTGCCCTAAATAAGTGGACTGTTTGTAACTGTGATGCAAACAGTAAATAAACATGCAGCACACACTTCTTCCAAGGCTGCAGAACACTCTAGATCTGTTATTCAAAATGGTTGGCGATTTCCAGTGGAGCTGGATCCAGATCTGCATCAGAGGTTTTTCTTAGGTGGCTGCAGAGGTGGGTGGGTGTTTGGCAAGGTATGGCTGGGTGGTTGCGAACCAATCGTTAGCATGAGATTTAGGGTGTTTTTTTCTAAACAGTTATTTGGCGGTTGCTATGGTATTATGTGTGGCTGGATTGCTATTAAAGAGATTTGTACTTTACTTTCCTTCTTTACTACCGACATATTTTGGGAAAGGCCTGAAATCCTCCAAGAAAAAAATCTGAGCAGGGTGAGGTGGACAGGTCGTGGTGGCCTAAAGAGACTGAGACAAAGATAGTTTCAGCACCATGGACAGAGAAACACAGAAACGGCACAGGGCTCATTTTGGGAGGCGGGGGGCAATACCAAGTGAAGTGACGTCATCTATGATAGAGGTATATATATCATTATCAGAGACACTGATGAACTTGCCTGAATATTTGACACTACAATCACAGGGAATGCATCGTTCAGTTACAACAGGCATTTTTTGAATCACCAGCAAAAAGTGTGCAGATGTGGGAAAGTGCATTTAATTCTCCTTTGGCCCTGCCCTCAGACCCTGACCACTTGCTCATTAGGTAAGTATCATGAGCTGAATGGGAAGTGAAGGAGGACAATTGTGAATATTTAAATGCACTGTGGAGATGGGTCCAAAATCACTCCCTATGTATTGCACTTCACTCAGCCTCTTTATTTTAATACATTTTATCTTAGTGTCCAAAATGTACTAGTTACTGTTCAAATTAGATTAAACCACAGAGATTATCACATAGACATAGTTCAAGGTTTGAATGTTTAAGCACCATGGCGAGAGAAAAAACCTCTGTGTTTTTCTCCATGCTCTTTCACTGGCAAAATGCAATAATAAATAAAAAATAGTGTTCTGATAGATATACTTAAGTCTGCATGTTTCAATATTTCAGAAAAGGAATGTCATGGACACATCTTCACCAAAACTTAATTTCTAGTTCATGGCCTAACCGTTCTTCTAATTTCTTTGAAATCTTTTTTATCCGTTTCGGAGATATTCTGCGAACAAAAAAAATGTACTCACATAATCTCAGCAGTTATAATAAAAACATAGAAAATATCTATTATCTCTCAGCAAGTCAGTTGAAATAAGATTTCTTACAAAGATTTGATGCCATAGCTTCGAAGTGCATGCATTGTTAGTGTTAGATTAGTTCACATTTTTTCAGCTCTTATTTGTACAGACATGACAGCTAAAAAAGACTTTTTATTCACAATAAGGCTCTGATAGTCTGACAATTGTCGTTCTTTATACATATGGCATGACTTTTCATCTCATCATCATCATTTTCCTTCTCTGTGAAATTTGGAAATAGGTGATGTTGTGCTGGAAATCCCCCCTCTCCAAGAAGGGGTCAGATTACTTTAATGCATAATTGATTTATGACATCATCATGCCAGGAGCTACTTTATTAAGATGGGAGTACAGCTTTTCACAGTAATGGCTGACCTACTGATTTCTGAAATCTCCAGTCTGAGGGTATCACACATAATCATTAACGAAGGGAATCATTAATGTATGAGGTATCTTTGAGTAGTGACTTACTAGGAAACTGGATACTAAAAAGACATTAAAAAGGCAGGAACTCTGTGCCCAATTTTACACCAAACAGAAAGCGAAGGTTCCAGAGAGAGAGGATGAACAGTAAAAGGCCCACTATAGAAAATCCATAGCGCGCAAAACAAATAAACCATTTCCTAGCAGCCACTAAATGTATAATATAATCACAAATATAGAGAGGCTGCTGTACAAAGCTTGGTAAGTAGTACAAGTAATGCTTGTAGTCCAGCATGAAGTATCATCATTCTCAACATTTTAAGGCTCTTCTAGAGAGGTTAAGTTTCTGGACACAGCACAAATGTCCATCATGATTTGCAGCCATAGCAACAGTAACGTCCATCACGCATTTCTGCAGGGACTTTGTTTAACGTTTATAATGTCATATAATAGGCAAGACGAGTAGAGCGACGTGCAGAAATAACACACAGGGAAGAATAACAGACATGGCTTCCTCTGTGGCGGACTATCCTGCAGATGCTTTTTCAGGCTCATCATCAAAAATTAGGCTCCAGAGTGAAGAGGGAAAACACCTCAGCCAAGCAAAAATTGTACCATCCTCTGTGGTGGTTTTTAATTTTAAGGCAAGGGCTAGACCATAAATGGGGGGGAGGTAGACAGCTCAAGCAGCTCCTCTTGTGCTCGCATCTTTCGCACCAATCCAAAGCACAACATTTAGGGATTGTGCTTGTTCAGATCCAAGAGACTGTTGCTCTTTTCCTCTTGTTGGGGGGCTTTCTCCGCATTGTAAGCTTTGCCGCTCCTCTTCCTTTCCAGGAGACATGCTGAGGCTCGTACGCTCAGCTACACAAGCAAATGGAATCTATTTTTGCCTGCGCCATGTGCAGCCAACAATATGCAACCCACTGTCACATGCAGTGTCTTTTCAGTGGCAAGAGCACGCAGCCTGCCAAGACAGGAAAGTTGCTAAAAAAAAAAGTGGAAAGTCGTGTTTAATCAAGGTGTGAATCTGGAGGATAAAATGCTGCATGAGTAAAGCTGTGCATCCAGAGGCGCTCCCTCCTAAACCGCTGAACTCTGAACCTTTTGTGTTGCCAGATATACCTGACCTCCTCCAGAGCTCGTGCCTCTGTTTTTTTTTTTTGTTTTTTTTTTTATTTTGGAAAACTGAAATCTTCACGAGTTTAGATGTCAGCTCACAACATAATAAAGACAACGGTGGAATGTGTGTTTCTGTCCTGGTGCTACTATATCGCTATCTGACGATCCTGCCAGCTCTTCAGTTCACATATATATATTTCTGCATGTCGCTGTTGTGCATTTCAGCGCCTTCATATTTTTTCACTCTCTCCCCTTCCCTTGCACCGTCTAAGCCAGGCTTATTTTAGGTGCTGTCGTTTTTAGCCTAATGAAATCAACCAAACATCACAACTGCAGGCCATGCCTTTCAGAGGATGCTCGCATTATGAGTAATTAATCTGAAAGTGCTATGATTAATCCTGCTACTTTACCCCCTGGGGCGAGACTGGATGTCTGTGAAAAATCTTCTCTCACAAATCCTCCTGAGAACAAACAGTGCACATTTAGGTTTCTTAAGTCTTTAAAACGCTGTGCACGTCCTCTCACATCATGTCATTTGCAAGTTTTCAGGACTTGTCATTTTTCTACAAAGAAATTTGTGGGAAACGGAAAACATTTGCCTCTCATAGGTTTTAAAGTGTATATTATTTTATTCCATACATGAGAAAAAAATAATTTGACTATGTAAATGCATAGATATCTGCCAAACTGCTCTATAAGTGGGGGGGTGGGGAGGTGAGAGGTTTAAAATAGCCCGTAGGAAAGTATGAAAATGCAAATCCAAGATTTAGTGGACGGCAGAAATAGCAGCTATAGATCAGTCATACCACCTGCAACATCCAAGATAGCTCTATTAAAATTCTTCATCAAATTATACATTGTAAAGTCAAATGCGGATTTGATGTATATCTGATGTGTCTAGGTGTGTGTCAATAGGAGGAGCTGCGTGGGATGCCCATCTTATTAAATAACCAAGGGCAACACAAGGTTACAATCGCCCAGCCTCCCCCTCTTTTTGTTGTCCAGATAGCTTGGCTTTCATCGTGTTGAGCAACCCTCAAGCACGTAAATTGATTAATGCAAGCCTCTCACTCTAGACAGCTCTCACCAAGATATCATCTCTGCCTAGAAAGATGCTCACATGCTGGAGAGCCTGACAGTTCAAGTCATCGGCTATAAATCACCCAACTCCAAACTTCTCGTACCCGGTGCTCACAGTTACTGGAAATGAAATACTGGTTTTATTTGGACATGGTTCTGTGTAAGTTGGACAGAATTTCTCACTGGAAATGATTTTTCATGACGGCCCTAATGTTAGCGCTGTGAAGCTGAGAGCGTCCGATTCTTTGACGGAAGGAATAAAATGGACTTTCCCGCTGACGTCATCGTGGGGATTATTCTGTTTGCTTGTCATTGCATTGCCACACCAAATAATAAGCACTGTAAATACGTCTGCATGTTATAGCCGGGCTGCGCTCTGCATCATGGCTGTTGTCTGTTTGACTACGCTGGTACGCACTTCCAGGCATTAAGATTTGATGAGAAACATATAGAAGAGGATGCACATACAGGATTAAAATCTCCATAGGGGTGCGACTGGGAGACGAACCTTGGTCGTTGTATTAATGTTCATAATATCAGCAGATGAATGTCTACACGCTGTTAGGGCACTTGCCATTCCACAGTGTTATGCACTCACCCCTCCTCTGTTCTTTTTGTTCAATCAGCCTCGCTCCCCAACACCCCCCACCCCCCCTCTCCTGCTTGAGTAATGGCCTGCGTCGACTTCTTGTCACTATGAGAGGTGGTGCTGCATGGCTTGCCTCTGTCCTCCTGTTTCCATGCGTGTCCTTTCAACCGACTAGGCAATCCCAGCTGATATCTCTATCGACCGTGATTTAGCTGATATCGCTGCAGTCTCCCTTCCTCTCCCTTCGCGTCTCCCCTGCAATCTATCTCTCCCTCTCTCTCTGCCTCCCAAGTCCCCTCCACCTCCAATCCCTCCCCACTTTGTCTCTCCGTTTTTTCCCCCCCGATAATGTGTTCATCCTCTGAAGTGTCAATATATTCCAATTCATCTTTACCATCACATTTCCTCACCAGCCCAAAACCCGAGCAGCTCTGAAACTGTCAGAATACCTCTGAACTCAGATCAGTCATGGCTAGGAATAAGTTCTGCATGGTTAAGCAGCAGGAGAGCAGAGAGCTACTGAGCTCTCTAACAGAGGGGTGACTTGTATACAGATATGAGGTGAACACATCAGGCAGGGGGATTGTAGAAAATTGATTTGGAGTGTAAAAACAGCTCAGGTATGGCAATGCAATGCTGGGAAAAGGAGGTGCTTGAGATTGAATTTTGATGCAAGGTCCTGATTTCTTCAAAACGGATTATATACCACAACCTATGGCTTCCTCTGCCTCCCGCAGCAAGCTGTATTATATCACTTTGACAGGTATTTGTGTTTCTATCATCCATACCTATTGTAGCTCCCCTGTCTTTATGTTAGGAGCACGTCCATGCCAATACCCTTGTGTTCATTCTGTAACAGCTCTGACAGCTCACCTAAATCAGGCTCCTCCTCTGCAGTATGATTTTCTACGTGTTACTGCCAGGACCTGCAAGCCTGCAACGCCGTGAATCCGTAGCATGTATTTATTCACACAGCCCGTTTTCTTGCCTCACTGTTTCCCTGTGTGTTTGCGCCGTGGCTGCTTGTTTTCTCTTTCGCTGTCTCTTCCTGTCTCTCCCTCCCTTCTGCCATCGCTCACCCACCCTTTCCCCCTGCCCCCACCTCCACTCCCCCCCCCACCCCTCCCACCTCACTCATTTGCTCACAGACTCTCTTTCTCAGACGCACACACACGCACACAAACACACACAGAGGCACATGCTGTGCCTCGCTGGATCAGAGCCTCTGACTACAGTATGCCTTCAGAAGGGCTGCTTCATCTTGCGTTCATTAGACCACAACTCCAAGCCAAGGTTATTTTTTGCCGGGGTCCAGACTGTCCTGGAATCCCACCCATCCACGATTCATTATAAAACGACGGTGCTTTTTAATTAGCATAAATTTTTCTTTTCTTTTTTTTCCTTTTTTTTTTTTTTTTTTTTGCTGCTGCTGCAGTCCAAGGCAGCATCTCATTCTCTACCATCCAAGCCCGATCTGAGGAGAATCACCTGCCCTCCTCCAGAAGAGACAGCAGACACTCAGCAGCTGTCACGTTTGCCGTCCTCAGTCAGAGGCGGCACAGCAGATCCAGACGAGGTAACGGGAGAGGATAAAGGAGGGAAAAAAAAGAAAAAACAGGAGCAGCAGTGGTGGGGAATGCAGCAGTAGTCTTTTTTTTTTTACTGCATAAGACTGAGCAGGTGGAGCACGAGAGACGGATCATACATTCATTTGAAAGAGAGAGAAACACTCCGCCACAGCAGAGGCGACCGTCCGCCGGATTCACCGCGTCCGCGAGAGAGTGAATGAGGAGCTGCTGAGAGATTATTTATTTATTTATTCTCTGGATTTTCTCTTTTACCGTGCTGCTGCAGATACTGCTCCCTCTCCCCCCTCTTTTCTCCCCCTCCCCTCTCTCCCTCTCTCTCTCTCTCTTTCTCTCTCTCTCGCCCTCCCTATCTCTGTTCTCTTCCCTTTCCCCGGCTAAAGGGGAACAAAAGCGCTGCTTTCTGCATCACCCTTCATCGCTGCATCTTCACTTGCGTGTAATTTTTTATCTCCTTGTCTTTTTTTTTTTTGTGGTGTAATGAAATGATCCAGTTTCCCACGGACGCGCGTGGTGTTTTCTGCTGCGGTGGAGGGGCACTCTTCTTAGTGGGCAGGCTCATCTGCCCTCAAGCTCTACCTGTGGGCGATGGAGACTCTTGTCAGAATTCTTGTCACATGAAGCTCCGTCCTGCCACTTTCCATGCCTAAATATCATGGTCGAGCAACATGCCTGTTTGAAATTCAGGGTGGATTCGTCTCCATTCTTCATTTGGATGTGTATCTTTGCTGCCTTTTGGATACACTCGGCTCACTTTCTGAAGAATGTGCTTTGGGATGGTTTTCAATGAGGCTTTTAACACTGGCTTTCCTGTGCAGTAGACATCTTGTCGTGGCAAAATGTTAACCAAAAATACCAAATAGGTTGGTTGCTCTTTGGCTTCTTCGACAAGAATATAGTTGGATTTTGACTGCTTTCTTGAAGTCTGTTTTTCATTTTCTTTATTACCACAAATTCAAAGGATATTTTTGAGCCAATCTGATCTTAACCCAGCTAAGGGATTATGGAAGAAATGGGCCCAGACTGTCACTGAGATGCCCAGTGCTCCTCAAGTTGAACCGTCAGAGGCCAGAGCTTGGCCAAGTTGTCTGTACTGGGCCCATGAGGATCTAACATACATGGGTAGACTCTTTGCAGCCACCCCTGCGCTCGGACAGAGCAGCTGGTCACGCTTTAGCCTAGGCATGGGCCTAAGTTATTGTTCACGACTAACCTTCTGGTTCGCCCTGCTTACTGTGCTCCCCATCCAGACTGGAACAGCACGTGTGTCTTCTAGTCTCAGTACCACACACCACGTCCACCATTTTCACAACAAGCATGGCACCGTTCCTATTGCCATCAACAGGATGCCTTTTCTTACCAGAGGGGGCCATGGTAAGACATTCTTTCAAACTTTCCCAACTTTGGAGTTTGCTGCATCACTAAAGCATAATTTTTGCTTTGATTCAGACCGATTCGGTATGAGCGGGCTTTTACTATCAGACATGTTTGTACTGGTAGCTTTGGCATTTTTGATGCAAGAAAAATGTTATTTGTTCTTATATACTGGTGGTACCATTGATGGCTCTCTTGTGGCATTCACTGGGGTAATGGATCCTTCACTGACTGTGGATTTGCTGCAGCCTCAGTGCATCATTACACCCTTTATCCACCCATCATTATCAGTAGTGGTTGCCCTTTCCCAGTGTTGCTTTTCAAGATGCTACAGCACCACTAGAGCTGGGTTTGTTATGTTGCAAATGCACTTCAATGGCATAATGAATCATCATTGCAAATCTCTTTATCTTCTTCTATGAGGTTCTTGTTTGTGTAAGCAGCGTAATGTACTCCCTGAAATGGAGCCGGTTTTGTGTCAAAGGTGATTGCTACAGCACTCTGTAATTAGTGGCGTGTCACAACAGACATAAAGTGATTATATGCACACAGAACATCCCTTTGGTTCTCCCTGGGTGCTTTGAATATATAACAATCGTGACAGGATTTATGGCAACAAATTTTTCAACTTCATGTAATATCTGTCTTGATAATCTGTTCTACCCTCTGGAGTTTCATAAGAAAGAGAGTAACGTGTTCAACCGAGGGATATAGAGTATTGACCTGTCCTCAATAATCTACATCAAATTGGCTACGCTACTTAAATTGGCTCCTTCAAAGCGCTGACACCAGAGTCAGGGCTCCCTTTTATATTGCACTTTGAAATTTCTGTCCTAAGACTCACTTTTATGTCCTATAAAAAGAGGCCCGATGGATTTGTAGTGTCTTTTTCACGGCGGCAGTTTTGTCAGTTGCAAAAGGGCTAAAAATGTGATGAATTACATCTGCGCTATTATGGCCATATCATTCCAGACCAGTTTTTTTACAGGCACGGCGCAGCCTGTGATCAAACAGGCCTATAAAAAAAACACTTCAAAGAACTCACTGATAAATTTTCAATTACCTCTATTGTAGATTTTGTACTGTAGGTTGTTCTGAAGTATGTGCTTCGGAGCAAGAAATTCAATTTACTGCAGCATAAATGATACAGGCAGTGCTTATGGTTTACAAGTCATGTCCACAGTGCACTGTGTAGAATGCATAGGCAGATGCTGGTTAGCAGTGATTGACATAATGTTCATGGTAGTACTTGGTTATGTAACTATTATCACAGAAGCACAAACCATTGAAAAAATAAAAACAAATATTGAATTTAAAATAGTAATGATCAGAATCGTTTTTGGACACTTGCTTTGATATAACAGATATGCGTGTGTGTGTATGTGTTTGTGTGTGTCAAGGCTAGCCAAAGACTTCTGGAGGCCCCTCGGCTATGGCTATTTATAGGCCACCTACCCTGCTGCAATGCCTCACACTCCTCATCCTAAACACAGGTTATTGCATGTATTGTCACACTACACTGGTTACAGTTTGTGGCTCTTAGACACAGACACGGGTGGGCTCAAATAATGAGCACAAAATGATCCATGTGAGTGTGTCTATGAAGAGTCATTCAGGTCACAGAATAGGAAGAAGCACCAAGCAAAATAGCAGGCTCTGTTGGCAGCGAATTAGTACTAAATCAGACGTATTCAAGTAGAGGAGTGCCATAGAGCCACAATGATTAGTTGATTCACTGATCGGTCATTCGCCAGAAAATTAAGCAGCAATTATTTTGAGAACATTTTAAGCAAAAAAGACAAATGTTCCCCAGTTCCAACTGCTCCAATGTGATGATTTGCTTCACAGTGTCTCTGTTTTATATCATTGTAAATCTCTGTGAATTTTGTACTCACATAGGATTCTGGGAAATTGAGATGGGCAATTTTTGCTGTTTTCTGACATTGATTAAACTATTTATCATTTAATTGAGGAAATTATTTCTTAACATTTATCAATAATGAAAACAGTAAATTGTCCTAGCCCTATTTTAGAAATGTATTTGTTCAATAATTAATGATACACCTTCAAAATGTCCACCTTAACTGCTCCAGATACACAAATACTCCTCTCTCCAAGTGCAAGACAAAGATTATTTTATTATTGGATAAGATGACATATGACACCATACGACACCTTTAATAATCTCTTTATGAGATTTCTGATGAAAAAGCCCCTAGTTTGTGTTTTATCTTTTTGAGACATTCATTGTGGCTCAAAATTAGTTTGACAGTTTGATGGGAAAATGGCCACATTAGCAGCATACATCAAGATAATTACTTCAAAATTCCACACTGATGGCCTTTCAAAATGGGCATTTCATTTTTAAAACTCTCTGCACAGCGTTTTTTTTTTTTTTTTTTTTTAACTGAACCTTGGACAAAGGGCCATATCTTCCCAGTTAAACTCCATATCATGCCTCATCCCTACATCAGCAGTGTATCACAAAAACTGTTGAGGAAAACAATTCAGGCATTGTATCTGGGTTGTTGTAAATAAGAAATTGTGTTTCCATGTGCCAAACAAAATATCATACATGAATGCACCATATCAGGGGAAGACAAATCCCAACTTGAGACGTGTTATGTAACTAACGTGCTTACTGTCTTCCTCGGTTCGTATTCCAACTCTGCAGTCCCATGATAACGCACAGGGTTTTTTTTCTTATTATTTGTCTGTAAAAATCATCTAGTTTAGGGTGGGCCTCTTAGATACAGCGTTGTTTCAAAACATGTTTTATGCAGCGTTTTGTTGAACCAGCCCCTTAACCACTGCGCTGCGAGAGTGAGCAGATACTATGACCCTCAGTGCCAAAGACCTCGTATGCTCTCCACTGGAATGCAAGAGAGATTGCACTGTAGCTGACCCCTCATCGTGCTCCCGACACACCCGCATGTTCAACACACTCAGTGAAAATCTGCTGCACTTCACTCTCCAGGGCCCCCATGTTGGTGTAAGAACTGTCTGGCTGTGGCAAGGAAAAGAGCAGCTAATGCTTCCAGAGAGATGTCTCAAGCTGAGGAAATGGCTTAGTGATCTTCTTTTAATGATGATATCTTTGAGAACAATTCGATAAGACTGAATTGAACAGAAAGCACGTGACCCTTAGATGCATGCATTAAGTGTGAGAAACGCCGGTCTGGTGTCTCACTGCAGTCAGACATAACGCAGTGTTTATTTTTTCCTACAAGAGCTGCAGGGAGAGAAAGCAAAGGGACAGGGGTATCAAAAGGTCTATCAGAGAGGGCTCAATTTCCTCCAGGTCACGTATTACATTACCCTCAAGGAAGACAGTGAAGCAGGTCCGCTTACACACACACACTTATAATCATAGATGTATACACACACACACACACTCAAGCAATAAAAACTAATTTAACAGAAATTCTCATGTACGTTTTGTTCCAAACCTACCAGGAAATGTTATAACTGATGTTATATTATTATCATCATCAGTGCTCCTCTGTAACTGAATACAGATACGTTGATGGCACTTGTCATTTTGAGTTTTTACCAAGACGTTGAGTTTGAAACAAGTGGACAAGACAAAGGGAGAAATGTAAGAGCAGAAATCAGAGAGCAAGAGAATCACTGCTCCACCTCAGATCTGCAGCAAAGCAGAACAAACAGGAGAATAAAAACGTGAACCGCAGAGAAGAAAGCATTCGCCGTTATAGATAACGAGCAAAATACAAGGACTGCATCCTTAGTATATTAACCACTGGTGAAAGAAACAAACTGATCTTTTTAAAAAGTACCAACGGCGCATTTTAAAATATGACATAACAATCTTAATTCCTGCTTAAGTAAAAGAGCAGAATTATTACCAGCTGAATGTATGGAGCATCAAACGTACTTGTTATGCAGAAAAATGTGTACAAAATATGCAGATTTATTAACAAGGTCATAGGGAACAAAGAAGACAGCATGAGCCCATCACAAGTTAATTTCTGATGGTTATGTGTGTGTTTTTCACTAACACATGAACATGAACACTTTAATTAGCACATTAAATAGCAGAGCCGTCAGTATGGTTGCAGATGTATATGGGGGATGGTAAGAGACCAGTATAAGCATATGCAACGTTTCAAAAAGGCCTGAACACTTGAAAGCAATCTTTAAATACAGTGAACGATGAACAGTAAAGGACGGACTTCAGGTTTATAGCATGAAGAATTCATGGACACTAGCACAGTGAGGACATTCGTGGAGATCTATTTTAAGAAATACAGGCATGTTAGAGAGAGTAGGTTGTCCTGCTCTACCGTTGTATTGTGTTATAAACCTCTGCTTCTGTGTCAGACATCTTGATATTAAGATTTAGACTCTATTATTGCGAAGGAACGCAGTAATCTGATTGTTCCCCCATTTTATTGAAGCTACAGTGGGGATTTTTTTTTAATGTAAAACTGCACCAATTTTCCAAGATTAAATCATGAAGTGTGGCTGCAAGAATAGAATGTATAACTAAGTTGTGAATATCGCGGCGGAAATTCTACATAAAAAAGTGGGACTCGCCAACAATGGTTGTACCTGCTGCAAAATTATTTATGAGATACTATCAGAGTCTATGAGAAATCTAGATAGCCACAGTGAAGACAAAATGTGGGTCTGAGGACTGCTGTAAAATAACTTTACAGTCCTCGTCCTCTCCAGAAAATAATCCCCTCTGGTAAATTGGTTTTTCCAGAGTGCAAAACAGCATTGTATGTGCCCTTGTGTCTGGTAAATTGGCAATATAGAGGTGCATAGTACTGCATGGTATCACATATTCTATGCTTTCCTCTTCCTTGTCAAACCCGGGCACCTACATTACCAATAAAGCAACTCGACACACAACAGTTCAGCCAGAGATTTGGGTGTATTAAAGTAGAAGGGGCTAATGTAGCCTCAAACAGAAAGTGGGCTACAGGGGTCCACTGAACTCCTTTAAGGCTCCACCCCCTTCAGTGACATCACTTGAGGCAATTTATCAGATTTAGCACTGCTCCTTGACAAGTATGTAACATTTATACTGACAATGAAAACTATTACTAATCTTTTATACTTTTATAGCTTTAAATGCAATACATGTTATACATACAACTCTTTTGTGGTTAGGATCCCAGATGGGTATAAAAGAAAACACCTGTTGAATTTAAGAAACACCACTGAAACAACCTCACAAATATTCTGACAATGGTGTAAAAACTGAGAGATGTGAAGCTGAAAAGCTATAAAAGTAAAGGCCACAGGAAAACCTTGGCGTTGTCATCAAATCTGTTCTGGTGGATTCACAGGAAATCTCTTTGTGACTTTTGCAACAGGGGGAAGCCTCAATGCAGTATTTCAGAATCGCATTTGAGTCGAAACAGTATCACGACGACCCAAATCATTTGAAAGTTGAGTGGGAGAAAACCTTAACATTATTATAGAAGAAGGGGGTCGTTTCAGGCGCTCTGAGCTGCAGACGTTCAATTTCAGAACTGACAGTCTGGATACATCTTGCTGATGGGGCAGAAACAGCAGTTCAAGCATAATACAGCTGAAGTCTGCATGTGCCAGCTGCATGTGTGGTTATTTAAGACTCACGAGATTTTCAGTATGGGCTTTAATTGATTCAATTCAATTGATATTATTGATATGATTTGGGTACAGTGTTTACTGTACTGTTAACTTGGACAACATATTTTAACTTGAAAACTGTATGTCCTCTCTGTCAGGCTTTGGCCTGCTCTATTCATCCTCATCATTTCACTGAGCTGTATTTAATAGACCATGGAAGGAGTGTGCCTCAGATGCCATAAGTCAGATGACAAATTCAGACTTAATATCGCTCCATAGCTCTCCATTTCTGCAAAACTGCACACAGTTTAGAGATCTATATGAGTTTATATTCTTAATCAATCAGCTTTGTTTTTCCTGCAAAGAGCGCTTGTTTTCCCATATAAACACTGTGTATAGTGTCCACAGCATAGTGTATGCTGTGCAGTCCTCCTGAATGTCGGTTAACCATTCAGAAATGTTTACTGACTGAGAAAAAGCTCAATTATATACAAGCATAGGTGCACTCAAGTGTAGATATACATCAACCAGCAGGGGTTCCTAATCACCAGACTTGTTCTAAATATCTGTCGGAGTATGACTAATTTACTGTTTGTTCCCCTGCTCTGTGTGTGTAAGGTTATCCGACGCTAGGTGACATTTGTGTGATTCATTATTATTTTCAGCCTCTTAAAAGTCGTGATTAGTAATATTATGAGAGCTAATACTCACTCAGGCCACAGGAATTCTCCAAGATGGCAAGCCCTGGGGCCAAATTTAAACCTTTTCACATCTAAAGTGTTATGTGTGATGCAAATTATCACCGGCGTCTCAGTGTATTTTGCAAGTCCTATGAGCATGCTGCCTCGTCTCTTGCGTATTCAGCTGGCTAAGAGCACAAATGAAAAGGACAGGATGTTTGAGTGGGTAGCATGCATCTTGGCACAAACAAACAATCCATAATGTTACATTTGTTGTGTAGACAACCATTAAGTCACGACAGCCAATCATGGTTGCTCGATAGAAATGTGTGAGATGTATTTGCACCGTTGCCATTGCCTGTAAAGAGCTGATGAATCTATTCTGAAGTATGTTATGTATTAAAACAACAAAAGGGCTTTAATATGCTTACAATTAAATTTTTCCAGTAACTATGCTATCACACTACGTATATAATATCCATAAATAATATGGCTGGTGCCAGGAGCATTACAATGCTTATGTACAATGTAATTAATCATCAAGGTTCCCAACTAATAATGATGTGATATACAGCACACATTTTGCAGTTGAGAATCTCCAAGGGAGCCTTTTTATTCAAGCACAGATGCATTGTATGGCCATGAGAGAAGAGCAGAGAGTTCCCGTGAGATAGCTGGCAGAGAGAGAGGAGAGCTGCTTCAACGGAGAGATCCGTGACGTTTGGATGTAATAATTTTAACAAGACTGATTTATTGCCTGCTTTATTTGATGCACATAGAGAAATGACGAGATAGGAGGAGACAGAGCAGGGAGGTAGAGAGGTGTAATGAAATGCTTTAAAGCTATGACTAATGCAGGAGTTACTGCTGTCTATGGGCAGATGCTTCCATGTTTTCCTGCAGGTGCATTAGTATTCCATATTTCATGATGCACTTAACAGGTGTGCATGTTACCCCTTGTCACCCTTTGAGTCTCTCCCTGTCTGCTCATGCTCCCACTGAAGACACAAAACGTTTTCATGTTCTCATGTTAATTAGCTGTTTCTAGTGACTTTGACAAGAGCGTGTTGTCAAAAAACAAGGTTTGTGCATTTCATGGTTTTATATGTTAAAATATTTTATACCACTTATACCCTGTAGGTAATTACAACTGTGAAGCTCAAATTTCTGAAAACTAGAGTAAACTCAACGTGGCAATTCCTAACATTAGCCAAAGATGGCCATTCAGTGTAACTGAATCCATATTTACTGGATATGGTATTGCATATTGCAGTATTTTAATCCTCACACCACCAAAACTATAACCCGATAACTATCTTGATGACATTTATTTGTAAGCTGTAAATGATCCAGCTTTTCTAATAGTGACATTTTTACTCACCACATTGCCAAATGTAATGTGAGTAATGATCTGCCAAGACCAGTTTCTAGGACTCTAAAATTGGGCACAAAAAGTTCATGAGGTTTGAGTCTCCCGAGTACCCTTTTAAATTGGTGTTTGAGGCTATATTGCCCAGTGAAAGTTGAGATGAGATCTGATGTGAAATTGGGTCTCAGAATATTGTGATTGACCACATCACATCATGGCTTGCCTGCTTGTGTGTTTGGCTTCACAAGAACAGAGAAAACTAGAAACCATAAAGAGTTGTACAGTTTAAAGAAATACAGTATAATAGCCTTTCAGCAAATACCATATACTGATATTATCTGTCTAAAAAGCCAAAAGGTGCACACTTTCTCATTTCATTTAGCAGAAATGAGGAGGCAAGACGCAGATAACATTCACAGAAAGGAAGAAACCAATAAAACTGCTCATCGAGACTCCTTGATGTAACTAATGTCACCGACTCACATTCGGCTTCAAATCCCCGACATTAATTAAGATTACCTTAGCAAGAAATAATTTGGTTTGAAACAGACGTTGTCAGAGAACGTGTCCTTTTAATTAAATTCAAAGTCAGTACAAGGTGTTTTCAAGTCTTTGGAGTAAGTGTTTAATGCCAAGAAAGCATCCAACCTGCAGTTAGTTCCTGTCAATAAGAAACCTTAGAGGTGAGTGCCCATTACACCGCGCTGAAGAGTGCTCAAGTCTTCGTACACGGGTTGAAATTGAGGCTACAATTTTATCTCAAGTGTTTCTCTGTGTTTCACTCATGAGGTACGAGCACTGAAAAGTATCAGTTGTAAAAACAACACTTAGGTTTCAGGTGTTAAGGCCAGCACAGATAAACATGTAGTTGTGGTGTACTATTAAAGGTAATGGTTGTTTCTGCTGCACCCTGCATCAGAGTGACGACGCACCTTGTTTTCAACATCTTCATCTGAGGACAGCGGCTTCTCTCTCTATTTGCAGTGAGCGCCTGCAGTCCTGACTCCTCTAGAAGATCATTCGCCGCCCGAGAGAGTGAACTTTGATTTGATTCGACTTAAAATTCACACGGACTATATGAAACGGATCATAGCTGATTTTTCTTTTCCTACATAAATGAAAGAATTGTCCTAATTTATATTTAATCATCAATCTTAAGGTGTCTGAGAGGTTGGGAATAAATCATATCATATCACAAAGAGGTGTCTAATTTACAAGCTGATCAGCAAATGGATTTTTGCACAAGCTTGCATGGATTTCCTCAGGTATCTCGGCAATCCCTTGACTTGTAAATGATTAATTGACACTGTGGTGCCTCATTCATCTCAAGGAGCCAGGAATATTTCTGAGTGCAGATGAATAACTGGCATGATAAAAGTTTGAACAGACAGTATTTCTTTGCCATGCACCTGCCACATACTGTGTGAGCAGATGAATGAATTTTAATCAGGTTTAAATCTATGGTGTTTTAAACAGTCACTTTGCATTTATCACTTACCTTTTCATATTTTATATTAAAATGAATTGGACAGTAAAAGCTAACATTATCATGGAGTCCTTATACAAGGGCATTTGGCTATATTAGAGTCTGGAGAAATGCAAAAAAATGTGAATTAAATATTGCGAATAGAATATCCAGACAAGTCAGACAAAGGCCAAAACATGTAAGCAAGTCTGGGTACCCGCATAAAACATACAGTGCACATACAAAATTACTGTAGATGTTTGACTTAGTGATGAAGTAATTCAGATGAGGAGACCATGCAAGTGGAAATGATATATTTTTTATGTTACTATAAAACATCAAGTACCTTGTCTTGATTTTGGAGGACATATGACCCTCAAAGAGGCATACATTATGGGCTCATTGGCCTGAAAAGAAAAGCATTTTATGATGGATAATAAAAAAAAGACATATGCAAAGCTGTAAATGCGTGTCCAGCTGTGTTGTGAGAGCCATGTGGAATAATGAAAATAAAAGATGTGACTGTGACACTCAACTGTTGCCATTAGTTTACATCTGTGGATGCAAAGCTTCATCATACTTTGTAAATTAGGCTACTTAACAGTGATTTATGAGTAAAGCAGACCTCTTTAATAAATCTCCCCCTCTTCCTCCTTCCTGGTTTGAGCTTCTCTCTGCCTACTGTGTTATTTTGAAAAATGAAAGATAGTGTGTGTGTGCAGTGAGCAATGGGGTGGAGGGGGTTGGACTGGCTGTGGGTTGATGAGAGGAGGAATCTAAATCTCATCTTCATACAGGCGATGGTGCTTTAAATACTAAAAATAACGTTCGAATAGTTGTCCTTGAAGATGGCTACGTCTCTAACTGAAAGCCAGCTGATCATTTCAAGCACAAAAGCACAGATTAATCCAGATTTATTCAGGAAAAAGAGGAGCAAAGCAGCACTACTAACACTATAAACACTGCCTATTTACAGCTCAGTATCACTCTTTAATGACTCTGACTAATGCGGGTCTCTTTCTGTCTCTTTTCCCAGCTGGGACAACGTATATCTTTGGAAAAGGGGGGGCTCTCATCACATTCACATGGGCCCCCAACGAACGGCCGAGCACCCGGGCTGACCGATTAGCCGTGGGCTTCAGCTCTCAGCAGAAGGACGCCATCTTGGTGCGAGTGGAGAGCACCCATGGGCTCGGAGACTACCTTCAGTTGCACATAGTAAGGCCGGGAGTTTGGGGGGGGATTTAAGCACACTTGATTGAATACAGGAAGATCAGTATCACACTGCTGTGATGGATAAAAAATTACATTCACAGGAGATTGAAATTCAAATGTGTTGTTCATTTGATCCTTGGCAATCCTTTGTGCACATTCTTTGAAAGCATTTTTCAAGTATTTGAGAGCAAACATCATTCTCATCATCATTAGAATAAGGCACAAATTACCCTTAGTCATTTTTCCTCTTACCTAAGATTCATTTTTCTGTGACCTAAAGGAGCATGTTTATATGTATGATTAGAAATGCAGTGTCAAACAAACCTCTTAGATCTCGTGAAAATCAGGACAATGTAAAGTGGGGAGCGAACTGGAACAGTGGAAATTAGTCCACTCCGTCTGCAAACACCAGATAACAAACTTTTCCATTATTTTCCACCACTGTCTACATAATGCCCGAGGAAATAAGTGAGTAACATTAATGAGTAATACTTTCCACAGTTTGGAAGTAAACAGCTGGTGACAAACACTGAAACTTTGTTCAAGTTGATGAAAAAAAAAGAGCACAAAATCCCAAAAAGAAAAGATATTTTTTCGCTTGATATGTAGATGATCTGTAGGAAATTGGATAATAAAACTGACAGTGGATGGTCATTCAAGTATTTGCTGTAGCGATCACACAAATGTTACATTCATGAAAAACCTTAATTAATCAAGTTGTTTTATCCAAAATGCAAAAAATGTAATTTCTCCCAAGATCTGCTGATGAAGGCGCAAGCAAACAATTTCATATTAGCGCACAAAGCCTGATACCGATGGTAGAATCTTGATGAGATGAAATTAAAAAGAAATTATTGTGGTCTATTTTTAAATTAATTTTTTAAGTTGACTGTGCCGTTGTTCTACCTTGGCACAAAAACATCACACAGAGTTTGTCACAGCTTGTATGATTCAGTGATTAATGGCATCTGAGTCCAGAGTTGAGATAAAACAGGAACAAATGAATTATGGCCACAAGAAGGAGATACAACGCAGCACAAGGCAATGGACTATGAGATGTTTTCTGGTGATAAGCACGTGCCTGTCGATGAAACCAAGTCACTGCGCGGCAGCTGCCAGGAACTGTGTCTTTTCTGGAGGGAAATCAGCCTTTTTAGCATGTAGCCACAGGACAGATGTGCCACGATGAAGACCAGAGGGGAGATCTGTCAAATGTCTGTGAGTGGTGTAATAATTAAAATCACACCTGTGGTCAAAGCACGGGGCAAAAATCACAACTGGAGTTCGACCATTAATGACACCAACTCCGTTGTAACCCCCTCGAAAATGCTTCTGAAAGTTTTTGGGTAGTGGAATAGTCCATTCTTTGTCTCTGATTTACCTCATTTCATATGGCCTAATCTAGAATTTATATACAGAAATTATTTCCAACCTGCGCTGATATGGAGTCTTTCAATTGGAGAGCATGAATTGTTTATTTCAAGTTCAGATTTTTATAATGCTTTTCCTCAAAACCCTGCCCTTACACTCAAGGAGCCTCTGCTTGTGCTTAGATTTGCTCAGCTACATTGATGCATTGTTGCTTGCACAATTTTGCTGCGCTCCAGCTTTTCACACTCAAACCACTTCTGTGCACAACCAATAAAATGCAAGATTCACCAATGAACGCTTTGGAATAAAATAACTAAACTAACTAAATTATTCTTTTTTACCACAATAGCTACATTTAGAGTAAAAAGCCGTCCTTCAGTGTGCTAGAGGAGAAAACCATGTCACCTTTATGAATCGCCAAATTCAAGAACCTTAAGTAAGATATTTATTGCAATGGTGCTGTGATGTACTTCTAGTTGAACTGATATTCATATTTGCAGCACACATATACATTCACGATATTAACATTGGCATTCAAATGTTGTAGCGTACCCTGTGGGAAAATTGTTGCTTTCAACTATCATAACTGAGGTTCTAGATTTTGGCGATCCATCTGGGCTCCTGAGTCATGAAGATGACATCATTTCTCTCCTCTAGCACACTGATGGGAGACCATATAGTAAAATGTCTATTAATGCTATATGTAGCTATTATAGTGAAAATGTACTGCTCTATACTGGAGCCGGTATATATGATAGCTGTTATTTTCTTCCAAAAGTATTTTATAAAGGCAAGGGAAGTAGATATAATAAAACCATGGAGGCAGAGTAAGGAGTAATTGTCAGGATGCTCTAAGAAGTACAGCGAACACACCCACAGCGAGGGAGGGATCATTTCATTGCATTCTGTTGGTTTTGGGATTGCGACGGGGTTGTTGCACCAAAAACCCAAAAGCAGAGCAGAAATGTGAGAGCAGATGTTTCACAAGCGCACGGAAGCAGCCAACAAAATGACTGAGTGCAAGCATACGGTTTGAACAGAAGCATCAAATCTAAGCACAAGCAGGGGCTACTTGAGTGCGAGAGCTGAGTTTTTGATGGAAAGCATTTCAAAAATCTGATCAAACTGGAAGACCACACTCTTGAATAAAAACAGGAGCAGAGCTTTATACACTGACATGTTCAATTATATATAAAAAAAAAAACAACAGCAAAAAACTACCAACAGTCAAAATTATATTGTAAAAAATATTTTGGGCAAACGTACCAAGAGCATTTAAGGTAGCAAGTATATGGAATATATATATAACAATTGCTCAAGGACAACATGTGGAAGCAAAGAAACATGTTTCCTCTTTGTTCTTTGTAGCACATTTCCTGTTGCTGATGGTTCAGACTGTTATTCAAAAGTAGGTAGCACAAGGTCATTTTATTGATTCACCCATTAATTATAATTTCATCGAATCCAATCCTAATTTAACAGCAAATAATATTCTGTTCATTGCATTCGCTGTTTCAAGTTGTTTTTTATCAGTAACTGTGGCCTTCAAAAGAGGCTATATAAAAGGACAAAATAAAAGGGACACAACTATCCAAACCTTGAAGCTTAAACATACATGACTGGTGCAATATTTAACACAAAATATTTGTATTTGAACAAAATGCGGTGTGTCAGTCTTAAGAGTTTGACTGGCATATTCATCAGCCGCTGGGCATGTTTGCTGCAAAAAACTCCCCTGGATGTTTTTCAAACTGTCTCATTTAAATTGTATTTCCAGTTTTAAAAGTGTGAAACTGACCTTGCCAGCCTTGGACTGTTGCTAGTAAATGCAAAGACTGCTGCCTGCGTGTAAAGCCAGCTGAAAAGATTTTTTTTTTCAGCATCTGCCAAGTCCTTGCACCCTGACAGATTGCTTACTTTGACACCTTATTACTGCTCAGCAGAGGGGAATAAAAAAAAGAGTTCAGAGGGTTTTGAGGTTGTCTTTTTTTGGTTTCTCCAACCAAGCTTCATAATATCACACCTTCCTGTTTTGTAGAGACCTAAGTTGTCATTTCTTGCAAATTTCTTATTAATTCCACATGTTGCCACATTCTGTTCCCTTCCCCTGCTTGCCTATTGAGGAAGAGAAATACTAAAAACTAGGTGAAGACAGAGAGAAGTGGTACACCGGTCAAAATAAGACTGGCCGCAAGGGAGAGTTGAAAATAGTAAAGGAAAACAAATGATATATGAGTTTTGTGTCCTACAGGGATTTGGTGTTTTTCAGACGAGGTGCCTCAGAACAGAATTCACTTCTTTTAATGTTTCTTTTCAAAACTACAACATGATGAATAATCACAGTGGAACTTATTAATAAACCATGCAATGAAGGGCTCAAAAGTCCTCCTTAAGGAACTACCTTAAAAAGGCCCTCTAAATGTCGGTGTCTGGTATTAGCTGAGCACTTTCATTGTGTTTGACATACTCTTAATTAACAGATATGACTATTAGAGCAATCAAGAAGTGAAACATGACATTAGTCTACCACTAGATAGAGGGATTAAGGTTTTTTTTTCAGCTGCAGATGTAGCGTCTGATTGCCAGTGCTTAAAAAGCTTCATTAAAACAGCATTTTTGAAGCACAGATAAACTCCACGGCAAAATAAACAATACGCACTTGTGCTGAAGATTGCTGCATTAAAATGGTCGCATGGTATGTTTGAGGACAGCACATACACAGGCTTCAAAAACGAATTGCCCTGTACAAAAACAACATCACCATATTCACCGGAGAATACATTAGACAGGCTAATGCTACTTCCAAATGGTCATCTTTTAATGAGATTAGAGATTAGATTAAAAAACAGGAGATTGTGCAAAATGATGATAAAATGTCGAAGAGGCAAGAATCTGAACAGATGAAGTTACACTGTGACCTGATGAGGTTTGGTTGGACTTCAGTGATTCAGCAAATTGATTTCTTATGTATTTTTGATGCATCACTCAGGCAATAGATCAGGCTATTTGGGTCCCAGAATTATATTCTGAGTAGAAAAGTCTTTCTTAATAGATATTCTGCCTGGTTCTGTGCAGGGATGGAAGAGCTTCACACAAAACTCATGAAAGTTTATATTTTCTGGGTGGTGGGTGAGTGACTTTCCTTCTTACTGTGCGTCTGTGTGTGCTCCACACGTGTTCAGGTTCCTCATTTCAAATTTATGATCGATAAGTTGGGTACAAATCTGATACTGCGTGATGTGGTTATAAAATATCACAACTACAAAAAACAATTCATTTAATTGTCATTGCAATCTGAGTTTTTTTTTTTCCCCTCACAGTCTGAAATAAATTTTACAGTGATAGCTAGATACCTTCAGATAGAACACATTTTAGAGAAAATAAATGCCTTTGATCGTT
>JBAJHX010000067.1:10473658-10488976 GCA_037176925.1 Amniataba percoides
AAAATATCACAACTACAAAAAACAATTCATTTAATTGTCATTGCAATCTGAGTTTTTTTTTTTCCCCTCACAGTCTGTACCGATGAAATAAATTTTACAGTGATAGCTAGATACCTTCAGATAGAACACATTTTAGAGAAAATAAATGCCTTTGATCGTTTGGGAAGTGTGCAACAGTTCAAAGGAATTTGAAAACAGCTTACATTATAGCACAGTTTGAAGTTTCATTATTTATAATGATCTGTCATTTCCATTCACTGATCTCCTTTAAAAAGAAAGGAAAAGAAGCTTGTTTCACACTCAGGATTAAAAAAAACTACTTTACAGTTTTTATTTATTAGCTCTCTTTTATGTTATTCATACACACCTATTACTAACCTGTGATGAATATGATAAACAGGTGCTTTATCATTCTTACTGAAATAGGAAAGATAAGAATTCCCAACACTACAGATGCAAGCTCCCACCTGCCTCTGAGGCTCCAAGAAAGAGTCTGGTAAATGTATCAAATACAGAGAGAGACAGTTGGCTGGTAACAAACTGAGAGAGACAGATATGCTTGTCTTCTTAAAAGAATCATGATGTGTCCTCTCTGTGCTCTGTTTAAAAATGTATAAGGTGGCAGAAGAATTGTCAGTGCCATAGTCCTCTGGGGTTTCCTTTGTCATCTCATCAAAGAGAAATCCTTAAAATAATATATCTTTATAATAATCAGTCATTTACTTCCACTGCAGGGGGCTGTGGCTGAGATGAGAATTGAGATCCAGCACTTAAAGCTCCAGTGGGAGCAGGGGATACTCCAAGGAAATGCTTTCTCCCGAGCTCTGAGCTAATGTCAAAACAGCTAAGTGGGGGGACTGCGTGCACTTTTCATGCGGATATGCCTGACTAGCTTCATACCCGAACGCATGGGCATTAAGTAGCCTCTTGGTAAAAAGAAAAAGGTGAACTGGAAAGGCCAAGCTTTTGTTTACTAAAACAGGGGTGCAGAATTGTTGCTTTGCCAGCTGTCAAAAGGTGCTTCAGGGCTGTTTCGTAATCGTGCTCTAAGAGTGAGTTTGCAAAATAGGAGCAACTATTTTGTTGTCGTCCTCAGCAGGCTGCTTCGGCCCCGGAGATGTTAACTGTTGTCCAGAGGACATGGGCTGGATTTGACCTGAGGCTGCACTACCCCGCAGTCGCCTAATGAATCCTCACTAGTTTGCCTGACAAGTGATTAAACCCAAAGCTCTGCATGTACAGAATATAAGTAGGCAAGGATCACAAAAGATATTCTTTATAGACAATATAAGGAATATAAATAGGTGTTAATTTGATTTCTCTACATATTTTTGTTTAATAAAATGTGATGCTGGAGTTCTTTTACAGCAAGGTATTACACCCTGCTGATTCCCACCAACCTACAGCAACACTGACTTTAATTAACTCACTAACTCACTTCATAGTGAGTAACTGTGAGTGGGTAGACATTTATCATGAGGGGGTTTCATCTCCTTTTTTGACTGTGAATGTGATTATCTAGCTATAGTTCATTATATCATAAATGAGTCGCACGTAGCTGCCTCCTCTTGGGTTCATGACAATCTCCAAGTCATTACAGAGTTCAGAACAATCCAAAGAGCCATGGAGCGGCCGCTGACCTTCAGTTTGAAGGCTCTGTTTGCAGAAAGAGCTCCTTTATATGAAATAAGTTAAAAGTTGATTTATTTCAAGCTTCATACTCTATTATTAAAGGGACGTCCAGGTTCTCTGAGGACACCCCTGTACTTAACACCAACTGTGTCAGCCTGAATAATTATTTCAAATTCAAAAGGTTTCTAGAAGGATTTTACATATGATTAGAGGGTGAGGGCAAAGCTCTGAGACAGGTTTTACATCATACAGTAGCAGCCACCATCAAGGCAAGAAAAGAAATGCTTCCATCTACATATTTGAATTTCTGGTCTTTCAGTGAGTAATACGACTTTCGAAGTGTGAAAGAAAGGGAACAATCGATTATATTAAATAGCACACGCCCAAAAAATAGGCTGTGGAAGTCTGTTCTAACAGTAAAGCCAGGGAGACCAAAAGCAATGCAAGGCCTACAAGATATTTACACCACGTCTATAGGGCCAGTAAATATTATAAATGTTGTGATCACCATGTGCCATGCAGGACCAGCAGTCTGCAGGATTTCATTTCAATAAAACACAAGCCAATGTCACTGCTGGTGGAAGGTGTGATATAGTGCAACCAGCTGCTGGAGTCGAGGTTGTTTTTAATATCATGTGATGAGGTTTTACTTATGTGCACAACATGCTACTGTGAATGTGCGACATAGTGTACAACGGGCATAATCGCTCGACTCCCTGTTAAATCAATATAAAGAGTATTACATGGTAATTTGCTTTGCTGACCTTTACTGCTACATCTAACCTTCAGGCTGACAAAATGTGTTCTGTGTCACATTATAATGACTGACAAGCCATCCTCATTGTAGGATTCTTGTGTGTTATTTGTATTTTCATCATTATTGCAAAGGTTATCGCAGTCTACCAGTCGAGACAGATACGTAGGCAGATAATCAGCAGTAGTAGCAGCTGCCCTGCGTGCTCCTTCACATTCATGTGCTATTTCCTACAGTGTCCCTGATAACCACATTAGCGCTTTGACCTTGGGTTGCATTTAGAAAGACTGCAAGGCAGCGAATGAACAAAGGCCAGACAGGCACAGAGACCCCACACAGTTTGTTCCCAATGTTTCTTATTAGTGCCACCCAAAGGCTGGCTTGAGAAGCAGCTTTGGTCTGTGAGGAAAGTTGGCAAGAGGCGGCTGACAGGCAGAGAAGTTGGTCAACCAAAAGAGAAGCAGCAGGATTCTGTCAAGAGTGATCCACATCAGGAAACCTGAACTGGCTGCTGAGGGAAAATGGTGCTGAACCCTAAAGAAAGAACTAAACATACTGCCTGTGTCACAAAGGATACACTTTTACCGCTTAACCAAGGTTTCTAGACTAGACAAGCCTGAATTTGAATGTGATTTGAAATATTTTCAATGTACAACCCCTGTCATTTATTCAGTGTATCACATTCATTCTCTATTTTTCACCTGCAGGACCAAGGGAAAATTGGTGTCATCTTCAATGTCGGGACAGATGACATCACCATAGACGAGCCTGCTGTCATAGTAAATGATGGCAAGTACCATGTTGTGCGCTTCACACGCAGTGGTGGCAATGCCACTCTCCAGGTGGACAACCATCCAGTCATTGAGCGTTATCCACCAGGTAAGACTAATGGGACAAACTATGGAGTTATATGATTCATAGAGAGGTGGCATGGAGCATCTGGGTCAGCGAGAGAGAATTGCATGTCTGCATATCCAACATAAATCTTTAAATGAGCAGTTGTGAAATGTACTGTTTGGGGGGGAAAAATAGGCAATTTGCCCTGTGGCTTATTTTAATTCAGCCTTTCCATCTAGTTATTTTATCGCTCTATAAAACTATCCATTAAGTTCCCACACACATACAGCTGGACACATCATATTGGCTAAACAATATAATAATCTGAAATAGATACATTCGCCTCACACTGCCTTGCTAAGTCTACCTAGCAATTAAAGAATTTCCATCAGTCAATGTTGTTTTTTTTCAGCCTGTTTGCCAGACAGGTGGAGATGGTTGAAGCAGATGAGGAAAATATTTACATTTACAGCAAATTAAGGCATCTTTCCTCTAAAACTGACTTTTAATGAGCATATCAAGGATATTCACATGGGCCCAAGCAGGATTTCCTAGACATTACCAAAACACATAATACTTCTTTTACAGATTCGTCAACATTAATTATATATCTCCTGTTGATCTACCAGCTTCTGGTCTAAAGAGACAGAGCTGACTTCCTAGGGTGGATATGCTGTTCTGAATTCAGCTCATTCGTCCCTGTTGACACTAATAGTTTTATAGTGAACCTGCTTAAACTTACATTTATCTGTCCTCTAGTGAACACTGACAATATCATGGAAAGGTCACCTTTTGTTTTACATAAACAGATCGGCCTGGTTTGGATTAATGCAGTACTCTGTCTCTTACAGGGCTCAGCTCTATAACATATGTAAATTAAATGTTATGGAATGTTAGTTGCCCAGGTAATTGTGATGTAAAATACAACTTTACATAGACATAAGTAGATACAAATAATTCACCTGAGAGTACAATTCTTTTCTCTTGGCATGGACATATCTGAGCTGATATCAGATCCTCAGCAACATGTAAAAAGATCTGTTCCACAGTTTAAAATTATATTCAATTTTAAGTAGATGTGCACAGGCACAAAGGTAAACAAACAAAAAGAGTCTGCAATTACGTTACATTATTACATTGCATTTTACCGAAAGTGTATCCATTTATTAAAACATAATTTCACCATCCAAAAGGTTTAAAGCTCACCACCTACACCTACACACATACTTAATATACACATTGACTGGGAAAAAAAAACAACCCATACATAATGTGATAACGACCGGCTGTGCTTTAACCTGTTCTGAACCAATCAAACAATTAACCTTATTTAGAACAGGTGCACCAGCTGGCATAGCGAGAGGAAACCAAGTCCCGACTTTACCTCCAGCTGGTGCTCAGAGCACACACACGCCACAGTTGTACATAAATCAGAATTGTGTAATGGCGATTGTCATGCATGTCATGGCATACACTCTTTGTCATCCTCCACTCAGTAATCATCATTTTTTAAAATATTTCTGACAGTAACTGACTACACATGGCAGCAATCAAAAACAAGGGTACTAACTATAATAAATCACATTAATTAAAGGCATAAGGAAACATTGTTTTTCCAAAAAAAACAGGAAGTGAGTGATAATATACGACGTCCATTAACATTTGTGGGAGGCAAAAGGACAGAAGCTCTGCCTGCAGCTCTCCAAAGGCTCAACGAATGTGCAGCGTCGTGTATTTTAAAAGCTGCTGTATATTAAAGCTCACAGTAAACACATTTAGGTAAGCTCCATATACTGTGCCTACTATTTTTTTTTTGCCTTCTGTGCCTATTTTTTCTTATTTTTTTATTCATTTATTTATATTTTTTCATTTTAAATCAATCCCTGTTAGTCAAGACTCCCCCTATATGTATTATTTTATGCATAATGTCAACAAGAATTCACTATTTATAAAGTCAAATCATTGATGGAAATTCTTCAGCGCTAGATCAGCACAGGACTAAATGAAAAGCATTAATGGCAGTAATATTGACTGGACACAGAGACACTGCTAATACATACTGTTGAAGTTTGTATCATACAGTAAATTTCCTGTAGTCATTTTCATTTGATTGACTCTTCTGTGTTTGCATGTGTATGATACAGAGCTCAAGTCCTGCCCCACTTTGAGAGCAGCCTTTGCCCTGTCCAACAATGTAGTTGTTGCATGAAAGGAAATGTATACAATGACCTTTCCAAAAGGTGAATTGAAGTTTTGGTATATGAATGAAAGTGCCTATCCACTACTAGACTCGTTAATCAGGTCTTGTATAAAGACATGACAACTGCAACTCCCTTTTGTTTTATACAGATATGCTGTCACTGTCTCATACAAATACAAATACAAATACAAATACAAATACGAGTATAAACAATTTTATTAATCCTGAAGGAAATTGTTTTGCCAGAGTACAATACAGTAACAATAAATAATAATGAAAAATTGTCTTAAAAGAACAAATAAAAAGATACAAAAACAATTATAAAGTGTCTTAAGTCAGTAACAATTGAAGATAAGGAGCTGCTGCATGGTGAGACTGAGACAGTCTGAGGGACCAGCAGTAAAAATATTCTGTCCATCATGCAGCAGATTATAGAAATACATTGTGGAACAGAAGTGGGGCGAGACTTTGGCCCTCTATAATGACTCCAGTCATGTTCAAAGGCTCTGAGTCTGCTGTAACTACAGAATGTGTATCACTATCTAAATCTGTTTTTTCCAATTGTCTGATATCTTGATGCTTTTATGTTTGTCTGAATTAACATCTTTTTTTTATACAGTACATAAAATTATTTTCCATTATACTGTAAGTGCTATGACTGAAGATTATGCCTTGCTTAAAAAATAGCTAAATAACACTAACTAGTGTAGTAATTATAAATAGCCTAAACATTACTCTAATTAGCATTAACGCTGTTATTCGTAATAACTAGATAACACTAAGTAAAGCACAAGTTTCTTTTAACTCACAGCTGGGTTAAAATTGATAACTTGTTAAACCTGTTAGCCATTATAACACTGTTTCTAACCATGTGATCTTTCAGCTTGCAGACTTTAACCTTTAATCTGTCTCTCCAAATTCTTTGAAGGACACTATGATAATGAACGACTGGCTATTGCTAGACAAAGAATCCCATACAGACTTGGTCGGGTAGTTGACGAGTGGCTACTCGATAAAGGTAAAAATTAATTGATTAATTAATGAATCCTTGAAATAACTACTAAATAACCTTTCCCCATGAGAGGTGCAGTGCCAGAAGACAAGGGTGACAAGGATCAATCATACATCTGGGTAAAGATGTATTCCTTGAATTGAATTGGAATTTTTATTGGATGTGAACTTTGATAACCACAATACGCTTCAAGTGGAATTTAATATGAGCTTCAAAGTAAATATGTCCTACTTGCCATTTATTCTTTGTCATCCTTACACCTTGTGGAAAAGCTGCACCTTAACAAAGATTTTAAACCAATTAACTAAAACCACATAATCCTTGTCTAACCCTCTATCGTCCCTCTTAACCACTGTGTGTAATTAAATACTGTGTGTAATCATACAACATAAAAACCTTTAAAATGCTGTGTAACATTTACTTTAACACCAGTGAAAGTAACATGTGACGTAAGTTGACCAGGCCTCGATCCTTACTAAACATTTTAAAATATAACTCCCGGATATGATCAAATGAACTTCTTTTCCCTCTCCTGTGCCATGTAACCTTGTATTGTCTTACAATGTACAACAACGCCAGACTCCCAAGCTATTTTTTTTTTGCTGCGACAAAACAGCCCTGACAGGCTGTTAAAGTAGATCACTGTTTGCAGCCATTAACTTTGCTAATAAGTATTCTCTTGAGATGGGCCCATTACTGCAGTCCTCCTCCTCTGATGTAACACTGCTTATCAGTGAGGCTGCTGACAATGACGCTATTAGATATCATTGCCCCTTTCAGGAGGTGAAACAATTGGACAAGGGGGAACCCAGAGCAGAGCATGTTTCAGTGGCCTAATGGCTGATGAAGTCAGTGAGGGGATGGGTGCTTCGCCTTTTTTGTCACTCAGCTTTGCACAAGCTGATGTACAGCAAGACTTCCATTTTAATGATTCGCCCATCTCTGTAAAAAGAAGCCATAAGATGTGTATCCTTGCACCATCTGTTCTGGAATTAAGAGATAAATAAAACATCTGTCATATTTTCCCGACAGACAGTTTGCTAACTCAGTGTTAATTCAAAATTACAATTTCTGTCCAGTCAAAACTTAAATAGGCATCTAAATATAGGCTTTAAGCCCCCTGTCATGGTTGTAACCTGCATGTCTGTAGTCTAAATTATAAACTAACCCTCGCTTTTTAAACACCTAAATCAAGTTTTAAATAAATGACTAACTATTAATGTTATAATCACTAAAGACCACCTGGTTCAAATGGTGTTTCTGTGCCAGCTCTCCCATGTGACTTCTCCATGTCTGCTCCACCACTCTCTCCCTTTTTCCACCTCTTTCTTTTCTCTGTCTAACTTTAGGGAGACAGTTGACCATCTTTAACAGCCAGGCAGCCATTAAAATTGGCGGTTATGACAAGGGTCGGCCCTTCCAGGGTCAGATTTCAGGCCTCTACTACAATGGTCTCCAGGTGCTCAAACTGGCAGCGGAAAACGACCCCAGCGTTCAGGTGGAGGGGAACCTGCGTCTGGTCGGGGACTCGCTCTCCGTTCTTACCACGGATACGACCTCGGCCACCCCGCTGGCGGTGTCCGATATGTCCACCACAATCATGGAAACCACCACCACTATGGCTACCACCACCACCCGCAGGCAGCGGTCACCCAGCTTGAGAGAGAGCATCTCAAAGGTCAGCGAGAGTATAAAGGAATATATAAAGAAAGCAGGGTGTTAATTTGTTGGCAGTTGCAGGTAAAAAGCTCTAAAGCTCAGGTGAGGGTTGTTATCACCACTTGTGAAGTGGTTCAATAACAAAAGGCATTAAACACCATATGTAGTGTTTGCAATGAAATTATATAACTCAGGTGTAATTTAAGTAGGGCTTGTTTGTGATGAGGAGCTTTGTGTCATTTTAAAATGCTATAATGGTATGAATTTATCTTTTTCTATTACATACCATTCCAATGTCATTTCTAAATGTTTGCAGTAATCTATTGAATATAAAAATAGGATAAAAAAATTAAAGTAGTGTGGTATCCTCTTGGCTTTTTCTATCCCAATGTCATGTTTTATATTATGCCCATATTTGGCATTTTTTCCTTAATACTGTGTATTATATACACTGAGGTTTGACCTGTAGCACTACCTCCTCGTGTGACTCCAGTAAATAAAAGAATACATTCACATAACCACAGACAACCAGAACATTTACATGACCCTCTCTACACTTGCAGTGGCACTGAACTTTGAAGGAAGGAGTTGTTGTTCCTTCATTAAAATTGAAAACAATTTTTACAGAAAGTAGAAAAACATTTGTCTCAGATTTTAAGGTTATATGTGTATTGAGCAGAGATTGAACTGAAGATTATTTTGAGGGAAAGTTATTTCTTTGTAATCAAGACAAAAAAATGTTTTCAGCAGTAATTACCCCATAATAAATATACAACACAATCAGTCAGTGTGACTTCATATATGATGACAGCAGCCATCATCACTCAAAGACTTGTATAATTCTAATATAATGAAATCACTACATTATTTTCCTATATTACTAAACACATGTCCAATGCAACTTATAAAACAAATGAGGCATAAATCCATTAAATTATAGGTTACATGAAATCTTCCCACAGATCTTAGTCAACACATCAGACTTTATTTTTAATGTGATGATAATAATAATAAATGTGCTTCAGTATATTTTCGAACTAGCACAGCTATGTAAAAAATGCCTTTGTAGTGAATAAATCTGATAAACAGATTTTCACACATCCAGCAATCACAATACTGCATCCAGACTGGTGAACATTACCGACTACCGTTCACATGAGTTGATTTTAGTCCAAATGCTGCAAACCGGCCAAATTGGAAGGATTTCAGCAGTCCTGTGGTTTCAAAGAAAATCCCCCAGCGTCTCCTGATAAAAAATACAGACTGCATTTTTTATTACATTTCTCTTGTCCAGTTTCCCTAAAATTGCCTTCCCCATATTTTCAATTTGCCGAAGTAATCCATTAGTGAACCATCTATTCTCCGCTCTCGTATTCTGAGTCCTCTGCACTCCCTAAACTCCAATTTAGACAAATGAAGACCCGATGCTGTATGTCAGAATTTGTTTTTGTGATAATAATTAACTCTACAAAAAGCAAATCATATAGAATTAAATTAAAACATGTAAAATGGTTATCTAACTCAGAATATCCAATTTGCTTCATTTCTTTGTTTGTGAACACACAAACAAAGTCAGCCACATGGGTGATGGATAAAAAGCAGCTGCATATGGGCACATTTTGGGTTTGTAGTCTTACTAGTGTTGCTTCAAGCAAAAACACTAAAGTGGCACAGTGCAGCATGCTGCAGTTTTTCTTCAAATAGGACAGTCAGTCAGTAAACACGCTCACTGGAAAGTGGGCGCAAATCTAGATGATGGGAATGTGTTTGTTAAAAACTACGCTTTCTCTCCATTTTCCCTCCAGCCACAGAACTCTGATGATATTCTGGTGGCTTCGGCTGAGTGTCCAAGTGATGATGAGGACCTGGAAGAGTGTGAGCCAGGAACAGGTGGGTCAGCCGTGGCACAGAAAGATGGGTGTACAGCTCTTATCCGACCCCCACTGTAGTAATGTTTTTACCCAAGATTGTAGACAAAACGCACTGACAGCCGTAATTATTTTCAACTTTTCAGCTCTCCCTTTCCAGTTTCATGTTTCTGCAGCGATCGTACGTTCATTTATTCAGGGGCTCTGTCAAACAGCTGTCCTCATTTGGATAGTTGTCACCGACTCAACCAGCATCAATTCATCCTGCATATTAGCTTTTAAGTCCTGTCTGTAACTCACTAAATTGGACGGAAGAAAATCCTTATGAAGTGTACTGCAGTCATTAGGAGTGGCTGACAGTAGACAGTGGATCAGGCTTGTGACAGAAACAAGCTGTGGAACTTAAGAAGGAGTCTGCCCTTATTATAGGAGCCTCAATTATTAATATGACCTTATCAAAATTGTTTGTTGTTGACTGGCCCTGCAAAGTGTGACTCAAATAATGATGAACGAGAACCTTGTGGCCATAAATAACCAAACTGTGCAATATTCCTAAAGACAGTCTGACCTCAGATCAAAGCAAAATGTCAGTGCATGGTACGATAGCTCATATAGCACATATATATATTATATTAAATATTTCTGCAGCTAAATATATCGTGGGTTTATTGCACGAGGAATCAATATTGAGATAGACAGTAAATATGAGCAGGACACACTGGTTACTTTGAGCAAGCCACAATGTTCCATGAGTGATTCCTACTTAAAATAACCTGTGATTTCTCTTGTCACCCCTCAACCTCTGCCTACCGATGTGCATACAGTAGCATGGCAATTTCATTTACTGCTCTTTTGTCTGTTATGTGCTCTGTTTGTTATGTATATGTATATGTATATGCTCTTCACTCAGCTGCCGCCTTTCATGGGTCGTCTTGTATGTTTGTGTCTCCATGTGAGCTCTTTAATGTTCTTGCTGTAAAGTATGACGTTTTCATGGCACCTCACACACATTGGCTTCATTTAAGAATAAAAAAAGTGCATCCATCGTTCACGGACAATGTCATAGTGGTTTAATTGTTCTCCTTATGTGCCAAATGTTGATGCAAATAGCCTCATATGATAGAAGTCAGATATCACTGATAAGCCAGCTAATATTAGTTGAATACCTCGGTATTATTCTACATAATGAGCAGACTGTGCCTCTGTTTTAATGAGCGCAACTTTTCAAGCTGAATTTTAATTTCAATGATGTTCTAATTTAGGATCCCCTACCTTTTCTGTTTCCTTTCTAGGAGGTGAATTAGTGTTGCCTATTATAACAGTGGATTCCCTTGAGCCCCCATCCATCGCCACCCGTTACCCCGTCATACCTCCCCCTCCCACCCTCCTATCCCCACTTGAAACCACCAAAGAGTCCCTGATACTCCCTCCTCACCCTTCCTGCCCCCCGGACCAGGAGGACTGTGGTGACCCTGTGGAGGTCTCGGCCTTCGGCTCTGGGGAGATGACGGAATCCGATGATGAGGACTTTTACAATAATAACTCCCCCATGGTCACTGACAGGACAGTCCTTCCTCCACCTCCCACTGATGGTGAGGGTGGAGTCCAGAAACCCCGCCCCCTACCTCCTTATGTTCCCACCACCAACCCTGACCAGCTCCACATCCCCGCAGGCAAAATGAACACCCGCGACCAGGTGCTTCTGCCCCCTGCTCCTCCATCTTCCCGCAACACACCAGGACTAACTTACCCCCCCAATTTTCCCCATGTGCCCACAGCCAACCCCACAGCCTCTGATGAAAAGAGCCAACCCGGTGCCGTGGAGGTCATCAGGGAGTCCAGTAGCACCACGGGGATGGTGGTTGGCATTGTGGCTGCTGCTGCTCTCTGCATTCTTATCCTCCTCTATGCCATGTACAAGTACCGCAACCGGGACGAGGGCTCCTACCAGACAGACCAGAGCCACAATTTTGCCAACAGTTCCACTGTGGAGGGCAACGGAGCAGTGGTCAAAGACAAAAGCACAGCAACGGCCTCTGTGGCCAAGGCAATCACAAAAGGCAAAAAGAACAAAGACAAAGAATATTACGTCTGAGAGCGGAGAGGGAGAGAAGGCAAGCGTGGACTGAGACTAGAGGATGAGAGAGGATGCTTTCGTTTCGCTCGCCCCTATTTTGTCAGGTCGACCATCAGAGAAATTTCACAGGCCACAAAAAGAAGCAGAGCGTCTCGCTTTAAACAGTTACATTTTTCTCAAAACTCAAGGTTGCCCAGCTCCTATTAGAGACAAAATCCTCATCTACAGCACAAGATCTGACTCATCCTCTGTGTCACAACGTGCACTCAGTCTGCATTCACCAATTCTTTGTTAGTGTGTAATACTTTTTTTATGTTTTTAACAAGCTAGGAAGAGGCATATCCACTTTGGCTTTGTATATAGCATGGAAGAGTGAAGAAAGTGCTGAGGACATCCGGACAGATTTGCCTAAATGTTTTCTTTGTACTTCTTTGTAATGCTCTATCTGAAGTCTCAATGTCCCCATTATGATATATGAGGCAGAACAGGCCAGTTATTGAATTTTTATGGTAGATGAGCAGAGAGCACCCCGGTAATTCTGGCTACACTCGAAATGAAAGCCTTTATTTGGATAAGACATCATCTCCACAGCCTCCATGTTCTGTTGTGTGGCTTTAAAACTCCCCAGTCACTCTGCCTCTGTCCACAGTAGATGGTATTATATTGCTGGTCCAGTAAATGAAGCATGATATTTAGCTCTCCTGGGGAAAAATACAGCATTTTAAAGGGATTATTAAATCACTCAACATAGTCCGGTCAGTGGAGCTTATAGTCTGATGGATCAAAACATTATTTATGTGAGATATCACAGTTTGCCGTCCCGAGTAGGGATAATTGTGAACAAGTCAGTCTACACCAGTGAAGGTATTTCTCTGTAAACATTGCTTGTATGTACATATAGAGGTTAGCAGATTGAAAAAGCATTGTGTACGCAGGGGAAGAGGATGTATGAAGAAGAACAAACGTCCGCGATGCTCTGCGCCCCGATCACACACACACACTATTTCACAGCGACGTCAAGACAGCTGCTGCCCGAACTTCACAGGAAATCGGGGGAACACAGAATCACATTTGTGGAAGTTTTTCTTCTTGGAAAGGGAGAACCAACCCAGCTCACCAGAGGCTGGCTCACTCTTGATCTTTTCCTTTCTCGAAACTGTCATGGGGTAATTCAAAAGCACACAGAAAATGTAAACATATCTTTGAGACATAGATATTCCTTGTAAAGCAGCCAAACATGTATTGTTTTTTTTTCTATCAGTTACTAAAAGACTATTCTATGAGATGAATAATTGAAGGTTTGTGAATTGTATTGATATTTCTCTGATATTTCGATGTATCTTGTTACCACTCCTCTTAACACGTTACATTTTAGATTGCCTTTTACTTAAATCCAGACAAAAAGCACACTTTCCTCTGATAGCTGCAAATATCTTTTTTTGTTTTTGCATTATTTACAGTTCAGATTATGCAGAGAAAACACAAGGATGGAACAAACAAAATGTTTTGTTTTGTTGCATTGTGCATTTTATATGTGCTGAATCTGTTACTCAATGGATAATATAAAGCCATTTTCTGTGTTGAGTTATGTCTACATTTACTTATTCATGCTCTGTGATTTCTTGTTCTTTTTTATGAAAGTGCCATTCAAGATGAGCTGCTCAGTGCTCAGAAAATATTCCATTCCTCACTCATTGCTATTGTATAGTGTTCATGTGAAATGGATCTTAATATGTGTACAGAACGTGGATAAAGATGAAAATACACTTGATTATATACTTTGTACACACCTGTGTTGTGTGTTGCTTCTTTTAGAGTCACAAACACAATGACCTTTATTTGCTTTTTATTATTGAATTCAGACATTATCGGACATAGACTCTTTAAATAATATATAACATAGTTTGAGGTTATTCAGAAAGTGTTTACACAAATTGAGATTTTAAGTAATAATTTTGATTGAACCAGGATGTATTATGTGAAGTGACCCTCTCATAGCTGCACATTTTCAAATATTAACCCAATCTATTGACTTCATCTATCTACCTACTGGTGATTAAGCTCTGGGAGTTGTGAATGTTTTGAGATTAAAAAAAAAACAGGTAATGAAATAACAATGATGTATTTTTACAGAGGTCACACTTTGCTAACATGATATGTTACATGTTTAACATGATGAAACGCCATTTCACACAAATTTTAGGTCATGATGTGTCTTTAAAATGCGTCTTACACTTGAGTTTCATCATCAACTACTCTCGCTTTCACTCCCTCTCTTTCTCTCTCTCTCTCTCTCGGGCCCAGCGTGGTTCTGGTGTGTTAGTAATGCCTGGATGTCCATTATTTATCATAAAATGAAATGTTTACGCGTTTTTCTTAACCTTACACTGCTGCTGTCTACATCACATCTTCTTTTAAACATTTATTTCAGTGAGGCTGACTTGAATACATGAAGCTAAAAAAAAAACACAGAATATTAAACCAGCTGACCTCCTGCTGGGGTCACTGAGACCCCAGTTTACCCTGTGGTCATTTTTGAAAGTGGCATCACTCTGAGTAACTGGGCCTGAGCTTGTAAACTACTCATTTTTAACAGATAAGCAAACTTGTCATTGTCTTTACATAAGATGCTATCACGTTGTATTATGGGAGGTGAAGGGGCGAGTGTTTTGGAAGCTTGACCCATATTACCAGACTTAAGTCAAAATACATTGCACCAATATTTGCCATTCTTTCCTCTTCCATCTCTCTGGCAATCCTGAAAATTTACCATCAAATTGAACTCAGCCATCACAGAGTGACATAACACACCAATAATAATCTTTACAGCCATTTTATTGTTTCAGTCAATAACACATGAATCAGATTTTCATAAGACCTTGTTGTCTAGTATGTGTTACAATATTAATGTATGTAGTCTTTACAACAAGATACATGTAGGTGCACAGCATCTGATTATCCAAAAGTATTGATGTAATTTATTGGTCCCAATTGCTCTGCCTTCAGATTTCTCAAGTAATCTTTCTCTCTAACATCTCCAACCATCTCTTGGATAAAAACAATAATCTGTTTTGTGTTTGTCTGCAGTAACATGTTTTGTGTTATTTGACTACCCCCTGCTGAGAGCATAAGGAACTGTAATCACTGAACACCAGAGTGATGTATAGGCCACAGTTGCCCTTGCTAAAGCAGCCATCAATTCTTCTACAAGAGCAGATGAGGTTTATCACAGAAGACAAGAATTTATTGTATTTCAAGCCAGCGGGGTCACCCGTCCCA
>JBAJHX010000067.1:10489076-10524798 GCA_037176925.1 Amniataba percoides
ACGATAAGCCACTACTGAGCACCTCTGAGATGTCACAAGCCTAATTCAACAAAACAGCAATGACAAGAGACGCTCAGATGACAACTGCCATGTCATCTCCAATCCAACTCCATTCCTCCAGCATCCAGGCTGTAAGTATTTACCCTTTGGTTTACCTTTACTCCTGAGGTTATGTATTGCAATTCACCACCATTTACTTCAGGTTGTTGGGTCTGAGCTTTAAAAGTGTGTGTGATTCTGTCAGCGCCTCTACAATTTTCTTCTAATTTGAATCATTTTTATATTTCCTGAACATTCAGCAGAACCTTCCAAAAAATTGTGAATATAAACAGCTTTAACAGAAATGTGACTCGTTTTTGTTTGCCGAAGCCCAGTGAGGAAATTTGGAATTGCTTAATATCGCAAGTGTCGTACATGCCCCCAGAAATTTCCTTTTTCACTTTTGAGTGACAACGAGCTGAGAACAGCAACAACAAAGAGATAAAGTCTCTGATTCTGTTATCATACCCCCCCCTGTGCAGAAGTGCCAAAGCCCACAGAGGATGGGGCCAAGATGGCCAAGTCATTCTTTAATCAGTCTTATGTGTCTTATCTTACTTGTGGTTATGTTAATGTTTATGACTCTCCAAACCTCCGATGACTGTCCATGGAACAAAAGAGCAACAGATATAGTGAAAAAGAACCAACAAAATACGAGCAAAAAACAACCAGAAATCCAACAGTGGGACACAACAGAGAGAGCAATCTACTGTGAAAGGCTTAAAAAAACACTTTAGCCTTCTTCAGGAGCTTGTGTAAGAAGCTCAAAAGACTGGATCTGTATGTGTTAGCAGAATTACAATAATTTTTATTTCAAAATTATTATTATTATTATTATTATTATTATTATTATTATTATTATTATTATTTGCTATTGAATGATACATCACAGCGCCTACGCTAGATGCATATAATCTAATTTTACGTACATATTGCACATTATTTATGTGAAGTATGTATGCATTCATAATTAATTTAATTCTTGATTTACTTATTGAATGTTTTCAGCAGCTGTGCAGTCTCTCCTGTAAGTTACGTCACTATCTATCGCCAAATGGTGCAACACAATGGTGATTGAGTCAGTGACGACACAAGTGGCTCACAGTTTCAACAAGACTTTTAAGCAGCAGACTTGCTCTTCAACTCACGTGTGTGTGAAGCAGTGGACTTTTTTTTGTTTTTGTTTTTTTTTTTACCTGGTTTCTGCTTGCATTGTGAGTAAATGATTACTACGGCTGAACAAAGTAAAGATCAAAGACTGCAGTTGATGACTCTTGAAACTGAAACTGAAGTGAGGTGCTAAAAACACTTGCAATAACCAATTATTGCCATAGGTGCTGTGAAAGGCAACAAAATGAAAATCAACTTTAAATTGTACTTTTGATGAAAATATACACATAAACATATTGTATAGGTTACCCAATGAAGGGGCCAGTGAGCATATATAATTGATATTTTAATTTAGAAATAAAAGGGAGTAATAAAACTACCCTCTTAGTGACGTCAGTGCAGACAGCCAATCAGCGCCATGGGAATCTCTCTCTGTGCGTGCGTGCATGCGTCCGTGCGTGTGTGTCAACTAGTTGTTAGCCAGCGCTAGCTAGCCAGTTAGCTCGCTTGTTGAAACATTTTAACACAGGCACCGCGTTTGCCAAGAAACAACAACATGAGCGAGGACCTCCGCTCCCGCTGCACGTCCGCCAACCTGTGAACGCCAAAGAGGATGGGGGACTTTCAGAGAACCATGATAAGTTAGCCAGCGCCAACAACAAAGTGAAGCTACAATTTTTCTTTTATTTTTTATTTTTTGGGACAGGCTTTGCTCGCTAGCATCCTGAGAAGGAAAGCTCTGAGATTTTGGATGCGGAAGGAGGATATGAGGCAAGCTGGACGGCTAATGCTAATTGTAAGCTATGCTGGGATACAAAATGTGGGTGAAAAAAAACATGCCACAGTGAGCTGAGATGATTAAAGCTAACATGAGCTAACATCGAGCTAACACGAGCGACCAGCCGCTCAGCTGAGCTGTTGTCGCGGGCTGCAGTCACATTCACCCCATCAGCGATGGAGACATTACCCCGGTGGAAATGCTGATATGCGCGGCCTAGCCTTAGCCTGTGACCAGCACCGAGCCGTGTAATGATATTAAACATCTGTCAGTCAGTTTGAGGAGGGTGCAGCTTCCGTCGTTTGTGTTTTCTCTCCCACCGAAGTGATTGAAGGCGGCTGGACGCGTTTAGTTTTTAACATAAATGCAGGGAGATATTCGTGAGCTAAGCTAAAGCCTGCTAATGTCAGTCAGAAAACTTAATCTAGCCTGCACAGCAATGGCCTGGACATTACAATGAAGAGTTTAAGCGTTGTCATTCCGTATGAAACCTAAAAAATATATCAACCATGTTAAATGGTTTTGATTGTGGTTAGAAGAAAACTACTGACAAACATTACACTCATTTGAATCATTGTAGTGTGTGCCAGTGTCAGCTTAAGTCATCCTCGGATTTTTTCCTTTAGTGATCTGATTAAAAATACTCTACAGTTGTACTGTGGTAGTCTGTTAATGATTGAACACTGTAATCAAATCCTGAATATATAAATGCTAAATAATCATGTTTCAATCTTTGACTCAGCACAATTGTAGTTTATCTTGTGATCTGTTGCTAAATCAATTCAAGACTAGCTGAAAATGAAGAGGAAACTATACTTTCATAATGATCATGTGGAATTTAAGGAAGTGCTTCGAGTAACAATTAAACAGACGCTTAAAGGTGTTTATCTCCAGGTGCTTGTGAGCAGCTATAAAGTTTAAAGTTATTAGTAATGTTCTGTCCTTTCATTAAAAGGTTATTTTCTAGCATAGTTTTTTTTTAAATATACCTAGTGTAACCAGTTTTGATCTTTCTTTCAGATGAATGTTTTTTCGTACATCCACGGGGTTACCAATGTGCCAAAAAGTCACTCTCCTGATTACCCAGCAAGGATTAGGCTTGAGTGTGGAAACAACGGTGCAGGGAGAGAGCACATACTGGCACAAGAATATGCAAGGACTCTTGACCTCAACTGAAGTATACATGTCCAAGACGCAGACCTATTGTCCTTGATGAAACAGTCTTGGTTAACCTGCCATCCCCAATGGAAGTGCCATCATAGACACAAGATACTGTGGCTCGAACTGTCGCACAGTTTTTTGAGCTACAGCCTCGGAGGACGCGTTTCAGCTTGTGGTCGAACGTGAAGGTGGAGATGGGTTCCCAAGCTCTTCAGATATTGCGGCAGGGCGTGTGGGCTTCGCTCACAGGAGGCTGGTATGTGGACCCCCACCAGAGCACGTTCTCCAACTGCTTCCACCTCTACCTGTGGATATTTCTCCTGGCCTTCCCCTTCCTGCTCTACATGGTAAGCACATTTTCACAGCAGGTTGATCACCAGATTTTAAGGATTCACTAAATTCTTTCTAAACAATATTTCAGATGTTATCTAGCTTGAATGCTGTCATTTACCACACATGGCAGCTGCACGTTTGATTTACACAATACGTGGTTGGCACATTTAATGAAGGAGAAACTACAGCATTACCTCACAGTTGGTTCTCCAACCATGCAAACTGTATGAGAGTCTATGCAAAGTTTCTGAACTAAAGACCTGTTCCAACACTGCAGCATTTGCAAAATGAGATGGCATATAAGGGGAAACTATTTTGAACAGTCTTGGTATTTTATTTCTTTCTATCATTTATTTGAGTTATATAAACAATTAACCACCAACTTTTTGTTGAGATCTGAGTGGCAGCAGTATTAAGTTGAATATGGCAATCAACGCAAGTGGTCAGGCAGGTTTCAAACAAATCCCCAGCTTAACCCAGTCATTATGAAGGAAGGATGGAAGTGAGAATGAAAGGCAATCCATTAAAATGTAGATTTTTATCATCGGTTGTAACGGTAAGGTTTGCAAGAGTGCTTGCAAAACAGCAGTCTGTGAGGTAGGCCATAGATGGACATGCAAGTCTGCAAGATCTTGTGTACATTCACAGCTGACAGTGTGGATAACAACTTTAATAATGAACAATTTCACTATGATAAATATGTAGCTCTTTGTTTAGTTTCATGTCTTTTGAGGACTTAATTTGTCAGTAATTCTCAAATGATTCCTGAGAATTGTTGAGGTGGATCACATTTTCTCATTTTTATATATAGTCTCAGTTACCATTTTTGTCTTTTCATTCCCCCTCAGGCTCTTCCCCCCAGCTTGGTGGTAGCAGGTGTGTACTCTGCTGTGGTGGCCGTCTTTTTCACAGCCATTAAGGTGGTGAACTATCGGCTTCATGCTATGTTCGACCTTGGGGAGATTGTTGAGAAAAAGCAGGCCTCACTCACAGCTGAAGGCCCAAAGACAGAAGAAGGAGATGATGGTTCCAGTGCCCACGATGGGAATCAACACAGGTAAGATGAAGTTTCCTGCCTGATTTTTGAAGAAAAGTAATAAAATCACAATGCTCTGAAATTTTCTTAACTTCATGAATGTGTGATTTCTTCACAGGGATAGTCATGTTGGGGTAGAGATGACGGTTTTTCGGAAGGTCAATTCAACACCCCCAGTGCGCTGTAGCTCCCAGCACTCTCTGTTTGGACTGAACCAGGTGTCGGTGAGGATTACCATATTTCATAGTAGCATACAGTGTTCATTCTTCAATCTCCATCGTAGCTTTAATTTTTAACCTTTTTTTTAATCAATGTGCCTTCCAGACTATTGGGCAGACATTTTTATTAGATCCCATTGTTGTCAATGGCTTTTTCAGTAGATATAGAGGTGTTCACCATTTTAAATCACTAACAGTGTTTTTTTGTTTCTTTGTTTTGTTGTTTTTAATTGTTTTCATTATTCAGGAGTTCTTGCCCCAGCTGGAGGATACAGGAGGAACTAAAGGTATTGGCAGGCTTTTATTTCAATTTGATGTCTTTACATTTACCATGTGTTGAATATGCACCATTGCCATTTGTGTAACTTCTTTTATTTTATCCTAGATATCAAAGAGCTGATGCGAGAACAAGGAAGCAATAATGTGATTGTAACGTCAGCTCACCGCGAGATCCTACGCCAGAGTTCCCAGGACACCATGAGTAAGTCTGCTAATATTCGGTGGCTATAAACAGTTTAATACCGCCTGTATGGAAATAAGTCACACTCAGGGTTGTAAGCATAGCAGCACTGTGCATGTTTTGGTCGAGGCTTGGCTTCTAATTCAGTCTGTCAGGATGAATTGTAACACGCATCTAAATTTACAATAAAAGAATTTAAAAAAGAACTTCAAAAAAAGATCTGGAGCCTTTCAATCTGATGTTGGTCTGTCGTACTGTACAGGGGGTCCCAGTGTGGTCCAGTCCTGCATCGCTGCTGCTCTGGGAGGGGATTTCCCAGGTCTCATGGGAGTGTCTGGAGTGTCAGCTGGATTTGGAGAGCCCGGAGACTGCTTGTCTATCCCCCCTTCACCATCCAGTCAAGAAGATGGAGGCGACAAAGAACAGTTGCAGGAAGTTGCGGGCTTACCAGAACAACTTTCTCACCAGAGTCCTGAGGACAATGGGTTGGGGGCTTACTCTCCCCTTGGCCCCTCTGCTGAATCTGGGAGCCTGGGGGATACTCCCCTTAGTCCTCTTATAAAGAGCAGCTTAAGTGAGGAGCTGAGTGAAAATCTCCTGGGTCTGGGCCTCGACCCTGTGGCGTTTGCACCTGGGACTGAGCACCCGGGCAGCCGCAGCGGGGTAGCACTCGCTGCTGGATCCACGGACAGCTGTTTCAGTGCAGGTGGAGCCACAACGGATCGTGAGACGCTAAGCACTGTGAGCAGCTACCGCAGTGAAAAAACAGATTCCACTCAGCTGGAAAGTCCTTCGTTCAGCCAAACACGGCCGGCAGATGGACATGTTTCTGCCTCAGCACCAGCGATTGGCTCCAACGTCCCCGGGCCCGCAGAGGATCCAGCAGGACAGGGTGGCAGTGATACTGACAACCTGTCAGACAGTGTGCTGCTGCGATCCCCTTCCAGAGAATTCTCCCTCAGCCAGGGGCTAGACAGGACACTTGTTGAAGGAGAGGATTTACCGTCTGTACCCAGTGCGCATATTGCACAGCCCCCTCCTCTTCAGAACTCTTCCCCTTCAAGTAGTGGCCACTCAGAGGTTTGTGATTTAGACAGAAATGTCCCAGTTCCTCCACTACCCCCGCCTCGGCAGGCCAATTCAGTGCCCTCAGGGCTGGCCCTGGGTCTAGTGTGTTCTGAGCCTGCTTTGCCCATATCTTCTACCCCCTTTTTACTGTCTGACCAGCCTGCTCTGCAAGCCCAGCAGGTTGTGAGGCCTAAAGACTTGAAGCTGCTGCGGGCCAGCGGCAGTAGTGTGGGGCACAGGCCGGGCCGAAGGAAAGCTCCACGAAGGAGAGCTGGAGCAGGAAGCAGTAGTTTTGACTGTGGCTCTTACAGGCGTCACCACAATCACAGACAACACAGAGATTACATCCCAGTGCGTAACCGACTGGGCGCCAAGGCTTACAGTGAAAGTCTGTTTGAGGATTCCAGCGATGAGGACGATGGCAGTGACATGAGCGCTGGTTCCAGTCTGGGCTCACAGCGCAGATACAGCTCAGACGACGATGACGACGATGATGACTCAAGTTCCTCTACCTCCTGCTATTCCCCGGACCTCGCTAACACTGGCATTACATCCCCCCTCCCCCCTGCTGCTCAACTGCCCACTCCAAGGGAAGGGGATTTACCTGAAACTGCTGGCCCCTCACATTCGCGTGCTGCTCAGCGCTCTTCTAGCACAGCAAGTGCTAAGACTCATGCAAGAGTGCTAAGTATGGATGGGGCAGGTGGAGGCCAGAGCAACACAGCAGCTCTGCCTGCTACTCTGCTTACAATGCCGTCCACCTCCACACCTGCACCTCGTACTCTCACCATCTCCAAGTCTGATCTAGAAGCCCGCACTATCCACACTGACGGCTTTCCTGGATCTCATCACCATCGGCTGGATTCTCTAGGAGGCTCTTGGACCGGCAACCAGATGGGCTGGAGGGCAGAAGAGCTGGTTGAAGAGGGAGCTGTGGGAGGAGGTGAGTTGGTGTAGCCTTATAATCAATGTCCAGAATGTGTGTTTTTGTTTCATGACCTCCTAGTTTTTGGTGCAGATGAAGACATTTTGTGGGTTAGCAGTGTTTTGAATATGTCCCAAATTTGAAGGGCTGGAAATCATTTATTGACTATAATGAAATATAACCTAGTATTTTATTTGGTCTAGAAGCAAGTTATTATCAAGAAAAGTGTTTTTATTATTTTGTCACTTGCCACATTATGAGTCACCAAAAGGTAGACTATAACTTAACCACTGCAGGTTTTAATTGAACACTTTCACATCTGGACTGATTCTAACATACCAGTGTAGAAGAAAAATGGTTAGATGGTGACCTAAGTATCTAATATAATAATATTATATTATCAGAACATTGTAAACTAGGTTATACACTAGAAATAATACATTTTAAAAAAAGGTCTGCTCCCGAACCGTTTCTTTCATTCAAATTATTAAACATCAGACGGTGGCAACTGAACGATCCAATTTACTTCTGGTGTACACAGTGCTGACAAATAAAACTTATCATATGAAATTTGCTACCTGACACAGAAGGTATTTGAAAGAGTGTGATTTAGCGTCACTATCCTTTCAGGGTTAATCTGAATCACGGCATTTCATTGACTGGCCTTAAATCAGTGCTAACTTAAGTATTTGTGACTCATCCTTGTAGAGTCCATGAAATAAATGTGAAGAGGATTTTAAGATGATGAAAAGCACTTCCTGGCTGCTTAAAATATTAGTCATGCGATTGTTTAATGTGTTGGCAGATGTGAACATTTTCTGTAACATCAGGACAGTAGTATCATTTATGTCCGGAGTCACCAGTGAGGAAGGTGCCAAAATGACCAAACAACTTTTCATTAAATTTGCTTTGTATGTACAGCTTAAATGCTTAATTTTCTAAACAAAAAAAATGTGACAGCCCTTAGAGGTGTGCTGTGTCTGGCTATAAGGCAGTGGGTTTTACTATGTTGACACAGAGCCTGCGCAGGTTTGAAATTTAATGTTCAGAGTCACCGTTCTTTTCTCTTTTATCTTGAAACACCACTGACAGGAGAAACCAGCTAATGCAGTGTCCCCAACAGCTCCCCATTAACGTTAACCTGTGCTAGATTGTAACAGGAGTGTGTATTATATTGGTATTTAATTTAATTGGTGTAAAGTGACGTAAAAACAGATGGCAGTGGACACAGTCAGTTCACAGACATGTACGAGGAAAATAGCTTCCATGCATCATGTACCTGTGTAGACTCTAGAAAACATAACAGAAAAAAATCTAATAAATATAACATGCAAATCAGATCTTGTTGCAAATAGTAGTCATGCAGGCCATGTGCATATGCGTTTTTACAACTGATGAAGGAAAAACAGAAGAGAGGGAAGAGTGAGCTAATAAAGTAAAAAAGATAATTGATTAATTATAGCAAAAATAATACCCCAAACAAATAGGGATCATAACAATAGTGGAGGTTGCACCTCTGAGCACATTGGCTTTGATTTCACAGGAAGCCACAGAGCTTTGTTCCCCTACAAAGTGACAAACCAAGGAAAGTGTCTTGAAGGAAGTTGTGTTTCTGTCACCTCTCAAAACGGCTTCTTGTCCAGTTGTGTCTAATTAAGTCAATATGTGCTTAAATGAGCAATAACCCTAACTTAAAACATTGCAAAGTGTTAATTATTACATAGAATGGTTCACAGCTTTCATAACAAAAGTCTAACCACCAGACTTGGTTGTATAACAAATGCCTTCCTTGATGTTGAAACACTGGTGACAGTAATACCAAATATCTGCATGTAGGAATACATGAAAATTAATGTTCAGCCCATCTGAAGTTTGAGAAAATGACTAAATAATGACTAAAAGTCAACAATGATTTGTATTGCTGCTGTCCACATGGTAGAAAAGTGTGGTCATTTCACTAAGAGAGCCTTATCTTGGGTCAGGTTGGTTTCTTGATGTTTAATTTACATCTAATGAATATCAATATTGTCATTTGTCCATAATCACAGCGATCAAGTGACAGAATCCAGGATGTATTTAGCTGTTAGAAACAAGACTGAACACCACTCAAGCCTTGTTTGTCCAGTTTCAAACCAGAACCAAAATGTGCTGAAATACAGCAACAAGTTGATAAATCACATGTAATTGAATCCATTAAAATAAAAGCATGAGATACATCAAATTGCTCTTTACCAAAACTGGACTGTTTTTAGTTTGTAGATCCAGTGTATATACTGATGTCAGAGTTTCCCACAGTGTATCTTAGTGTAGACGCCTCTTCTAACATCAGTGGCATTAAGTACACTTTGATGAAAAATAAATTTGAACTTGAAGGGCAATGTCACCCACTGCGCCATTACCAGTTTCCTGGGGGAAACCCTGAATATTTTAGTTCAGCTCTTTGGCATATATATTTTATTTTTTAACCTCTTAAAAAATTCTTTTAGACTACAGTTGACCATCAACATTAAACCCTCATTAAGTCACATTCTTGCTGTTAACAGTGGGGGTTGCCATGTCTGGATAAATGCAGCAGAAATTGAGTTAGATATTTGAGCTTTATTCAGTCATTAGTTATCTAAGTATTTTAAATGACCTGTTTGTCAGTGTCTGGTGGTTAAAATTAAATCCTGCAATATGTTAGATATCGATGCTTTGTATCAGGTATGTTGATACTGTAATGGAAACTGCAGCCTTGATGTAACTGATAACCCTTCTCCAGCTATGGCTCCGGAGGATGGGGGCAAACACGATTCAGTCAGCAGTGTGAAGAGGACCCAGGCCATCCGCAGGAGACACAATGCTGGGAGCAACCCTACACCGCCCCCGTCCACCATGGGATCCCCTCCCAGGTTAGTCCACTAAACAGATCCAAGTGAGGGTTATAATTGATCATCTGTGCCTTTATTTGTCCCTGTTTACACCAAGTCTGCAGTACATTAGACATAAGAACTACTGAGACTAATTAAAATTGGGACTGTGTTTTAGGGGAAATATATCTAGTAATAAAATGCCATTAAAATAGATATTCTCAGAAGCTTTTGGAGAAATTAATAATAAAACTTTAATCCACTGAAGCTATTATTTAGGGAGCACACCGGCTTCAGCAGGGCAGATGGAGTTTAGGTTTACACTGCCAATATTACAGTCATTCAACATGTTTTTTTTTTGCTCCTGTAGCCTTCAAGACCTCCAGCGGGCTCGGACCTCCTCTCATTCACGGACCCGCACACTTCCCTCAGCCTTACAGTTTGCCTCCTCACTCCTGCTGCCCCGCAGCGGCATCCACGAGGCCTCCACCTTCGACGACACATCAGAGGGGGCTGTGCATTATTTCTTTGATGAGAGTGGTGAGTCAGTGGTGTTAAAAGAATATATAGCTACCTGCAATAGCCTAAGCCAGACCTAAATTTTTAAAATGAAAAACTCAATTTAGGTTCTATTTAGGTTGCATCTTTTCATTTTTTTTTGTTTTCTTAATTAAGATGGACACTTTTGGACTTTGTCTGTTGGGTGTTCTGCTATGTATTGAGTTTTATCTAGTAGAAATACAGCAGGGGAAAAAATAAATGTGGGAAGAAGACAAACACAATTGTCTCATGCTTGTTTTACTGACGTGTCTGCCGTGTATTATTTGCTTGTGAAAGTATTCCATTTCAGCTGTCTTTGTGTTGTGTAACAGGAGTGAAGAGGTCCTACACATTTGGACCTGCTGGAGGTGGTTATGAGGACCCAGTTCAGTAAGTTATAAAGTTTTTATCACCAGACTGCCTTTCACCAAGACTATAAGAGTTAATTTTCTGTTGGAAAGTTGTGATTAAGAGCTGCAATGAATGCTATAAAATGTCACACTTGCAGGGAAAGAGAGAGACAGTCCCAGTCCTCTAGCTTCACCTCCACTGAGGTCCAGGAAGGGGCACCAGTCCTGTCCATGCTCCAGCCCAGACCGGTGGTTTTACAGGGCATGCAGGTGCGCAGGGTGCCTCTGGAAATGCCTGAGGTTAGCAGTGTTTGATGTTTGAGACAGATTATTCCAGGTAGATTGTCATTTGAATAACCCGGGACTCTCTTTATCTAACAGGATACTGTCACAGATTGTCCTTGTTGTTTATACTACTGGATTCATCTCTCATTTCTCACCTCATATCTAGTTTGATCTGGATCACGAGTCTCTACAAGAGTCCCAGGAAAACACTCTGATGATTGAGGAGAAAGCCAAACCTAAACAGTACTATCGTTTTTGGGTGCTACCTGGGAAGTGGCTGAGGGTGCGATACGATCGACTGGCTCTTCTTGCTTTATTGGACAGGTAAACCAGACTGTGGGAGTAGAGGAGAAAACAGAGGAAACAAATCAAACCATGCTGTACTTGGTTGTTCTTAATTGTATTGACTAATATGCCAAAAATAATTCTGTACATCCTCTGCCCTCTGTGTCCAGGAACCGCCGTGTGGGAGAGAACGTGTTTGCTGTGGTGCTGGCCAGTCTGGTGGCCTTCTTGGGGTTCCTACTGCTGCTCCAGGACTTTTTCAGGGACATCTGGGTCTTCCAGTTCTGCCTGGTCATTGCCAGCTGCCAGTATTCTTTACTGAAGGTACCTTACATGTGGATTTCACCAGCAGAATTGATGGAATTGATTATAGTCTGTCTATTTTGTTTTAACAGTGCATTTTATTTGTATCACGACACAGTCAGCCAGCAGCCACCTGGGAAATTTTGAGTGCTGAACTTCTCAAACTTTAAGAATGATGATCAGAATTTTACACATGCCAGAACTCCATCTTATTGTCCAACAGCAAAAACATAAAACTTCAGAAATTCTGCTCAGCTGTTTAAGATTAAAATTTAAGTAGAGTATTTAAGCTTCACTGTTTTTTTGATAATATGTAGAACATACATTGCAATATAAGCAACAGCTCATTTTGTGTATTATGTCTTCAGTGTTTTTTCACTAATGCAAAATATTTGTGAAGGCTGTGTAGATTAAACTCCCCACCTCTTTGTTTTAGAGTGTACAACCAGATGCAGCTTCGCCCATGCACGTGAGTACAGGTTTTTTAAAATGTTAAATGTTTCACAATCTCAAACAAGGCATTTTGTTTTTCCATTGTGGTGTGACTTTGTTGTGTCTTTCTGTCTGTTCCTGAACAGGGTCATAACTGGATCATTGTGTACAGCCGGCCGGTCTACTTCTGCTTGTGCTGCGTGATGATCTGGATCTTTGACCTTTCTGGGCGTTCTGGCAGCCTGCAACCCTTCTCCCTCTACGGCGTCACCTTATTCTCTGCACACTTCCTGCTCTGTGTCAGGGATATGCTCATTGGTTAGTTTCTATGCGTCACCCTTAAATAGCTTTATACACTTTTAGCAGTAAATGGAAATTGCAGCCTGTTCATTTTAGTTTCACGAATGTACTTTATTTCTACTAGCTCCACATTTAGTTTTTAAGCTTTTAAACATTTTCCTTGTTTGTCTCCTACAGTGTTTGCCTTGTGTTTCCCGGTCATTTTCCTGTTTGGGTTGCTACCTCAGGTCAACACTTTTGTGATGTGTCTGCTGGAGCAGATTGACATGCACATTTTTGGTGGAACTGGTAAGAATGAGTCTACACAGACAGGATGATGATGTAATGCCATAACAGGAAACTGGGGTTTTTATAGCTTTGTAGTATGGGCTTAAAATTTCCAGTGTTGGAAACAGAAAGTGTTAGAAACTTCACATGATGATTTGTGTTTAGATTTCTTTCTCATCATCTCTCTGCATCTCTTTCCTTAGCCACTACCAGCCCCCTCTCATCTCTGTTCAGCCTCATACGCAGCGTGTTGGTGGCTGCTCTGCTGTATGGATTTTGTCTCGGTGCTATCAACGTAAGTGGAAACTGTGTATGAGAGTAGAGGTGTTTTGGTGTGGTACCTCTGTTTCTGAGATTCTGAGCCAGAACTGATGTTAACAGTCCTCGATTTAATATTGTTTTGGTTTGTTAGGCACCGTGGGGGGATGCCCATGTGCCAGTACTGTTCTCTGTGTTTTGTGGCCTACTCCTGGCCTTATCCTACCACCTCAGCCGCCAAAGCAGCGATCCCACCATCCTGTGGTCAGTATTTTGTGCTTCACATTGTCAGTTAGGCTTTAGATATCACTAAAATTTTATTTTTCTATTCATCTGAGTCTGTATTTTACTACCATTTGTACACTTCAAGTTTCATTTAAAATCTTTTTCTCAAACCTTGTTCCTTGGACTTTATTTGTGTAACAGCCTTAAGTCTGGTTTATTCCCTTTTATACATGTAACTACAGTGATTATGTTTTATACTGTTTTATAATGTGAGTGTGTGACCTACATGTGAGTGACTTACACAAAGAAAGATGCCTGAATGCATCCCATGTAGATGGTAATGGAAGACTGACATAGCTGCTGATTAGCTGTGCAACCTACGCAGACTTTAATGTTTTACCTCAGCCTTTTCTTGTAGTTCTTCATCTCGTTTTTTTTTTTTTTTTTCCTTCTTCTTCTTTACTTCTTACATCAGGTCACTCGTCCGGTCTAAGTTATTCCCAGAGTTGGAGAACCGAACACCAGAGGAACCCCCTGTGGAGATCAAGGACCCTCTTCCCGAGAAGCTGCGTAATTCTGTGGTAACGATAACCGCTCCCTTGCCTGCAAAGAAGCACAGTGCACTTTTGATTTCACACAGTCATTCATATTAATTCCTCGTACCTTCTCGCTGTCTCTGTAGAAAGAGATTCTTCATTCGGACCTTGTCATGTGTCCCCTCATGGCTGTGATTACCTTCGCCATCAGTGCCAGCACTGTTTTCATCGCTCTTCAAGTTAGTTGGAACAGGGTTTCCCTGTGATCCTTTTTACATCTCTCAGAATATTTTAATGAATAAAAACAGAAACGATCCTAATGCTCTTCTTTTTGTTCCTGACCCACAGCCTGCTCTTAGCTTCGTCTTGTACATCCTGGCCGGAGTTATCGGCTTCATTACACACTATCTCCTGCCTCAGCTCCGCAAACAGCTGCCGTGGTTCTGCCTGGCTCACCCTGTGCTCCGCTCCAGAGAGTACAGCCAGTTTGAAGTCCGAGGTAAGTGTCTGATTGTTCTTTTTATCTTAGTTCACACACACAGAATCATGCATATGAAAACATCTTGGAAGTGCGAGAAGAAAACCTGCTTTATTATTAACTGGAACACTAAAAGTACCCCAACTGGAAATTGCTGGATGGAATAAATGAAACACAGTAAGAAGTCTAGCTGAAGTGCTCCAGAGAAAAATATTTAACCTTAAATATCTCTACAGAACTGAACTGTCTAATTATTTTTAAACAGCTTTATATTACTGATATCACAGATAAACGAAGAATTAATAAATCAACACTAGTACTTAAGTAGCTGAAATAAAACTAATGGAGCAATGTGTAGATTTGTGTAATGTAGATTTATTTATTTTATTTCATGGCATGTGTAAAATAACTTGAGGCTGCATATATGACTGTGCACCTCACTCCTCCTGTACATCTTCCTTACAGGCATCATATACCTTCTTGAGCAGATCCATTTACAGTTGTTGATGTCAGAAATAGCCCACATTGTACAAACATATTTTGCAGTGTTTTTCAGTGTAAATAATTTTCCACCACATTTATTTTGCTGCTGTGGAGAGCTTTAAGGAAACACACAGAGGAAGAAAGTGTTTAGATTGTGGATCTCCTCAACAAGTGTGTGAAGGTTTTGCTTTCTGTTTGACCTAGATGCCGCTCAGTTGATGTGGTTTGAGAAGCTCTATGCGTGGCTGCAGTGCGTGGAGAAATATTTCATCTACCCGGCCGTGGTGCTTAACTCCCTAACAACTGAAGCTCGAACTGTGGGCCAGAACCATAAAGAGCTGGACATCTAGTAAGCCTTTCCTCATTCTGTCTGCAAACTCTTCCACAGCCATACTCTGTTCTCTGTTTCTGCTCCTCAGGGATATGTGTAGAAATGTATGGTTATAAAATAAATAGACCTGATTTCCCTTGTGTCGCTTTCTCGTCCAGCAGCCGAGCCCTCTTCATCTCAGTAGCGGGCATGAAGTTGCTGCGTTCATCCTTCTGCGCACCGTCGCAGCAGTACGTCACGCTGTGCTTCACCACGCTCTTCTTCCACTTCGACTATCCGCACTTCTCGGAGACCTTCCTGATCGACTACTACTTCATGTCCATCCTCTTCAGCAAGGTCAGGACCTGCACTCTGTCATCTCAGTATTTGCATCCCAAATAACACTGAACAATTCATTTTCATTCTACTTTAGTAGGAGTTTATCGTGCACATCATGCAAAGTAAAAAGTAAAAAAGTAAAAGTAAAAGTTAAAAAGTAACTTTGCACCAGGATGAAAAGCACAGTTTTGCCACTCTGTCTGGTTTTAAGTTGGGTTTGACCTCTGACCGCGTCCAAAATCATCACCTGCAATCACAAACAGCAGTAACGTCACAGTACACCTTTCACCTTTACACCGTGTGTGTCCAATCACAGGACAAGGTAGATGCAGGGACTTTCAGGGGTATTAAGTTACTCTGTAATCTCAGTGAAGTGTCTGCATTTTCATGTGAACAGAATTGGTGATTATTATTTTATATGTCCTCCTTTCTCAGATGTGGGACCTGCTCTACAAGCTGCGCTTTGTGTTGACCTACATTGCCCCCTGGCAGATCACCTGGGGCTCCGCCTTCCACGCCTTCGCTCAACCCTTCGCTGTGCCCCGTATCCTTTAGTTTGTTCAGTGTAATCTCATACACAACTTCCAGACAACTTGCAACTTAAAATTCATTTTTAACATTAAACATTAGAAGCCACTTTTTAATGCAGGGTTATTTTATGAAACTATGTTATTGTACAGTTCTTGCTGTTATCGTGTGTCTTATAAATGGTATCAGTAAGTCGGCAGAATGGTGTGTTTTATTAGTACTAAAGACTTTCACCAGAGGTCATTTGGCAGATGAGTTCTCCTTAACACGTGTTGCTTCAGACTCTGCTGTGCTTTTTGTTCAGGCCATCTTTTCTGCCATCTTCTCCACCCCTCTGAATCCTGTCTTAGGCAGTGCTGTGTTTGTCACCTCGTACACCAGACCTGTGAAATTCTGGGAACGAGACTACAAGTATGTTTTTGAAAAGAAATGTTTGTGCAGATGTGAAATGACATTTCCTAATGTTCAAATTCAGAGTATTTCCATTCAGCTCTAATTCAAGTTTGTCCTGTTTGCAGCACCAAGCGAGTCGATCATTCCAACACCAGACTTGCCACTCAGTTAGACCGCAACCCAGGTGTGCTGTAACAAGCTCTCGCCATCTAATTATGTGTATTTGACTTGTGTTTATTTTTGTCTTGTAACTATGGTAACAGTCTTTTCTTTTCTCAAAGGTGCCGACGACAACAATCTTAACTCAATTTTCTATGAGCACCTGACGCGTTCGCTGCAGCACAGCCTCTGCGGAGACCTGCTGCTTGGACGGTGGGGCAACTACACCACAGGCGACTGCTTCATCCTTGCCTCCGACTACCTCAACGCTCTGGTGCACATTATTGAGATCGGCAACGGCCTGGTCACTTTTCAGCTGAGAGGTCTAGAGTTCAGAGGTCAGCAGCAGGGGTTGATGGAGGGGGGTGGGTCTGACGGTGTTTTGGAGATTGTGGAGTGTGCTTAGTTTTAGTTGTTTACCTGTAGTTTTGAACATGTCACTTGGGTCTCTGTCCTCAGAGAATTTATTCATAGAGACCAGGCCGCTGTAGCTCAGTCAGTTGTATTCATAAAAGAAGTGGCAGCCGACAAAGTCCAAGGTACTTTGCGCTCTGAAAACTGCTGAAAATTGAACCACCTCATTTTTTGACTGGTACTGCTCACCTGCACTGACATGTTTGTTCATTTTTATTTCCTATTACTTTTTGTGCCAGTTCCTATAGTATATTTTTAAACCTCTGAAAATAAGATCAGTTTCATGGCAGCAGGTTTATTTTAAGGTTTTTCAGGACTAGGAGAGATAGATGTTGTGCGTCACTCTCAAAAGATGCTGTTGCTTGCCAATAAACAAGTGCTTTATAATCTAAAATTATAAAATCTGATTGATCCTCATATGAGTTATTTCGATTTTTATGCACACCCACCGAGCCAGTTTATTCTGGTCGTCTTTTTACTTAGTCCAGTAAAATGAAGGAAAGTTCATTTGATTTATGTTAAATGTACATAATTTGTCTCATATTGAGACTTACACAGGTAGACTGTCTGCTTCACGCAACTGATCCTCACCTGCTTCACATCTGTCCAGGTACCTACTGTCAGCAGAGGGAGGTAGAGGCCATCACCGAGGGGGTAGAGGAGGACGAGGGCTGCTGCTGCTGTGAACCTGGTCACCTTCCACATATGTTGTCATTTAATGCTGCCTTTGGACAGCGCTGGCTGGCCTGGGAGGTGGCCGCCACCAAGTATGTACTAGAGGGCTACAGCATCAGTGACAACAACGCAGCCTCCATGTTGCAAGTGTTCGACCTCCGTAAAATCCTTATCACGTACTATGTCAAGGTAAGCTTTTTTTTCCGCAAAATTATTTGTTGTTTGTGTTCTTGCTCACACATGGGGACACACCTCTTATAGGCTGCTAAAGACTTACAAGTGTTCATGTTCAGACTTTTCTGCATGTCTACACTCTGTCTGTAAATATGTGTTGATTTGATAAAATCTGTGGTATCTCACATTTCACCTTCACTTTCACTTCACCTCGTTATTGCATAAACTGTAACTGTAGATTTGTTCAAACCAGATGAACTTGTGATTTTGATGTCAAAAACTTTTTTAATCATTTGGGTACATATTTGCTCCCTCTAACAGAGCATCATCTACTATGTGAGTCGATCCTCGAAGCTGGAAGAGTGGCTCACCAATGAGACCATTCAGGAGGCTCTTCGACCGTGTCTTGGATCTAACTATGTAGACAGTGACCCCACCTTCAACCTGAACATTGATGAGGACTACGACCACAGGGCCTCCGGCATTACGCCGTCCTCATTCTGCATGGTGTACCTGGACTGGATTCAGTATTGCAACAGCAGGCGTCAAACGGTTAGTCAGCATTTCCACTAGGATCCAACATGTGACAGAGTTGTCTTTTTCTCCACTAGCTATCCATATTATGATCCTTAGCTTTATTCATATGAATCAAAACCACTCCTAAAATTACTCTGCAAATCAAGAAATTAGTTTAAATCATTTCAGTATGGAGAAAAATTGAAGCAATAAGTCATGGTGTTTTGCATTTTGCTAAATCTGTCGCTGAAATTTCATTAAAAGAAGGCAAGTACTGTTTGTTTTGTCTGCCCAACAGATGACTAATATGACAGCCAGTAACCATCTGTTTATGTTTAGTCTTTAGGGATTTGTTGTCTTCATTATGTTGAAAGTAAGAGAAAGCAGTCACATAAATTATTTAAACTTTGAGTGATCAGAAGCTGTATTTAAACCCTCTTCCTCGTCCAATCTGAGAAGTATGTGTAGGACAAAATATTGACAATATTTCATTATTTATCCAAACTTCTGTTACAGCCGGTCACTTGTGAAAGAGATTCTCCGCTTGTCAACCTCTGTTTTGGGCTGTGTATCCTGGGAAGACGAGCTCTGGGCACAGCTTCCCACAGCATGTCTGCAAGGTAAGACCACCCGCTGACACCCTCTACTGCCTATGCACATGCCAGCAATATGCAAGAGCTAATTAAATGCATCAATTTTACAGCTTGGAGCCGTTTCTTTATGGCCTCCACGCACTCTTCAAGGGAGACTTTCGCATCACATCTCCCAGGGACGAATGGGTGTTCGCAGACATGGACCTGCTGAATCGAGTTGTGGCACCAGGAGTGCGAATGTCCCTCAAATTGCATCAGGTAGCATTTTAAAAAAAGAAAATAAAAGTAAAAGAAAAGAGGCCTGAGGTTAGAAAAATGACTCTTTTTAGTCCCTAAATTGAAACAAACCCTGTGATCTGTGTTTCCTCAAGGACCACTTCACATCCCCAGATGAGTACGAGGACCCCATGGTGCTGTATGACGCCATCACTGCCAACGAGGAGAAGATGTTGATATCCCACGAGGGGGATCCCGTGTGGCGCAGCGCCATTCTAGCTAACATGCCTTCACTGCTGGCCCTGCGCCACATCATGGATGACGGCAGTGACGAGTACAAGATTATCATGCTTAACAAGAGGTTCCTCAGCTTCAGAGTCATCAAGGTCACAACTCTTCTCATTTATCATTTGATTATTGATTATTTGATTGTATTTTTCTATGAAAATCAGCCAATGTACATGATGCTCCTCCCACCCTGAACCAGATAAGGCTTCAACTGTTTATAATTTGGCCTGTTCACCTTTGTGCTGCCCCTTACAGGTGAACAGAGAGTGTGTGCGTGGGCTGTGGGCTGGACAACAGCAGGAGCTGGTCTTCCTGCGCAATCGTAACCCAGAGCGTGGCAGCATTCAAAATGCAAAACAGGCCCTGAGGAATATGATCAACTCTTCGTGCGACCAACCCATCGGCTACCCCATCTACGTGTCCCCCCTCACCACCTCATACGCTGGGGGGCACAGCCAGCTCCGGTCCGTGTGGGGAGGACCTGTCAGCCCACACAACATTTACACCTGGTTCATCAGCAGCTGGGACAGGTATACGGGCCGCACTTCCTGTGATTAAACACACACGCAGTCTGCAGGCTTAACACTGATGCATGTGTCTCCGCAGGTTACAGAAGGGGTGTGGCGCTGGCTGCAACAGCGGAGGAAACATTGAGGACTCGGACTGCGGAGGTGGCTCCACCTCCATCTCCACCAACCCTGCTGTTCACACCACCCAGAGCACACCAGCCTCCAGCCTTCCCCAGCCACACATCACCACCGTGCAGCCCTCCATGGGTAAGACCTGAAACTAACCACAGCCTCCCTCAGCCTGCTCAGCCACTAACAACAACGTATGTGATAACAGGAAGTCCTGTATGAGGGGAGATGATAACTTCTGTCTTTTTATGCTCTGCACTCTTTTTATACGTTGGTTTTATTGTCATGGATTAATGTGCTGAGTTGTAAATTGTTAATTGTTATAAATCAGTTTAGTGTCTCTAATGACACTGTTACTTAACAGTGTCATTAGAGATAAAATAGCTAAACCTTTCTGCTCATTAGTTGTTCGACTTTGATGTCATAACAGTCAACAATGCTCACTTATCGAAAAGTAATTGTCATTTTGGAAATTTCCTGAAGTGAAAATGACATGAATTTCATGTACTTCAGGTACAGACAACCCTGTCGGTCCAACCCAGAGCTGGCCTCACCACCCCCAACCACTCCCATTAGCTCTGCTCAGCCAATCAGAGGGCAGAATGGAGGCAGGACTGCTCACATCCCTGCAGCGTACTTCCTCCATCCAGGGGCTCCTGGGCCAGCAGCTGTCCAGCTCCCAGCTCTCCTTCAGCGGCTCTGTGGCTCCGCCTCCTCTGCCGGGCCCAGAGCGCTTCTGCCCGGCGAGCCTCCTGGAGAGCTCGACGCACAGAGCGGGCCAGCGGGCTGGCCTCGGGCAGGGCGGGGGGCTACACTATGAGAGCCACTTTGGCAAGTGGAGTTTTTCAGGCAGGAAGGGCTTTAACGGACCAGCTGCAGTGGAGGGGGAAGGAGGGACAGTACAGACCATACGCACACAGGTGAGGAGACGCCAGTAACTGTTGACTCACATTAACTTCAGTCAGTCATGTTTATAGAACAGGATGGTCGATTTTAGGTCTGCTAGTTGGAATAATCTCTAATGAAAAGAATCATTGCAGCCTGACCAGGAGGCCTTTGTTGTGTGTTAAAAGAACTTTGAGTACTTAAGTACAAGCTAGCTGGAAAGTAAAATAAATAAAAAAAATCTCCTTCCCACCTGCTTTTCTTTGGATGGTGATATCATTACTTGCCACAGCATGCTTTTAAACCATTTGCCATCACTGTGTTTTGTTTGACTGATGAGGAAAATTAGGTGGGTTTTTCTGTGCCTGTGTGGTCGGTGGGGATATTGTTGGTGATTCTGATAAATCATTTTTCAGTGGTAGCGCTGATTTTCTTGAATCAACCTTTAAAAACAATTCTGTCTTTTACAGCCAACTCCTCCTGCACCCCTTCAAGAGGCCAGTCTGACACAAGATCCTCTGGGAGCCACTCAGACAATGGATCCAACCATGCTGAATGCAGGGGACCCCCCCACCCCTCGAGAGGAATCCACAGAGCTGCCTTTACTTGAGCACCTGCGCTGAGTCTGCACTGGGAGACCCCGAGTGACATTCTCTGCAGTGAAAGCACACCGCGGTCGAATCTGCACCGGGCCCGGCCCACCCAGACCAGACTCATTCCAGCCTTTGGGACCTCATTCCATCAACCCCACTGCAATACTGGAGAGATCTGGTTACACACACTCGTCACCCCTCTGCTCCTCGGCTAAAGGAGTCATCTGATAGCATGCCGAGCTAATGCACGTCAGACCATGAAATGATTTCAGCCAACACGTTTATTCCAAAGTCAGCTTTCATCATGACTCCTATGATAAAATCATTCTTAACCTTTTTGTCTGACAAAGGCACACAGTGTCTCTATGGACGACCTTCTGGTTGGAACAGTAGTGACAGGCCAGAAAGGCCAGTGCAATGATAAGGGATATTTTGCTTGAGGATTGATTATTTTTCTATACTGGAGAATAGAGCATCGCCTCTGACTTTCTCTCACTTGATATCTGCAGCTGCAGGGTTTTTTGTTTGTTTTTTTGTTTTTTTTTTGCATAACCAATTTTAAAAAAGAGGATCTTACAGTATGTTGCTGTATGTGCAGGTGAAGAATATGTGGAAACCATGATAAGCCTTGTTTTGTCCCCCTCCCCATGTTACCACATTCACTAAGACCTACAGATGTACGCCAAACAATATTTCGAAGTACATATTGACCAATTTCAGGAGCCTCCACCTTTTCATCCCGCGCATTATATACATATTCAGCAAGAAAGAAAAAAAAAGAAACACACACACTCTCCACCAAAAATGTCATCTTTGTCCTCTGGCCTATTTCCTACAGAGGTGCCTGACAACATCAACACTCAACAGTTCTGTCTTGGAGCAAGTATCAGGGAAAAAAACACAAAAAAAAAACAAACTCCCTTCCATCCCAGCCAACATGTGGTGCTTTTTACCACTAGTTTACAGTCTGTTTAGGCCTGGACACGAGTCCTGAATCTGACTAGCAACACGGAGATGTGGGATGGCTTTGGACAGAGCTGGCGCCCGTGGATCAGGATCGAGCGGAGGGCGAATCCAATCTGTGAAAATTGTGTTGATCACAAACCTACAAACTGGGAGTGTTTGAAACTTAAAGCCTTTTTTTTTGGTGAGTGCAATGTCCTGTTTTGTTTTTGTTTTTTTATCAACTTGGAGAATCACAAGCTCCTCAGTGTTTAAGGTGCACTGAGTGTTTTTTTTTTTTCTTCCTTTTGTTTTGGATGGCTGATCATTGATGCCCTCTCTGATCAGATCCACTCAGCTCATGACTTTCTCAATAGCAGGGACCCAGGCTGCTTTGTGTAGGGAGCTCTGTTTTCTTTGCCTGCAGTACGGCCCCATCACGTTACTATACTACTGCTTCTGCATCTCCTGCTACTACTAATATACCCACTACTACTGCTGTTTCCACGACAGTTAAATCCAGCGTTTTAGTTGGAAATAAAGTTAAATAAATACTGAAAGCAAAGGTGGAATATTTATTTGATTAATATTGTCTTAAAGATATCTTTAACGGGGTTTGTCAATATGGTGTGCTGATGTATCGAATTGGAAATCTGCCTTCTGTCAACTGTACCCCCGCCCCTCCCTCAATTTGTTTGATGTCATCACATTTGTATCATCTCACCAATAGCTTTTTTTTTTTTCCTTCTTCTTTTTAAGTATGTAACAAAACTGGAAGTATTCCTGAGAAGTCACTTTATGTTGGTTTCTTTCCCACTCTTGCACTCTTATTGTTCCACCACTGTGAAACGCTGATGGAGGGTTAAAGTCGAGAAAGAAGCTGGCAGTCCGACCAAAAATTCGGCTCCAAACGTTTCCCCGGGTCCGGTGGCCCGCGTGCCAGGCCTTCTGCTTGACTAATGAAATAACCTCGTGCTACGGCGGCAGTCGTCCCAGCAGACTGCCTCGTATGTTAGTTTTCTCACCAAGTAATCTCTCAGAAGCTCCGTTCCCCTCGCAGGAAACTTGAAAGGAGGCCAGCGCTCTCAGGGTCTAAAACGGGAAAGAAATCGACTTCTTCTTTGGGAAGACTTTTTGGCCAAAGGGAGAAAACTGAAAGGGGGATTAAAAAAGTGTCACAGTTACGAGGCAGGTTAAACACTTGGTCACACTGACATTAAGAGAGATTCCCCCTTTTACAGCGTTTTGCTCTCTGTGGGTTCAGATATGTTCTGCACGCCGCTGTTGAAGCCACACGTGTGTTGAGTCGCTCTGTCTTTTTCGCAGCTTTTTTTTTCCCCCAACTTTCAGCTCTGAATAACATCTGAGCAAGGGACACACGCAGTACAAAGGTTTTTTTGTTTTGTTTTGTTTTGTTTTTTTTTATTGTTTTTTTTTTTTTAAAGAAAACTTTTTTGCAGCCCTGAGATTTCTGTCAGTCTCAGCTGTGAAGGAGCTACGACAGGCGAAAAGTGCGTCAGTATCCCTCTCAAAATACGTCAGTAACTCCCTCGACTCAGGAAAAACAGAGACTTTTTGATCAGTGCTGTTTTCTGTTTTTCTTTTCTCCTCATTCATCTTGTATCCAAAGGAACCTGGAGTAATGTTCTTTTTTTTTTCTTAGCTTGGGAGTGAGGAAAGCACAAGTTCACGGACAGACCTGGGTGTCAATAAAAAAGGGATTTCTTAATCTCTGAAATTATGTACAGCATGTTTCGTATATAAATATATATTTAAAATATAAATCTATTTTATTATTATTGGATTTTGGGTTCTTTTTCATTTAAGACACTATGTTGAGGTTTAGGGGAGGGACTCTTGTGTTTACTCATCAGAGGAGAGAGCTGAGTGGAGAGAGACACTCTTCACATTGAAATGTGCAGTTTGGGAAGAATCAATTAATACTTCTTTTGCACAAAATGTATCATACACCATCCCACTTTCTTATCGTTTTTATTATTTTAGTTATTTTGGGAGAGGGGTCTTTTATTTAAGAACTTTAAGTCGATGTTCAATGTTCTGTACAGTTTTTTATGTGATTTTTTTTTTCTTCTATTTAAATTAAAGGTTTTTGTGTCTTTGTTTGCAAATCAACTGCTGTGAGTGATTTTATTTTCACTGTCTTTGTCCTCTCGATTTTTTTTTTTTTCTTTAATTTGTCCAGGAAATCCCAAGCTTTAATTTGGACTTGTTGTCAAACCTTTTAAAATTATATATAATTGCCTAAACACCCTACAGTGCTGTATACTCTTTAGCTACACAATCCATTAATAATATGCTGCAGATCAGCTAATCAGGATGAATAAAGCTGGTTACAAGCCAGGAAGTGTGTGTGTGTGAACATACCGCAGAGCAAAAAATTAACCTTTTTCACCTCTGATTCAGTTAACTGTAATTATCTATCATCTGTTTCAAACTTTAAAATAACATAGGAAAAGCTTGCAGATGGATGCTTTAATGTAGATTTTAATAATTATAAACTGAGCCTGTTGGCCACGAGTTCCCTTCTGCAGGTTTTTTTTTTTTTCTCTTCTGCAGAGGGAGGCATCTCCTCTCTGCGAGAACAAACCTGACTGCCTCCTTCAGTCCGTTTCTGTTTCACGTCAGGCTGATCCTGTCGGTCAGCAGCCGTATGTTTCAGCTCCTTCTTGCTCTCTGCTGTTGTTTTCTCCCCACTGTGCACGCTGCAGCATTCAGGCCTGCGCAGGGCTTCTTCACCCACAGAAGTATTTTTATCACAGATTTTCAAATGCAGCTATAATAACTCCAGTGTTGTTTGGTCTTCTTTGCCTCTTCAAAGACGGAGATCACGTCAGTATTTCAATTTTGGAAAGGGAGACAAAGATCAATGGTGCAAACACTGTGGATGTTTTCGGAGGATTTTCTGTTAGCATTGAAGAATTGAAAGTTGAGAATATATAGTGTGAGGGGTTTATGTGAGCGCTGTAAGCACAGGATGGTAAAACTGAAGATAGGTGAGAAGGTTTCACAGCCTCTGATGGAATTAAGGGGAAAGCTAGAAAGGCAGCGCAACTTGTAAATAAAATAGTACAAAAACATTTCAAGCATTTATTTTAAAACGTGAGATGCTGTACAGTGACACAGGCAGGCTGTAAAAATCCATTATCTACATGAAACGGAGGGTCTTGGAAGTCTTTTGTTTGACAGCCGGGTCGGAGCTCTCGCTGTTGTTTTGATTCCCGCGGATGCTGACAAATCAAACGAACGAGCGCTTCATCAGAGATGGAGTGTACCGAATCTCATTGTAACACTCCTCCTCCTCCTCCTTCCCCTCCCTCAACCTCCCGTCCTGCCCCGTTCGGTGGAGCCACAGCATGAGCGCCAGCAGCGCCAGCAACACCAAGCTCATGGACAAGGTCAGCAGCACGCCCTGCAGTATGCCAGAGGGTCTGTCCGGAGCTGCACAGACAGAGAGAGAGAGGGAGAGAGAGAAGGAAACAAAACGTTAAGGTTACTCAGATGGCTGCGGGGAGGATTGTAGTTGAACAACGAGGCGCTCACTGCTGTAGATGGACAGGTTGACGTAGCAGTTCTCTGTTCCCAGGAGGTTTGTGGCAGAGCAGCGATACAGGCCGGACGTCTGAGATGACACGTTGACAATTTGGACAGAGCCGGACATATCTCCTGAGAGAGAGAGAGAGATTAATGACACTGAACTAATGAGAGAACGTGAAGAGAAAAAATCTCAAGCGTAAAGGTGTGATCTCGTGATTTCGCTCATCACAGCGAGAGACGCTCAGTCTGTGGAAACAGCCTCGTAAATGTCCTCTGTGACTCTGGAGGAGCTTTTTACCAGGATTCATAAAAATAGCCCCGATGATGTCATAGTGATGTCATCAGGACATTCTAAGTCTAAGATAGAAAGTCTTGGAGAGAGTGACCATTTTTTTACAGGGACTCTAAATAAAATAAAGTCTAATAGTCTAAATAAAATAAATGAATATATTAATAAACCAAACAATTATCTCTATAAACACATTCTCATAAGCAACACAAACTAAATATTACAAAAACAATTCATCATAGTGTCACCGAACCTTTATCGCTCTCAAGTTCACTGTTTGTGTACGGTACCTTTTTTCTCTTGCACTATTAAATTCAAGTCATCATCATTTTTTAAAACAATTTCCTGACGGGTTTTTCTATTTTTGACAGGTGTGCTTAAGATTGAACATTTAGTGTGTGTGTGTGTGTGTGTGTGTGGCACTCACCCTCCATGTTGATGGGAAGTGCAATTTCCTCTGGATTCAGTTTGTCCCAGCGGATCTCCGGAGTGGGGGCGCCCTCCGCCACCGAGCAGGACAAAGTAACACTTCCCCCCATGTCGATATCTCCGTCCCACTGGCACACAGGCAGCGAGGGCGGCGCTGCAGAAATAATCAGATCAGATATAACAAACTCTTCCAAATGGACACACGCGTTTCGCTGTGTTTCCATGAGTTTGTCTTGAAGGAATAGTTCTTGTTGGGTCGTCAGCTGTGAGGCTGAGCTGCTCATCGCACGTGAACCATCATGTCAGCACGTGTCATCGTTTTTCTACCAAATTATTTCTGTCTCCGGAAGGAAAGTTATGATGAAGTGTAAAAGTTGAAAGTGTTTTCTTCAGCTGTATGATGTAATGTTGGTAATGAGATGTAAGGCGGGTTTTATCTACTGCTGCTCAGCTCTGGATTAACCAACAGGCACCACCGGGGACTCTAAATTCACACAGAGACAGATTATATTTGCCCCCCCGAACAAATGTGTGTATTTTATATCTTCACTTTCTTTAAAGCCTGTGGGTGAGGGCTTTAATCAAAAGTCCAATACATTGGGAGACTGTCTGCGTTACTAGCCAATGTGTATTGTCAATCCATTTTTTTATTTCACAGCCATACTTAGCCAGTTTTTGAATTGGTATTTTTGTGAGTTTTCTTTTGAGAGTATATTACCTGTACTGTAAAAAACTGTAAAATTAAAAAAGTCCCATAGTCAGCACATGCTAAGTAGGCCCACTGGTGCTTTGAGAAAAACAGGCAATGTTAATACACTGACTGTTTAACATCATCAGCATATTTGTGTGGCGTGTTAGTGTTTGTTAATTAGCAGCTGAGGCTGATGGAAGTGTCATCAGTTTTTCAGGTATTTAAACCAGAGCACTGGAATTTTTTTACGTTTTGATCTTGCGATGCACAGACCAGAAAAGATTCAGGGATCACTGTTGAAAGTATATTTAAAAGAAATATAACAGTTGCTGAGGAATTTCTCTCAAAACGAAAGAGGCAAAGTCAGAGAATCACCAAAGTCATTACAGTTCATCCCCGAAGTAACTTAGTCTGGACTGACACACCAACCAACATCACTGCTAACTACCTGATTATCTTGACCTGTCTGACCCCTTTGTTCATCAGTGTGTAAAATAACAACACATGGATGGGAATACACCAACCAAATATGAATATCTGACTGAGGAAATACTAGGATAGGACATTATGTGACACACTTACCCAGAACACTGAGCTCCAGTTCTCCTATGCCGGGGTCCGCCGTCTCTGGAGGGTTGTTGACCATGCAGCGGTAAATACCAGCATCAGATACACGCGTGTCATTCAGGACGATGTCTGCACTCCAGGGAATACCTGCAGTCGGTTTACACAAAATATTTTTTTTAATCTTTTCTTCAGATGTCTAAATCCACCATTTGAGAGATGTTATTATGACAGAAAAAAGAAACACTGCAGTTCACATTAAAAAAAATGGTTTTACTGGTCACACCTGTAAATCCCACCCTGCCAATGAGAGCTGGGTCTTCAATCACCTGTCCGTGGTCATATACAATCACCTGCAAGTGAGAGCAGTCATCAATATGTTCTTTCCGACTGTTTCAGTATAGACAAGCAAGTTGTGTTTCATAGAAAATATTCTTTGCTGTAATTGTGTCTTTTTTAATGTGGATATTTGCAGCAGAACCATTAAGTTCTCCTCTGGAAAGTTGCTCTTATTTTTACTTTTAGACCTGCAGTGAACTCTAAGTTGGAGTCGTGGGTTTAAAAATACATAAATGAGAGAAAAACTGTCAGACTGAAACTTTCTTGACCAAACACTTGTTATTCGCACTGCGGCAGGTTCAGCTCGTGCACCCGCAGTTATAATGAAATACCTGATGTACACTGATGATGAAATTTCTGACCAATCTCTCTAGTTAAGAGAGACGCTCGTGTGTTTTTCTGTTTGCGGACCTGAATCGGGGTTTCTGGGCTGGAGAAGGGATCCAGGGTCCAGATGACGAGGAGCCTGGAGAGGGGGCTGGAGGTGAAGAAGGAGCAGGGCAGGACGACAGAATCCCCCTGAACCACGCTGAGGCTGGACTCCCTCATGGTCACCCTGAGCGCGACTGTGTCGATTGACGGGGACGGAGAGGACGGACAAAAACAAGACAGGTCATATCTGAGCCGAGAGGCCTCTCATTAAGTCGTTTCTTCATTTTGCTCATGTTTTATTGCCGTTATCCTGCTTTTACCTTCCCTGTTGATGTGCACTGCCCCGCTCATCCCTCTCCTCTTTCATTACTGAAATAATGAACCCCCCCCCACCAACTCTCCTCTTGTCTGTCCTCCCCAGGCCTTTGTGTGTGTGTGTGTGTGTGGGGGAATTCAGCGAGCATATTAGTTGTTAATTACACTTGGCAGCTTTGAGGGTGAGCCAAACCGAACACAGACTGAGTGGAACAACAGGCCACTTCACTGGGATGTGTTCATGAAAACATAATGTCACTTCATGACATTGTCTCCATGCAGAGCACAAGTTTCCAAAACTGCCAATGATTATTGAGTCTTTCAGATTGAGACACCCGGCGTGACAAACATACGCTTTATTGGATATAATTAATATTAAGCAAGGCATTCTTCTCAGGCAGTTTTTGATTAAGTAAATTAGAAATAACTACACTAACTGCAATTAAATATTCAGCACATATGTGTGATGAAACTAATCACTTCAATTTGATCTTTTAATGATCATTAATAATATTTACACCAGGCAATTTTTCAGAAAAACAATCTGCCATCTCACAGACATATCTCTCCAAATAGTGTATCCTCATTACTGTAGGAGCTACACAACACCTTTAGGTGCACGCTATTGATTACATCGGCCTGTCATAACAAATTTAACAAATACTCAATTCCTCTTTTTTTCTCTTTTACATAAACCCCATTCACAGATATGTGGAAAAGAAGCATCATTTCCTGCAGCTCTGCAGAAGCCTCGAATCACTTGGAGCTACAGCAGTGTGTCCAAAATGACTAAAATTTCTCATCCTGTCTCACTGAGTTAGAATCAGAGCTCGAGACGGCGGACGGGCCCCACTTACCATTCTCCAGAGCGGCGAGACACACACACAGGGTCCAGAGCATCCATCTTCCAGGCGAGCCCATAACTGAGAGGAAACACAGAGAGAGGCAGCGCTCTCTCTCCCCCCTGTGTACAGGCCGGTGGCCAAAAAACCCAGGCATGCATGATTAATCTATTGAGCGATGCAATAAACCCCACCCTGCTCTATTTTCACCTCTCTGTCTGTGTGGGAAAAAAGAAATAATAATCTGCTTGTTAAAGTAACTGCAGGAAGTCGTTTTAAGTGCACACGTCCAGGCGGTGGAGGTGCATCGGGCCAGCTTGTACTCTAATTAGTCAGCCTAACGTGAATAATTGCAGCCGCTCCATATATAACATCACCTCACGGGCACAAGTCGACAACCCGTGATGCTGCGGGGTGACATACGGTGTGTGGTGCAGAGCAGCTGGCTTGTGTTGCCATGGATGCAGACATCCACTGCACCAAGTCACTCCACTGATGATGTCCTGTCATTGTAGCGCATTAAATTGAGAGAGAGGTCACTTTGTTGCTTATGAATTCAGTTTTTTGTTTGTGTGGGGAGAATTATTTCTGGAATCAACAGTGGAAATGTAATTAAGTACTAAGTAATTTGACGATTTCCATTCTATGCAACTTCACTTAACAATATCTCAATGTTGTATTTTTTTACCCCAAATAAATTTCTCTGACAGTTAAAGTGCTTTCACAATTTTGTATACCCTTCCTGCTCAGTGAGATCTTTTCATCTCCACATTTGGTTATTCTGCATCTGAATTCTTCTGATAAACTTAAAATAAAGCCCTGAGTGATGTCAGTGAATCCTCCCACTTCTACAACTACATGAACATGTCAAACGTGTCCTTGGATTAGCTGCATTGCCATAAAATTGAACAGCCAGGCTAGAAATGTGGTGATCTTATTGAGCATTGATTCATTGCTATAGATTAACTACCCTGTGCTGTAAATACTAGTTCAAATGAGCTCAGCCTGACACATCTACTGGAGTAAAACACAGCACACATGATAATGCAGCAGTAATATTGATCAAAAAACATCAAATATACAGGAAAACACTGCATTGTTTTTTACAGAATAACTACTTTTACTTTTGATACTTGAAGCATATTTTTTTTAGATTGTTTGTTTAGATTGTTTACAATCTGTCTTTCAGAGCATTAAGAGCTCTAAACTTCATTGCTATTTGATAGATTATTACATATTAATGTGCACATCACACACTGACAACAGTATTGTGCATCTGTAATGTGATGTTATTTATGTAAAACTCTGTCCATCCATGCAGAGTTGCAGATCAGCTCTTTTCTTGAAAAAAAAAATGGTGGTTTTCCTGCTTATCTGTGTTCAGTGATTAACGGATTCAAGCCAGTGAAAGATTCATGGTTGTCACTGGTGTGAGGAAATGTTCAAAGATTAGTTTTTGACACTTGCAGCGAGTCGCCTGGTGATAAGGACATCATCCAGTTATGACCTATGGGCTAAACAAAGTGCCGTCATTGCCGCTTCTTGACAGATTTACATAAAACGTGTTAGTTAGTCATGACTCACATAAGTCGACCTGCCTGCCAAGTTCCCCGAATGTGATCATCCAAATGTGTTCCAGTTCAGCGCTCTCCGCCAGTCAACATATTTGTCAGATTTAATGAGTCCCGTGTGGAAGCAAGAGGAAACCGTTCTACACGTCCGAACATTTTGATGGTTCTCAGGAGTTTCTTGACGTTCGAACAGTCACGGAGCTGTACGTGGCTTCTTGGCAGCAGTGGTCCACTAATGAACTGTGACCTGAACCACGAGTTGAAAAAGGACTGGCAAATGAAGTATGAGAGTTGGACTTGACCAGACAAAAAAAAAAAAGAGAGAGAAAAGAACTTGAGGTGAGAGCAGCGACCTTTTCAAGTTTTCAAATGTCGACCTTTTGTTATGTCACCTCAGTGAGGTCAGTATCTTCCTGTTACGGATACAAGCTGCTCTGCCTCTCCCCCTGCAGTTTGTTTGGGCTCCTGTCATCTTCAGAGTTTCCTTCTTTCATTTAAATACGTTACTATGGTGATTTTACATGTTGCTGATAAATGTAAAAAAAAAAAAAAAAAAAAAAAGAAAAGAAAGGAGAAGATTTAGAAAGAAGACACGTGAGCCAAATTTGCAGATCAAACCCAAAAACAAGAAAATGTTGGAGAATGAGGAGGCGGTCTGAGCCTGTTTTCAGGTGCTGTGGATCTTTTCTTTATTGTGTGAGAGGGACTGCATGAATCAGCAGTGAGAGCTGACCCAGATATATGGAAAAATACAAAGATAAGGAGGTTGACTGTGAGCTTAGATCTTTACTTTATGCACTGAGTTTGCAGCACTGATGAAAAAAAAAAGGTCAAGCATGTCAGTAGTTTCTTGGACTACTTCATTAAATATTTTTACATGTTTTTTAAAATGTTTTTGTGATCACACCGTGTGTGTTTCTATTCCTAACTGCTTTTATTTGGGCTCTTACAACAAGTCTTATTATAAAAACCCAAACAGCCTATGGCACGAGGTTGACTTCTCCCAATTTATTCAAACAACAAATAACATCCAGCACCAGCTTTGTGCGTTCCAGCTGAGAAATACAGAATATTTAAAAGATACGCGTTTTACTCTGAGACTACAAAATAAAACATCCCCACTGAAGAGAGAGAGAATTGGCAAAAACTGTCCGGCGCTTCCTCTAAGAGTGTTTGTTATTGTTCAGGTCTGTACAGATATTTAAATACACGGTGAGGCCTCGTCAGAACTCACCACCATATATATATACAGCACTGCGTTCATCCCACAGTGAAGAATATACGCACGGTAGCATCGACCCACAGAAAACACACTAAATATTTCAACTGTGTGGCCACTGATTGGGGACATGTTTGTGTGTGTGTGTGTGTGTGTGTAGAGCTGATCTGTGTGTCTCAAACATTAACTTACATGTAGCTCGCAACCCTTTACGTCCTGTCGTCTTTATCTCATTCACACAAAAATCAGATTAAAGTGGGTAGAAACGCACATACACACACACTCGAGTTTGCTGTTTTGGGATAAATATTCTTTTCTGGTCCGACATGTAACACTTCCCTTTGTAAAACATTTTGAATGTTTAAGTGACACACGGCCAGTCTCTATTCTAGGATAAAGTCGATCTAATTCACGTCGTTCATGAGAAGGGGCCTCAATAAATAGAGTGAGAGTGAGAGAGAGCAACAGGGGAGAAAGATAGACAGGAGAGACAGCGAGACAGACAGGTAAGCGGAGTGAGTTCTGCCTCTTCCCCCTTCAGGGTGACTGGGAGTGACCTGATGGCAGGCCGGCCAATCACAGGAGGATCCGGACCCGGTTCGGACCAATCAGACCGCTTCGGTGAGAGGGCTCGGCCTGTTGCTGCAGTTTTAACGGCAGTGCAGTCCAATCACAATAGCATGGTGACGGGTTTCTCCAGGAACTTGCGGAACTCGGCGAGCCACTGCGCGCCGACCGCCCCGTCCACCACCCGGTGGTCGCAGCTCAGCGTCACCGACATCATGCTGGCTACGTCGAACCTGCAAAAAAAAAACAAAAAAACAAAACACAACATGCATCAGATTTGTTTTATTTGAAAAGCAGCACGTCTGGCTTCTTATGCTGTTATAGCCACAACACTGACCCTTTCTCATTATCAGCGGGCATCAGCCGCTTCTCTGAGCCTCCGACGGCGAGGATGCAAGACTGAGGAGGGTTGATGATCGCCGAGAAGTTCTTGATGCCAAACATCCCCAAATTAGAGATTGTGAACGTACCTCCCTGGTAGAAGAAGCACATATTAAAGGAAACTGTTTCATTTAGTTGGTTGGCTTGGATACACATAACTTAACTATCCCACGTGCGCCCAGGGGATTAAATCGTGTGTCGTACCTGGAACTCGTGCGGCTGAAGTTTGCCTTCTCTCGCTTTGGCAGCGAGAGCCGACACATCGGAGCTGATGGCAGCCAGTCCTTTGGTGTGGGCGTTGAACACGATGGGTGTGATGAGGCCACTGGCTGTGCTTACCGCTACACTCACATCCACCACATGATTCCTTTAAAAAAAAAAAAAAAAAATTTTAATAAGTCAATACTGATGACAGCACAAATCTGGTCGATGTGACTTTGGTTTCAAAAACCAAGAGGAAAAAAAAATGCCTTTGCTTTGAGTGCCCTCTGCTGGCAAAATAGTGCAGCTACACATTAAGAGGCCAACAGGATGCAAAAGAAGTAAGACACAAAGTAAAGAACCTCTGGTTGATAAAAATGCTTGGAAGAGAAGTTTAAGATTGTACTTTTCCTGTAAGCAAAAGATAAGTACGTCTACAAACCACCGGAACATATTTCTCATTTACTGTATATGTTACATGTGCGGATACGCCTGTTTGTGTGTGTTTACTCACTCGCGGATGACCGTGTCCATCCAGGAGGAGTTGCACTCAGGAACCTTGAGGCAGGCCAGAGCGCTGGCTTTGATGATGAAGTCATTCACACTGAGCTTGATATTCTGGGCTTTCACTTCCTGCAGAGAGAAGGTGAGGCTGTTTAAATAAAGACTCACTCAATAATCATCTTAGTTCTGCACGCCTACTCCGAAGCGAAAAACTCACAGCATTGAGTTCTTTCCGAAGCTCGATCACTTGGTCCATGTTGACATCTACAGACAGATAATAGTGGGGGATGGTTTGCTTGGACTGCATCAACCTCTGAGCGATGACCTGCAGGAGAGACGCATATATGCACTTCAGCTTTGATCCATAATTCATCGCGGACGGGAATGAGGGGTGTTAGTCGAGTCTGTGCTGATAAATGTGCAAGCGCACGTCTTCAGGGCAAAATGTGGAAGCACAGGTTTGAGATAACAGAGCTGTGCTGTGAGAGCCCCTTAGGGACGTTTGCCTCGCAGCATCCAACACACCAGAACCAAACCTGGCACACGGGCAGCATGTCATGAATTACACCTGACAGCTGTCAGAGGAGTTTGAGCGGGAGAGGAAGCTGCCACTGAACACAAAGGATCACCGGGAGCCAGGTGTGTGTTTTCTCTCACCTTGCGGATGTTGCTGATAGGGATGTCTGTGAAGGTCCCAGCTGGTGCAGCAGGAGCTGCAGCAGGTGCAGGAGCAGCTGGAGCCGCAGCTGGAGCCGCAGCAACGGCCTGCCAACGGAAACCATTCAATTTTCGTTTAAAAGAAAATTACATGAAAAGTTTGAGATGCATTTGAACGACAGCAAAATTTTGGATTAGTGTTGAATGTTCAAAAAATACAAAATCTTCTTCACAATTTCACACAGTTCAGTCCAAAACCCAATGAAATGTAATAACATAAAACAGAAGAAAGAAAACTGAGAAAGCAGCTCATTCTTGCATACAATGCAGCACTGTATTGTCATACTGAGAAGTTCATATAGAAAAACAAATGATAAAAACTGAAGTAATGTTATGATTATTCAGGATTAAACGTGCATTGCTAATGGGTGCAGAAAACAAGTGTGAGATTCACTTACAGGAGCAGCCTTTGGTGGAACAAAGCTGTCAATGTCTTTCCTGGTGATGCGTCCATCAGGACCAGAGCCTAAAAAACAAGGAAAAAAAGAGCACAATGTTCATGTTCTTTCAGTATTTAGTGTTTCAATAAACATTATCAATATTGATCTTACTGGCGCCCTGCTTCCCGGTTACTTACCACTGACCTGTGCCAGGTCAATTCCTTTCTCGGCAGCGAGTTTCTTGGCGAGTGGGCTGGCAAACACACGGCCCTTCCTGGGTGCCGCTGCCGGTGCAGCAGCTGTGGGAGCAGGACTGGGTGCTGCAATAGCCTGGACACACCAATAACAATAATCTATCTCAAAACTGAACAGAGGCCAAAATCAGTATGTTTCTGCAATGTTCC
>JBAJHX010000067.1:10543882-10573555 GCA_037176925.1 Amniataba percoides
CACACACACACACACACACTTAAAACGCGCCTGACTACGGATCAGAAGATTCTAAGTTCGACTCCTGGCTAGCTCGGCGTAATCTTTAGCTTGTCAGTGTCTCCTGCCCAATGTTCCGTCTCGCCATGCTGTGTACTGTACAATTGAAGAATGCTCGCCTCGGCTCGACTCGCTTCGGTTGTGTTTCCATTACAAAAAGTAAAAGGGTAAAAGGGTGGAGTCTTCACAGCGAGGCGGCCCGAAACTCCGGCGATATCTTTTGTTGTGTGAGACAAACGCGAGACAACTACGGAAGCCAGCAGAGTAAAACAAACAAATAAATACAACGGAACGTCTGAACCTCGTTGTTGCTCCACATACTTGTTTTCTGTGCAGCGATCTCTGATCGTGTTTGCTGTTGTTTTTGTGTTTTAAAAAATGCCGCGGTTCGTTCTTGTGAATGAGTCGCTCTGCTGACGCATCACGCTTTGGTCAATCAGTGGCCTACTGTCTGCCGACGTCACATTTTCGGCCCCACTCAGCTTGCTTGGAACCCCGGCCGAGCAGGTACTACGATCGTGCCTGGTACTTTGCAAAAACTGACTTCAAAGTTTTCAAAATATGGCCAGGGATATACATTATATGTGATGGACTGACTATCATGTTCAAAGTAAACAACAATGATGCTATCATTGCTGAACCTGAATGAGTCTAAGGACAATATAGACACAAATTCCACAGACCAAGAAATGTCCACCTCACTCAGATAATATTGACTTTGGTTCTCCCGCTCTCTCTTTTCCAAAATATATTCTATAAATACGCTTTACAACATGCTTTTTGTTTGTAATAAAAGTGATAAGAAAGGTATCTGCACGTGTGTATTGGTACCTGCAGCATTGCCATGCTGTCATCAGTCTTTCCTCTTTGTGCCGCCAATTCTGCACCTTCGACCATCAGAAGGGCTTGAATATCTTGGTCTCCCCATAGGACGCATTCATCAAGACCCTCCTGTAACAACCGAGCTGCTTCCTCATTAACGTTCTTACCTGAAAGTACAATCCAATGACACACATGCTTATATACGCACACACAAGCACACACACACATTCAATCTCTGATATTCATCATTCTATCCCTAACCTATATGCAGCTAATGAGCAGCTGTTACAGTTGTTTTCACTGGTTAGCCATTTGAAGGTTGGGCATAATATACTATGCCCTTTTATTTGAAGCAAACAAGGTTAAGTAGTCCTCATTGTGTTCACCCAGTACTGCTTTGTGGGTTAGTAATTAATGACTAATGTAAAAGTATTCATTTCTTTTGATATTTCTAATCCTTGTGACATTAGAGTAAAATTACAGTTTACCCTACGATTCACCACACCAAAAAAAAAAAGAGAGAGGAACAGCACACTATCAGACCTGGGAAAAGGGCAGCATTTCCAGGTATGTGTGCAACCAGACTGTGGACCAGAACCGAGCGGCAACGCAGCCACAGTAAAACTCCAATTCTCTCACTGGCCTCAACAGCACTGGGAGAGTCTCCATCCAGGGGGGATGACGCACTGCAGTCTTTAGCTCCCTGTAGACATGATATACCATAAACATATACACATGCACCATGTACAATCAATTTCCTCTTGCCCAGATCTGGTAAAATGTCTAGTTCAGTTTTTCAGTGTGGATTCAAATATGGATCACTTTTCATTGCTTTCATACATAACACATTCAGTGACCATCTGTCAAAATTCTGTTTTCTTACTCAAACTCAACCACCACCATTTACAATTATTTTCGCACATTTACACTCTATTTTAAAAACGGTAAAATTTATGTTCAACACCTCTGCAAAACAGACAGTTTGCTAAATTCTGTTACTACTACATCTGAAAAGAAAAAAAAGAATAAATAATTGCAAACCTATTTTCAGCAAGAGAATCCAGAATATTTTCTATTTTATCAGTTTTTGTTTTGTTTTTTTGTTTCTGTTTGTGTTGCTTTATTATAATTTCATTAGTTTAATTTTGTGTACTTACTTACAGTTACTCTGCAAAAATGCTCTACTCTTTAGAGAACATTCTGAAGATTTGTAAACTCTTATAAAGAAATAGGAGGGAGGTTATGTTGTTGTTATATTCTGTAAATTTTACAGCAAATGATTAGGTCTTGATTAAAAAATTTCCTTGAATCTGTGACTCATTAAAATGTACATGTTACCTGTTCACTTTTAGTCCTGGCATGCGAGAGCTTAGAAGAGTGTTTCTGAGAGCCAGGTGTGGATCTTCTCATGATTACAGGAGAGGTCTGAAGCAGCACCAATGATGAAACTGCCATCTCAGAACTGAAGGAAGCCATTAAAATGGATCATCAGGAAATAGAAACATGACCATGTAAACACACAGCACACATGCCAAGACTACCATACCTGCGTGCAGCATGACCCTGCTGCAGATATAGGCTGGCCTTTAGTAGATTGGACTCTACTGCCAGTTCCAGGTTTTCAATGTCACTACAAGACTGAGACGTGAGCTGCTGCGAAATGGTCTGAAACAAGGATGATGCTCCTTCTAGCAAAAGGAACTAAGAACAGAGGAGATGGCATATGAGCAACTGATAAAAAGTTTCTCCATATTCACAGCAAGGTGAAAACATATAAAACAAATGCAGATTATACCAATCACTGTAAGAAAAGATATATTGAAAATCACCAAGAAGTCTTACCTTAATCCTTTCTGGTGTGAGCGTTTCCCTCTTTCTGTCAAGAGTCAGCACTTTTGGCTCCTCTGTCTTTAGACCCAAATCCTCAGTGTCCGGTGTGTCCTGTTCATGTTGTGAGTTCACTGAAGAACGTCTTAAACTGGCACAAGCCACTCCTTCGACAGAAGCTAAAAGACATCCATATAGATTAGTTATATTTAAAATGAATGTGAATAGATAAAACTTATAAATATAATGGAAAAGGATAAGTCTCACAGAGCCACTACGTAACAAATTCTAAAGATGAATTGTTTTTATTTTTTAAATTAGTAAGGCATGCTTATGTCAAATGCATTTCAATTCAATAGGATATCTTCTGCCCAGATGTTCTTTCACAGCATCCTTTTATTCAGGACACTATAATGACAGATGTCACATGAGCCAAACAGACTCAACATCACTTTCTATTACAGACCTGCCAGAGGAGGGCCTTGTACAGTGTTACTGAGTGCCAGGACTAGCTGAATACGAGCAAGGTTGAATCGGAGGCAAAGTGTGGATCCATACAGTCTCCGGATCTCTGGAGCAAAGTCACAGTTCACAAGTTCTTCCAAAGCCTAAACACAAGCACCACATACACACAGATAACAACATAAGAATATTTGACAAGGTTTCTCTGATGAGATGTCCCCAGATCTTTCACAAAAATCTTTAGAGACCCCTACATATAAAGTTACCTCAGCATTGTCCAGGAGAGACTTGTTGCTGTAGAACGTCTTCTCAGGCTGCAGAAGTTGCACAATATGCACAATTTATAGCATTGACTCATATTTATGTATGTATAAACAAACATAACAATACTTTCAGAACTCTGCAAAGGCAGCACATGAGCAAATGTTATGGAAAACTGACACGACTTCCAGAAATACAGTACAGTCTCTTACTGATTTTAGAAAATATAATTTAGATCGGAGATAACAGGTCAACGGATGCCTTAGATAATGTGACACACAAACACGTCTTCACATGTTCTGTGACAGATTCAGATTTACAGTATACTGAAATAGTCAAAAGTATATGTAGAGTATGTCAACAACAGGGAGATGCAGTACTTTTTAACATTAGTAGTTTACAGAGGCAAAGAGCGAGAATACAAAGAGGGAATATATCTACGTATGTGTGTCATACTTGGAGATTGTCTTTAGCGATGTAACATCCATTAGGCAGAAGAACTCCTGTTCCCTGTGTGAGCTGAACTGATTCCTTCACAGCTTCGGTAAACAGACAGAGTTCAGTGAGGGCACGTATCTGCAAAAAACACCAGCGTAGACTAAAAACTCCACAGGAGACATGAAAAGAAAAACATTTACATGTATGTGTAGATGACAGAATGCTGACCTTAAGTATTTTTCCCTCGACAGTGCGTTGGACATCTCTGCACACATTCCCCACCACATGTAGGTACAGGGCTAGTATGGGCAGTAGCTGAAATTACATACACGATTAAACCCCCCGTTTTTTTTTATTTATCTTGAGCATTGCCACTCAAATGAAGGCAGTGTTTGTGTGAGTACCGTGATGAAGTAGCCTGTGCTGAAAAGCCAGTGGCAGAGGAAGTTAAGTGTGGAAACAGTGGTGCCAAGGTGAAGTCTGTGGGGTTCAGAGAAAAGATCAACCCCAGGGAACAGTTCATCTCCGATGCTGTGATGAGCGTACTGGAGGTCGGCTTGAGGCTGAGCCAGGGAGCAACACAGTACACACTACAGAGGTGGAACACATACACAAGAGTGTCAGAATGAATGAAAACGAACACACCATGAGACTTACATACCTTACATATCTCCTTTCCAATTTCCTCATTAGAGAATTCAGCAAAAAAAGCAAAAAGCATGTATATTAGAGAGACTGACATTTCCTCAAGGTATTACCTTTAAGAGGTGAGCAGACAGGAGACAGCACTTAGTCCGCTGGCTGATATCAGAAGTTAAAATGTGCCTGTAGATCAAAACACATCCCTCAGGAGCAAGCAGGTAAAGATATTTGCTTATAACACACAGGAATAATCACGTCAAATCAGTGGTAAAACTCACTGAAACCTACTGTGCAATCTTAGCAGTGATTCCAGCAGCTTGTAGACATCCCCACAGGCCATTTTGCTTTAGTGTTTGTTGCAGAGAGCCACCCCCAAATGTTACGCCATCCCATTTCTCTATGACACCTGAGCTCTGTAAGGCGCAATCTACAGCTTTACTCCAGCATGAGTGTGCTGCTCTGGATAGAAAACACAGGCAGGAATGATGTTATTATAGGAATATGAAGCAAATCATGAAAAGTTCTGTTTGCTGTTTAACTGCAGGTAAATGTAGATAATAAAAGGTTTAATCACACACACAGTCAGCCAACAGATTCTAACCGTGTGTTCCCGTTGTAGAAGTGCAAGTTTCCCAATTCGTGCAGTGCGAGAACTCTGAGGGAGTCGTGTTTGTTGGCCTGGAGATATTCTGGAGAAAAGTTGGATAGAGATGAAAAGGAAAGTAAGACCTTTGTGACCCTGCCAGCCTGACACATCAAGATAACCCATGTTACTATCTATATTCAGTCTGCTGGTACTTACTGTAACACTGAAATCATTGCTCACCTACTGACTTGCAGATACTTGCCTTGTTTATTTGCTATAAAAGTCTCTCTTGGCATTTTGAAAGTATTTTGTGGTCTTACTGATGGAGGTGGAGTATGCAGCAGTGACAGTCGGCATCTGATCGGGTCTGATAGGGATGCTGTAGAGAGCATTTGGGGTGCTGTAGTCCTCCTCTGTCAGGTCATAAGGCTGGACGCTTGGATTGAGCTGAACTACAGGACTGAAATTAACAAGGTTTGCAGAATGACTGAGACTTCTGCTCTGACAGTGCTGAAACTGTGCCACAAAACCTGGAGAGAGACATGAGCGGTTCAAACAATGAGAGTTTCAGACATCTGTTGTGCGTGTGTCTCAATGAGCACTGAACTCACGGGGCTGTGTGTGTGACAGGAGCAGCAGCAGCAATGAGCGGCTATGCTGGAAAACCTGAAGACAATGTGGTTTTCTGTCGAGAGCTTCACGGTAACAGCTCAGCGTGTCTTCTACATCTAGAGGAACACGCACAAGGGACATGGAGCGCCGAATTTCTGCACCTGAGACACAGACCACACAGAATGTATGTAAAAACATGTGAACACAACTGGTCTAAACTTCTAAGATTTTTCTACACTCTGCTCTATGTTGCATTTTGGTCTTTTTTCATATGTCACACTATTGTATCTCAGTGTTCCACCATGTTTTACATTTCAAAAGTTTTGATAATACATGATGCTGGCTGTTCAAACCTTTAACATCAACTGCGTCTCGATGAGTGGAGTATGTGGGTGCTGCTTTCTTGCAAATGGGCGGTTGCTGAGCAAGGTGAGGGGTCCACCCACTGAGCAGCTGGGAGCTTGCGTAGCTCCTGTAAGTCACCTAACATATCAAAAAAGAATGAACCACATATGCAAAAACACATACTGTACAATACACACAATGCACAAGTGTATGCTTAAGAGATTAACAAATGACTTTTTAGACTTGCAAAAATGGTGCTGAATGATAACTGTACTAGAGTTTTTCTCTTTTTAAGTGCATTGTTTTGTGGAAGAATACTGATGAAATGGCATCATAAGACAGTCAGACAGTCAGCAAGACAGTCAAATGCCCAACTGTATTTCTATAAAACTGTTTTATTGGCTGAATTTTCCCTGTTACACTTGATTTTGTATCACACAATAGTTGAACATGTTTCTGAGTGTGGGGTTGTGGTACCTCCTTGCCAGTGACCCTCTGTGTCTTGACATGGTGCGGTTGTGGAACTGCAGGTCCTCCAAAAGAACTAATCCTTTCAAGCAGCCTCCTCTGAGCGTGGACCAGAAGAGGAGTTATGATCAAGGTATAACGTTCCCTGGGATACACGCACACACACATAAACATACAAACCGCAGTAATAAGGTAGTGCCCAAGGTGATTCTTTGATGCAGATTTCCAAACTTGATTAAAAGGCAAAAATATGCCATGGAGTGCTTTGTGTAAAAATCTCATCTGTACCAAATTTCTTTCTGTCTTGAATGATGCTTGAAAGATCTATTTGATTAATCCTTAAATGCATTTGTAGTCTTTACATTGCAATATAGTCTGCGCATTGTAGGCAAAAAAAGTATTCACCGTGTGTAGGAGTTGAAAACCATGGCAAAGTGGGCCAGGCTTTCCCATTTTCCACTGTCATGGAGACGCTCCAGAGTGTGCAACACCAAAGAGCGAACCCAGCGCAGGTCCACCTGATTGCAGTCGTCCAGTGGGGCTGAGAAGTGGAGACTCGACTCTAGTTCCTCTTCAGTCAAGTCACTGTCATACAAACTCCACAGCTAGAAGGGACACAAATGAAGATGCCAGTCACAAACATGATGGTGGAAGAAAATGTTCACCATTTGTAACAATAAATGAGTTTTTGCTCAGCTGTCCAGATACAGACTGACGTGATCACAGGTTTTGTTTTGAAAAAGAAATTATTTTTATCTTCAGACAAGCAGCACTTTGCGTGTAAGTGAGGCTTACCCCTAGTCTGTTAAGCATGTCCATGATCAAGTCAGTGGCCAGCACCAGCAGCTGGGTGAAGGTGGTGTGCAGCTGGTCTGCTGTAATGGGGGAGGGAAGTTCAAGCTGACTTGATCTCTGTCCTAAGACAGTGATTCTGCAGCTTTGGTCCCACACAGTCTGACACACACACTGCAACATGGTCCAGTGGCTGCCACGATGGGCCAACACCTGAAAAATATAGAAAATAGATACATAAAATACAATATTGTTCACATAAATTATGAGAGTTCAATCAGTAAAAATGTGCAGCTTTCATGCAGTAAAGCAAAATAAACAAAACCAGATTTTACGTATGGTCACATGCAATATCAGCATTTCTGTACTCTACATGTGAGTGCATGTGTATGTAAGTGTGTGTGTACAGTACCATGGCCCTTTGGAGATGTAAAGCAGCTTTGTGAAGTGAGTCCAGCAGCAAACCAGCAGGGCATCTGTGCGTCTCTATCTGTTGTTCCACCGAATGAGAGTCCTCTCCCTCCTCACAACTCTCCTCTGAGTCATCAGCTCTGATTGCTGGAATAAAAGGTTGAGACAAGTGATCAAACGCACCAGGTGGTAGTCTTTCTTCTAGAGTGCCATTTTCCTCACCCTGCTTTTTTCTCCTGTCTTTGTGTGCAGCCCCATAGGCCCTATGAGCAGAGGAGTGTCCCTCAGAGAAAACCTCATATTTAGAAGACTGCTGTCGATGTGAGTTCTTCCACACCAGGATGCCAGAGTACGCCAGAGAGAAACACGAGGGATTCAACTGGCTGTAGCTGAAACAAAGTACATTATGTACATAATGTTATAAAAATATACTTATATACATACAATATATGTAGAGTAATTCACCCTTTAACACTGATCATAGCAATAATGACAGCAAATACTACTATATCTGAGTTCAGATACCAAAAGCAACATTAAATGTGTCCCAGAAACTGCTCAGAGCAACCAGCAGCAGTATATGTTATTATTACCCTTTAGACCAATACACTGTTGTAAGCGATCAGTATTTCCCAGAGAAAATATAGAAAAGGCGGCAAAGTAAAGTAGGTCAAATGTCATGAGTGAACCTGTGCTGCAGGGCTCCTCCATACAGCTGGTCCAGGCCCTGGTAAAGCAATGCTAGATGGGCTTGGGCCATGCTGTAGTTGAGGTGAGACTTCCACGCTCTCTCCTCACAGCACATGTTCCTCAGCTGAAGCTGCTTCTTGTGGCGTTGCACCACGGACGACATCATGGTCAGCAGGTTATCCACAATCTGCATCTCTCTACACACACACGGACAGAAGCTCAGCACACCGATGGTTATGTGAACCCACATGCATAACTACGTAACCCAGACAAACACAGACATCCCCAACATAGAGACAAACACACACACACTGTACCTGTTACTTCTCACTTTCTGAAACAGACTGGCTGGCATCTTCTGCTTTAGTTTCTTTCTTGTGTCATCATGAGATGTGTTCTTGCTCTGCTTCAGAAAGCAGCACAATGTATTTTGTTTGTTTTTTACATTTTACATGAAGACAAAGCAGCTAAATTAAATGATCATTTAACTGTACATTTAATTTTTGCAGTTTTTTTCTCTCAATATCAAATTCAAACACTGTGGACTGTGGTTAGAGTAGACTACATACCAAATGTGCTTTACTTTAGATGGATATAACGTAAACAAAGTATCTATAGTATACACGAGGCTCTCAAATTAGGAAAAAAATCATAATTTGTAAAAAATATGGGTACATAAGTTGGGGCCAGAGCACCATTTTCCATATAACAAGATTATTTTTCTGAGCGTGCAAGTGTGAAGCAGTTTTGAGAGAGATAATATATAGTATTTTCAGTCCATAAATAATGAGCATTAAAGAGAGGTCACAGCTCATTAAGCTTTACAAGTTCGGAGTTCATTAATATCAGAGTTGCATCAAATGCAAGCAAGAGAGGTAACAGCGATGATTTAGTGTAGCACAGATTTTCAGCATGTTCTGTGTTTTTGTGCACCTACATGTATGTGTTTGATATTTGGGTGCATTTGTATCTTTTCACCTGGGGTGGTTCATTTCCTTTTGCAGCATGACCATTACCATTACTTCTTCTTTTGCTCTGACTGTTTCCTTCCAAATGTTTTGAAGACAGTCCCATCACCTCATCACGCCTGATAAAGAATAAATACTCACAGGTCTTTATAACAGTTAATATCTATAATAAAGAGCTTTATGATCCAGCAAGTAAGAGGGCAGTTATGCAATGTCGCAGTATTAATTTGAAGGAAGGAACATGAAGGAACAAGATGATTATTAAATTAATGCTGAAATCTGTAACCAACAAAGAATTATACAGTAAAACCATACCTGGAAAGGAAGTCAAATATGCTTTGCCCCCATTTCAACACAAGGTCCGGGTCGCCTTCCTCCATGGTTCTCTCGAGAAGCAGTACCGCAAACTCAGTAAAATATGCCTTGCGTCTCAGCTTCATCACTATTAAGAGGGTTGACACAAAAATATATCTTTGGACAAGACAGAGTATTCATTACAATCAAAAGTACCTGAGTGTGTGCTACTTACCATCTTGATAGGCATCCTTTAATGTGCTGCTGGAGATCAGTTCATACAACGCAGCAGGGTCCTCACAGCCAGTCAGTGGGCGTGAAATCTCTGCATAAAAGACAAAATGTTGTGTATAGTGCAGAGCTTAGGAAAACAACACTATTTGGTGAGCTGAGTGAGAGCTGGGCGACTGAGACAAATTAGTCTTCTTAAAGAGACATATTACATGCCAATGTTAGGTGATGCTATAGTACATGTACATATTCATTAAGACATATTAATTACTAATGAATTAATTAATACTTCTAATTCTCTTCGTACTGTCAGTTAGTATTGTATGTTATGTGTCACTTTGTTGCCATATCTTGTTGCCGTCAGCATATATATTAACAAACATGGCTTTAATTATGAATACAAAGGCAGAAACTGCAAACTTTTTTGAAAAACACACAGAAAAGTCAACGACAATGGCATGTATGTGTTTCTGTGTGTTACCATTATCTGTTGTGACAGCTGCTGCAGACGTGACTCTGTTCTTCCAATGCAGCGCCTTCAGCTGAAGACTTATCTTTATTTCTCTCTTGACTGTCTTGGACTACACACACAGACACACACAAAATATTAATTTCTTACTTTTTAATTTAAATACATCACTAAAGACATAGCAGTCTTTTTGTAAATATCTGAAAAAATACAGGAATTACATTTGAATGACATGACATGAATGAGAATAAGTCATTAAGTAAATCACACCTTTCCACTGCTCCTTAGACTCACAGCCTCATGGGGAAACCTCCTGATGTGCAGCTGTGCATCATAGACATCTTGGAGCAGCCTGCGACCACAGTCCATCACCACAGAGGCCACCTGATGCTCCCTGAGCATGCGTAATGCCTGGTGAAGAAGAATACATACACACTTACTGTGAAATACTGTATAAAGGTTGGTGGTAAAATATAAAAGGACACAATCACTGATTGCTCAAATTAGCCTGCTTCTCCCACAACCCAGCCCAAGATAAGCGATGGATGATGAATGAAATTTCCGCCATGTACACACGTAAACAGTATAAACTGTACAGAGAAGCAGACACGCACACACCTTCGCCAGGTGGTAGGTGATACAGGCTATCATGTGCATAAGTGACTCTGACGTGTTTCCAGCCCACTTTTGTTTGAGAACATTTGAATTCTCCTCCAGAACTGTCAAGCACTTCTTAAGCACCTGAACACCAAAATGTAGAAAGAAACATAAGCATACAAAGTTATTTATATTTTGCATGGTGTTACATTGTTTAACAAGTAAAGATGACACTCGTGAGAGAGATTATAAAGACATGTATGGATGAGAGTTTGCATACCTGTACTGCCGCATCACAAGTGATCTGATGGAAGATTAGAGGTGCCAAGAGGCCATAGCAGCTAGCTACAGCTTGCACGGCAGTGTTACCATCATTCAACCACATTGCCAGATCCATGGCAACCAGCATCCGCTCACACTCTGCCAGTCTGGCTTCCTGCATACATAAAATTGCACATATTATTTACTTATGTTTGAATTTAAAAGATAACACTTGGTCTCATCAATAAAAGCAAGCAGGGGCATAAACCTTCACAATCTGATGCTGTCATTAATGATCGAAATATTGAGCTAACTGTTTGGCCTTACTTGTCAGTAATTCCATATGAAAAATACATAATTACTGAACATACACACCTCTCAGTCTAGATCATTTTTTACTTTTTACCTGGTTCCAGATAAATGGTCCATTGTCACCGAATGAGTCACAGTAGAGTGACCTCTGCTGAATATTGATCTCTGTCTCAATGAAGATAGACGTAATGAAGAGCTGACACAGGTGAGGAGAGGAGCGCTCCAGGGTCTGGATATGCAGCCTTTAGTATGGTCAGTAGAAATAGAGTAAAAGGAGATTGTTAAATGCAAAGAAATACAGACCCCTCAACCTGAACTCTGCAGATGTGTTTCCCTCCTCACCTTGTGGTAGCGAGACTGTCTGTGGCGTCAGTGTAGGTAAAGTGGCTCCACAGTTCCCTGCAGCTTCTCTTTGCTATGGCATATTGCTCTGTTTGAAATGCCACCTGAGAAAGGAGTCAAGCCATAATCCTGTTTTTTAAGACATCAATATGTTATACCATATACCCAAAAGCGATCTGAACACATGGATGCTCAGTTAAAACAGGTGAACCCAGCAAGTAATGAGGTGATAAAGTGATGGCAAGGGTCTACTTTTCACTAGTATACCTGTGCCAAGTGTGCCCATGTGAACAGCAGTGGTACCGGCATGGATGCCAGCAGTGGGAACGTTGTCCCTCCAATTGTGTTGCCTAGTAACTTTCCCTGGCTGTTGTAGGCTGCTACAGCAAACACATACTTCTGGTTGGGCTCCAGACCCTCCACCCTCAGGATGCACCCACCAGATCCTGCTGGTACCTTTAAACATACAAAATCAGTCATAATACTATAGACACACAACTGGTCATACATCAGATTAGACCTAACACTCGTCTGTAAAAAAGGGATGAATTGTACCATATTTCCAGTTCCTTGCAAGCTGCAGTCTCCAAGGCGGACTTTCTGGTTAATACCCTCAGCTGCACGCCCGCAGAGCTGGTACCAGCACACCTGGAAATAAACAAAGTATAAATATGAAATGCATAAAAGTTGTGCTAAATTATTTTTCTACTTGCTAGACTGATAAATTAACATCACAATTAAAGCATATCTCACCTGTCCTTCTAGGTTATAAGGTCCAGGGGCAAAGGTTAAGGAGTAGTCAGTGCTTGAGAGAAGGATGGGAGGAGGTGGAGGGTTTTCTTCATCCTCCTTCATCGCTTTACTTTCAACTTGAGTCTTGTGGGTGGTGGAGATGCACAGTTTTCTCTCCTCTATTTCTGCTTTCTCTATCAGGGTGGAGGCCTCCTGGCAACACCACAAGGACAAATTAGTTGAACATTCATGAAAGCTTAGCCATCAGTAGAAGTGTTAGCACCTCTTTTCACACAAATATACATCTGCACATTTGCACAAACACCTTTACTGCAGTACATGCAGAAGTAATATCAGGATTTTTTCACTTTACATGTGTTATTGTGACTATATCTAAGAAGGTATGGATGTTTGTGAATGTGTAACCTCCAGCAGACTCTTAATTTTGTTAGTCGGCTCCATGTTGTTGTTGTACACCAGCAAAGCTTTCTCAATCAGGAAAAGAGCTTTGGACACTTTGTTCTTCTTGATCCGATCCAACAGCTCCGACTCTGCAACTGGACACAACCGACAAATCGTCACATTTAGACCCATCATTTGCATTTACAATAACATGTGAATTATTAACAGACACATTATTCATAAATCACTATTCTTTTGGAACATTTACACTAATTAACCATGACTTTCACAGTAAAATTGAAACACAAACTCAAATTAGTAAAAAACAAAAATCACCAGTGTGTTAAACTGAGTGTGGCAGTGAGTCTGACCTGCATTTCGCTGTAGTAGCTTGAGGGAAGCCATGTGGTGGATGATGTTTAGTTTGAGATGAAGGTCGGCAGCCAGCAGGGACACACGTAAAGGCTGAGTGTGCCGGGAGCTTTTAATATCTGATTCTGCCTCAGTTTCCACTTCTTCTTTTACCTTCTTGCTTAATTCATCCTCCTCATTTCCCTCTTTTAATGATGTCGGAGAGGATGGGAGAGGGGGAATACATTCCTAGCAGAACAAAACAAGAACAGGTATTAGCAAGTTTTTTTGTCTTTTGCATAAGTGATGGTCATGTTGGCTGCCTACCTGCATGAAGGCTGAGTCAGTGATTTCTGAGTCATCTTGGGGCAGCAGTGTAGCTGCACCCTTCGCCAGAGCTTCAAGACCCCTCTCCACCATCTTGCACACCTTCTGAAGCAGTTCTGTACTTGAACTCTGTAAGCAAATACAAACACACACAATGAAAAACCTGAGTATGAATATTGAAAATTAGCACTCAATGTGAAATTTATTTTCTTCATCATGCATCCACATACCTGAAGAAGAGAGAATGCTCTTGGCTTCACACCATCACTGTCCACTTCACTAGCTGTTAGCAAGACATGAACACAGTAATACTGTCACAGATGTGGTTTGAAAAAAATGTGTGTATTTGTGGCTGTGGTGAAAGTCTGCTTGACTTGACTGAATACCAGAGTGATATTCTATAAAACAACATAAGATTAAGCAAAAAATACATGGTTTCTGCTGTCTTACAAACTGAAACAAGGTAAATGGTAGGACCTGGTTATTCACCTGGAATGTGTGTTTGATCACTGTGTTCAGCTGCACTCTCTAGCAGTATGGCCAATGTGTGGATCATCTCTGCTGTCATTATACAGTCAACAGTTGCCAGGTCACAGGCTAAGGCCACCTCACAGAGTATGCACAGACACCACAGCCACTGCAAAAATATTCACAAATAACACAACATACAGTTAATTTTACAGTTCACTGAGTCCTAAACTACAAAAATATACCTTTATTTGACAATAATGTGTTCGCCCAAAAAAAAAAGAAACAGTTTGTGTAATGCTTACCTTGTCGAAATGATCTACCTTTGCAAGGTAGTGTGTAAACTCTAGGTTTTGCTGCTCACCCATCTGCAGCACCAGCTTTACTTTACCCCAGAGGAATAACACGACATCCAAAACCAGGTCCCCATTTGGTTGCACCTCCTGAATATACAGACAGATATAGTATATACACAGTAAAAACCCTCTGAACTCTCCTCTGAACTCTGGCAGATCAATCCAAACACAAACACACACATGACACAGACACTTACAGGAGCAGAGCCACAAACTGACTTATGAAGGGTCTCTACCAGGCCAATAAACTCATCACTCATTGAGAATGAAGACTTGAGTCTGTCTATTGAAAATGTCAAAAAACATAACATTATAATTCAGATATCAAATGAACACCTTTTAAATAGCATTTCACATTTTACTACTGATACCATCAGTTGTGTTGTCCTCTTTAGAACGTCTCTTCTGGCTCTGGGAAGACAGCAGACTGTTGAAACTGTCAAGCAAACCGAGCTCAAGCTCTGCCCTCCTGAATGATTGACCTTCCACACCCTGACACAGAGAAACACACAGGATCATTCAGACACAAAACACAAGACATTTAAATTGGAAACACAAGAACAGAATATTGAAATGATTCCCTTTTGCACTGACAGTTATGTGCTACTCACAGGCAAAACCTGCAGCATCTCTTTGGCAAGTTCAGTGAATGCATCCATCTGTTTGTACTGAAACAGCAGCTTAATAAACCTGAGTGCAGACATGATGGGCACCTTGTTTTCTCCTAGGAAGATGACATGTCACATTACTTCACGCAGATTTCCAAACCATTGTACAAATAAACATCTTGCAACAACAAATAAAGTGCTTTTCATGTTGATTATAATGTGACAAAAAAATGAAAATGGTGACTAACCTCTGATGGCTAATTCCATTAGAGTGGATGTTGGTGTCAGTCCACTGAGAGACTCACGACTAGTTGTAACTCCTTCACACACAGGAACACATATATATTTCATTTAAAGCTTAATAAAAGCTTTACAACATCTGTGTATGTATGAGTTTTTTTCTCTTATGTGCTTGTTTTACTAACCAGATAATGTGCTGATAATATACTGGCCAGCTGCCAGGAGTTCCAGGATCACCTCCTGTTGCTCTGGTTCATCTGGCATCCTTGACTGCAGGGGGCATCTGGTGTTGTCCCAAAGTGCCTCCAAGATGCCCAAAAACTGCGCCGCACTGCTGTCAAACAGGCCCATTAGCATGCGCTCTGTTGTAGTACGAGGCCATGGGGCCTGTGGTAGATATAGAAAGGCAAACCATTTTAGTTACCGTTATTAGAAGAACATTAACTCACATAATTACTTTACCACCTCAGCAAACAAACTGCCACAATAAATATAGATGTATGATGAGTGATGATAAGGAGCCACTGGTGGTAAATACCTTTTACAAAAATAAATAAAACTTGTGGCAATTACACTGGAAAATCCAACAAAATGTACAAGATCCAGTCTCAGTTAAGTTAACTATAATAAGTAAGGCAGAATAGAGAGTGCACAGTTAAACAGACCAAACAACAACAACAACACAACCTAAGAGTCACAGAAGTGTTTGTATCCCAATTTAACAGGGGTTAACACGTGTACAGAGTATTCACTTATGGATGAGATTTAATGGTGAATAGGGTAATACAGCAGTTACGAGCATTTTCTTACATTGGGTATGTCCTTCAGGGTGCTTTTGGTCTTGATTCTGAACACAGGTTTGGGCGTCTTTCTGGCCTCAAACACTGCCCGCTTGAACATCATGGCAGCCAGCTGAAGGAAAAAAGAATATGTATCACCTTTGATTTGATAAACCAACTAAGAGCACATAAGTGCAACAAAGTGTTCACTTGAAAATTCTAACAGCTTCGAAGGGCAACAACCTGTATTTGTCTCAATTCATACATGTAGTGGAGGTTATCTAATTAGTGAAAATGCACATGGAGAGATGTTTTTTCACATAGAGACATTATGAACACAGTGCCACAGGTTTCTCATGAGTTGACAAAGACGAAATTTGGAAAAAATGTCCAGCAGTTGTCACAGAGGGCTGCAGTTTATTTCTGTTTTTGAATATTTCATCACTACTAAGAATATTTTTCAATGACTGCAGTCTCTTGCCTTGATGGAAGCTTCTTTGTAAGCTCTCTGAGTCTCTCTGGTGGCAGGAACTTCATTCTGCTCCTCCAGCTTTGCCAGGTCATCGATTTTTCCAAGGGCTCTCCGGGCAAATTCCTGAAAACATTTGAAGACACAATTCAGAAATGTAAAATTCTGTATGTGACTTCAATATGTGCGTTAGTGAACCTGTATTTGGAGCAGTAATACCCCGATACAAGGGATTAATCATCAAAGCAGAATTGTATTATAAAGTCCTAGGTTATCATCCCTAAAGCAGATTAACAACAAGGCTGACTAACAGAAAACTGCAGACAGGTCAACATCAGGTGACAGTTATCATTTCAGACTGTGAATAGTCTGTTGACATCAGGATTACTGTGGGTTTTGTAGGTGTCTGGATGCAGATGACGTGTGTCTCTCACCTCCGCCTTCGCCGCGGCCTGGTTGTCATAGTAACAGTGGCAGACAGCACAGTAGAGTGTGACAATCCACGGCAGATGCTTAGCAGTCATCAGAGAGACAGAGAGCTCTAAACTGATGCTTGCCCAGAGCAGGTACTCCAACGCCTGCAGAAGATCATAAATCCAGACACACTAAATTATATTTACATTATAAAGCAAACTAAATGCCTGGCCACTCATTAGCAAAAGGAACCACTGAATTTTAGTAGGGGAATATCATGTTTTTTAGTCACAATACACCAGGGGGAGGATAAGGATGTCGGCTAATATGTAGAAGAGAGAGAATCATGGAAAACTCTCTTTTGAAAAATAATTTTTCAGTCACAGGCAGCACAAAGCACAACAAAACACCAGTCTGACACTTTGTGGGTTTGGAGCTCTCTCAGTGTCTTACTGTCAAATACTTGAATACTATGAGTGATGTATGACCTCTGTTACAAACCTGTGACATTTCTCATTGTCATATCAAGTGTTAAAAAAGTTAAAAAAGGCTCATTGGAACAAGAAGAACAGTAAAATGATATAATGATGTGATGATGTAATGATATAATCATCTGTATGTGAGTACCTGTGCACTACAATTCATGGCCATTAGGTAACGGCAGATGGTGTAGATGTGTACTGAACCTGGAAAAAAGAAAAAGATCATACAGTAAGATATTAGCTCTGCAGTATAATATATTTTCACAAATTATTGCTCTTGAAGAGAAGTACCAACTTACAATTAGGGGTGGATGGTCACACTATTATCTTAATAATAATAAATCACATTAGCTATGTTAACATAGTCAACTTAATGGATAATATGAATGAATCTGCAACTTCACACAGCTACTCTTTTGGGCAGATGTTGAAATTCTTGTTTTTTTCTTACACGCTGACAACTCAACTTCTGCCTCCTAAACTTTCTGTCAAACAAAAACCAAATGAATGGATACAATTATACAGTAATTACTAAATAGTTGTACTAATATACCATTATATATTTGCCAGCAGAGGTGCTCATGTTGCTGGAAAGCCTGCATCATGATCCTGATGAAGTTCAGCACATGCAGGAGTTTACAGAGACTCTTCTGGCTGAGGATGCCTTGCGTTTTCTCCTGTTCAAATATACACAAGGCACAGCCCTGCATCGCACGGATCTACACACACACACACACACAAATATCAGTGATTTCTCTTCATCACAAAACTTCTCAGTAAAAAACATTAATATATACAGCGAGCATAGCCTAGTTTTCGCTTCATTCAGACATATCAGACTGTACATAAGTTCACATCGCTCAGTGTACCTTCATGGCAAAGGTATCTTGGTCTGAATCAAAGCCTTCAGGGAAGAAGCAGGACATGAAGTGGTCCACATCTGTGATGTCAGTTATTTTTGCTGAGCTGTACTGCAGCAGATGGAGGCTGTAGCCCTGCCAGAGAGCCAGCTGGTACAACTACAGACACAAAGGAGAAGGAAGAAAGACAGGATGACAACTGTGAATGTATGCTGTGCAACAGACACCTCGGCCATTTGCTGCAGTCAGGTTTGTTACCACAAGAGTAATGTAGTGATCAAAGTGGCAACAACAACAACAAAGGACTAGAGGTTATTGTAAAATAAACCAGGCAAGTTGTTTAGGCTCAATAACCAATATAAAAGCTTCTCGTTTCCATCTCTAGGAGTGCTTCCAGTAAGTTCATCACTTCGACATTAATGACAACAAATCATGACCCTGAAACATTTTGCTTCATTTGTTCTATATTGACTAGAAAAGTAACGGACTCCAGCTGTGGGGACCACTGTGAATTACCTTTATCCCAAAGAGGAAATCTGCAATCTGCAACATGCGCCCCTGGTACAGCTCCGGAGGCAGTCGATGTTTATACGTCTTCCATATCTCCACCAGGATCTTAATCCTTCAAAAAAGAAAAAAAAACTGTTTAACAGACCATCAGACTGACAAGAAGACACTGAAATACTGTTTATTCACAATATATGTAATGTAAAACCAACTTTCTGACTGTCCTTTAAGTGATAACACTACATTTTCAAATTTGCACAGTCTCTTTTGGTCTCCTCGTCTGTCATTTATAACTCTGGTATCACTGTGATGAATATACATAATGTCTGCTGTCTCACCCTTTAGCATGAGAGCTGTTGTCTCTGCTGCGTCTCATCAGTGTCGTGAACGCACCGATGTCCCGTTCAAACGCTGTGATAACCGGGTTTCTTTTATCGAGTTTACCGTAAAACGAAGCCGGAAAGTCCATGTTTCTGCCTGTGAGTTACATCCAACAACAAAGCCGCTCAAACCGTCACCATGGCGACGACGCCCAGCAGATCCGGAAGTCAAAGTGCTTCAAATCAAAACTTCACGTTAGGACAGAAAGTGTGTTTTTAGTTGATTTATTCCGAAAACAAGACGTATCTAAGACTATACGTGAGTAATTAGATAAGATGAGACACAAAGACACATAAGACATTCAACCAAAAGTAGGTGGCAATCAAGCGGAAGTCCTGTTTTATTTTCATTAAATTATTGAAAGTCCTGAACTTATTTCATTGTTCATCAAAACACCTTTATATTAGTTTTACTAAATGTCACTGCTCTCTACACCTCTGTGTATATATTCATACCTAATACCTATTTATACCCCTGCACACATTACTGTTTATTTACTGGGGCCTATTTTATTCTCTTTTATTTTAAGCTGTTACCTATTCTCATCATGCATATACATTTACCACATTGCATTATATACACAGATGGGTGATCAATAAAAGGGAACAGTTTCTCGTTAAGGTGCCCAGAACAGCTTTAATGGTCCTTTGCTTTGATTCTCTACTGGATTATTGTGTCCAAAATTTCTTATAGGTTTTCTGGTGGATTAGATCTAGTGACTGGGCATTGTCATCCTGGAAGTGACCACTCCTTTCAGGATAAAAAAGGTTAATCACAGGAGGAAGTTGATCACTCAAAACAACTTTATATTGATTTGCTATGTCAGCAAAATGCCCCCAATCACCTCACTATTGGGGCGTTGAGCAGTCACGTTTTTTTTTGTCTCACTATTTTCAACTTCTGCAGCATACTTGTATGATTTTCTTCTCTTTATACACATCATGAGAGCGTTACTGGAGGCAGCCTGACAGCTAAGAGTTTTATTGTTAGTGACGGTACTGTGTTGTGCACAAGTGTGCGGTTCTTACAGTGGAGGCAGCGTGACTGGGAGGATGAAGCAGAGACGGAAAGAAAATCGGCTGGCACAACTTTTGCATAGTTGGAAAGAACTCCATATTTTACATCTGAGCTCACAGCAAAATGATACACGCTTAGAGTGTCGCCTAATGCTCTCCCATACAAACTCATCAATTCCCATTCAAACTCACATCCAGTCTGCACACAACCCTAAAGCTTCTGGCACTCGGAGCACAGCAGGCTAATGCTCTGGCAGCTTTTGCTCAAACAGACACACACGCAGTCACACGCAGACACACACTGAGATCCAGACGGGGGCATTTCCTGGGGAATGAGTATGGGGGCATCAGCAGTACTCTGAGCCAGTGTCGCCTGATGACTGTGAGAAGGTAGAGTTACAGAGAGATAGCGAGAGAAAGAGAAAGAGAGAGACAGTCACAGTCAGACAATGAGGGCAACGGAGGGATAAACAGTTGACATCATTGTTCCAGAAAGATCAGCCTGTTGGCAGAGTCACCATGCAAGTGTGCATGGGAGGATACAGAGGGGAGGGGGACAGAGGATGTGAACAGAGTCAGATCCCGGGTGGGATTGGAGGGCAAGGCCTATAAATGCAGTGCAGGGGAGCACAGCAGCACCCATCTCAAACCAAGTCAAATCTCCCTCCTACCCACCGTTTTTTTGTTTTTTACTTACTTATCATGGATATCCCCATCCAGTATCCCTGGTACCGCCGGGCCTTCCCCCATCGACTCTCTGACCTCACCCTGGCAGAGCCTCTCACTGACTGGCCACTGCTCTGGCCCCTGCCCTGGTCCTTCTCCTGGATGCGACCTTCCTTCATGCGCTGGTTCAACTGGTCGGACAATGGACACAGTGAGGTAAAGTAAAATTCAGCTTCAAATAGTCTCATGTGGCACACTCACAAGTTGACAGCTTAATATTAACAATACCTCTTCTGGTTTTACTTATCATAAAGTCTGAATTAACAAGCAGCAAGTAGAATGATGTGATAGGTAATTAGATCAATTTCAATGAACAGCCATCTTTAACGTGTGATATTTCTGATTTGTTGATGTTGTTCAGATGCATTTAGAGAACGTCCTCCTCCACTGATGCCAATCTGTGTAATTCAAAAGTACAAGTCTTGCACAGAGATGACAATAACAAGCTGCTGTGGGGTTTTTGTGCCCGGCTGACACCAGGCTGCTGGCATGCGACAAAGTGTGTGAGTACTGTTCCCAACAGCTGCTCTCTCTGCACAGATGCGCATCGAAAAGGATCGCTACGTCATTTATCTGGACGTGAAGCATTTCTCGCCCGACGAGCTGTCTGTCAATGTCAGTGACGACTTCATCACAGTGCACGCCAGGCACGAAGACAGACAGGTGAGAGGAACTGTGGAGATCAGCTGGATCAAACAGCTGAATGCATCTTTGGGGACACTTTTGCTGACACACTCTTTCTCTTTGCAGGACGACCACGGCGTCGTGTCGAGAGAGTTTCTGAGAAAGTACAGGCTCCCTGCCAGCGTGACAGGGGCCGATGTCACCTCCAGTCTGTCGTTTGATGGCGTGCTCACAATCACAGTGCCCCGTACATCTCCTGGCCTGGAGCGCACTATTCCTATTGCCTGTGAAGATGGAACACAGAAGCAGAAAATGTAGAGCAGAGTCTGACGCTCTCCACACTGTTTCACCATTAATCCCAAGTGCTGCCTGTCTTTATATCTAACCTGTTACAGTTTTGTTGGCAGCTCAGTATACCTATACAGTAGGTCTAGATGTGCAAGTGCCTTCTAATAAACCAGTATCTAATTCCTAACAACTCACTGTTATTCTGTCTCTGCACGACAATGGTGCTTTAACAGAGTCTAGTTACATTTTTTTATAGACACACTCGGGTGAGGCGCTGGATAAAGAGCTTGTGGGAGTCGATTTCACTGCATTCAAGCATTTTCAAGCATGCATTCGAAAGATCTTTACTTCATCTGGCATTTCGGTGACACATGACTGCAGCTGGTGCTGAAGTTTAATGGCAAAACTGTCAGTTTTTGTTAACCCAGTCCAAAGTAGCTCTCAGCACAGTAGTTTTACAGGGAAATTCTTAAAAAGTCCTCTCAAAAATGTCACAGAAGGTGATGAAAGACTAAAAATAGTTAAAATCATCAGAATCTGAGTGGATTTGAGGAAGACGACAGCTGTGCTTTGTTTATTCTTTGATAGTAGTGTCGGTATCTGTATGTGTCAGGAGGAGGGGGAGGGAATTCTCTGGAGGCATATTCAGTCATCTTTAGTTTGTTCACTAAAAACAGAAAAAAAAGCCACCGAAGGACCTGGGACCAGGTGTGTGCTCGTTGAGAGGAAGTGAGAGGGTGAATGAGCAGGAGCGAAATTGATGGGCGAGACAGGATCTGATGTTTGGAGAGAGACAGCTTTTATCACTGGGCTCCTTTTCTGCATGGGGAGCATTGCCTCTGAGCTGCTAAGGAAAGTGTGTGTGATGGGTGTGTGAGAGTGAGTGCACATGTGCTTGTGGGTGGAAGACTTACGGCTGTATCATTGTCCCTTTATATTGGCTACAATCCTTCAGATTACCCCTCATATTAACACGGAAACAACAAATAGAATAAACTGAAACTCAAAATCATTGGCCTGCTGTGTTTTCTTTTCACATAACAACATACAATAAATCTAAGCTGCTTTCTTGCTTGACTTCAAGCCTGTGCATTGGAAGAATGTAAGCATATAATTCTTTTTATTATAACTTCTCAACATGATATATTAGAGTTAATTGGATTTTTTTTTCTTTTATAAATTAATATTTAGGCATTTCCTTAAAGTCCATTTTCAGAAGATGATTTGGAGTGAAAATCACCTGTATTCTAATTCTTCTTTCTCCTTCTTTGCACTCATGTATCATGCATATTATAGTAAGGTGATGTTTTCTATGCAACAGAAATAAAAAAGGTCAGCTGATATTACTTGTTGTATTCCTTCACCAAGAAAAAGAAATCAGTGTAAAATGAGTTCTGTGAATTGGAGACAAGCCGTGCACCTTTCATAGTTGTTTAAAACACATTCTCTTTACATTATATTTAACACATTATCTTTAATTTTTCATACCAGAAAAGCATTTATAAACCATATTATGGAGCATTACAGAGTATAAAACAGACTCAGCAAGTCACATTTAGAGTGCTAAACAACAATAGTTCCCTCAGCAGTGCTTTGAAACCTTAATAATGAAATCTGATGACAATTTAGAGTCAGTTGGTGCTTCACAGAGCTGATGTCCATGTCTTCTAATTTGCAGATTATCAACAGTGTGACAATATACATTGTCAACAATGTGCATAGGGTCACATGACACCTAACAAATCTTGTATTATCTTGTATTGCAGTTGATGAGAAGTTTGCTCTTTTGCTTAGTTACAGTAGAAGTCCCATCTCTGAAAATAAAAAGAGAGTGAAGATTAGGAGAATGAATTAATCACATAACGCACATGTGTGTGCAGATGTGTGCGTGTTCACCCACAGTAGTCTTGACTTCGGTGCTTGCTGGCATTAGAGGATGTGTCTCCTCCACAACGCTGCTGGGGAAGTGGCCAATGCGAGCCTCCTGCTGTCCATAATAAGAGTCTTGTACCTGCAAACACATGACAACAACATCACTGTTCCATCTCTTTTGGTACTTCTTATCACTTAAATGTAAATATTTTTTTTTACTTACACTGCCAGCCCAGAACAGGTTCCCTCTATCCTTAAGCATTGCATAGACATAGACGAGCTGCCCCTGTCGGATGGGGATGAACCTGCAGTCCCCAGGGTAGTAGTCCTGCAGGGCACGAGCTATCAAGATTGGATCTGTGCAGGAGTGTAGAGGGAGGCATCAAATGAAGGACTTCTGCAGCTTACAATACTTTTGAATACTTTTATGCTCATAATAAAGTTTCTGCATGAGCACAATCATAATTTCCAGTGGATTAGGACACAGTTCCTTCAATGTGCATAATCGAAGAACAAGCTGTTGAGTTTTCTACTTACGGCTGCATTCGGCATCGGCGCAGAGTTTCTTGTCAGAGAGTTTGGGCATCTGCCTTCCAGCTTCAGAGGCTGGCAGCAGGAGCCACACGGAGAGAACCAGCCAGAGTTTGCAAGGCATGTTTGTGCTGTATGCGATTCAGATTCAGCAGCCTCGCTCTACGCTTGATGTCCTCGCTCTACGCGTTGTGGGCTTTTTGTTCCCCCTTTATGTGCTTGCCCTCCCCCAGAATGAGGTGTAGTGATGGCAGTCCCCCCCCCCCTTTTTTTTTTAACTCCCCCTGCCCCTCAACCTCATACATGAGCACACACAGAGCTCCTTTCAAACTCTTCAGGCAGGTAAACAGGATGCAGGAATGAAGAGGAGGAGGAGGAGGGCCGGATTAGACAGACCCCTGCTTGTGCCCTGACCTTCCCCTCTCTCCATCTCTCACCCCGTGTCACCCCCCACACCCACCCGCTCAGACAGCAGAGTGCTGGACACCGCAGCGCCACATTCCTCAGAGTTAATCAGTGCCTTTCCCTCCTTGTTCAGCCACTAGATGTCAGAGCAGCTGTTATCTTACAGCAAACACACACAGTTGTTCCTGTCTTCCCTGCTCTGCCTCTTGTGTATTCCTCCCTCTGTTTGTGCCCTTTATCTTTATAACTCAGGAGGTGGAGCCTCGGCCTGTATTTACATACTGTATGTTTCCACTGCCAAGGAAACCAGTTCAGCCTCTCCTGTGCAAACATTCCCCCCCCGCCCCCCTCCACACACACACGCATGCTCTCACACACACACTCTGACACACACTCACCAAACAGGAAGACTGTACCTGTTTGGTGTGAGCAGGCTGGGAACTGTGAGGTAAGGCACACTTCATTTTTGTTCCTTCTGAGTCAGGACAAACAGGGATTAAGATACTTTCTGTGTGTTCTCATAATGGAAGAAATTATGTTATAGTAGGTATGAGCTCATTACTTTGCTTTATAAATATGTTTTAAAGGGGATGGCAACATGGTTTTGTGGTAGTGAGCAGTTTTAGCAGGTGAGTCGGTCAATAGTGACGTCAGACTGACAGAAATATCGCAGGAGACTGAGGAGACAGAGACTGAGGAGGGGAAACTGAACCGGGACTAAAATTGAGTTTATATAGAGACGTTGTTTGGATGCAAGTGATTGCAAGCGACGATAAATGTATCAGTGTGTTATCAAGCCTTATCTTAGACTAAAATCACTTTCAAGGTAAACAGTGGAGATTAGTTTTCAGTGACTTGACTAGAATTTATTACTTTACAGACTGTCCTTGGAACGTTTAAGATTTTGTTGTATTTGTAGGAAATAGTGGAGAACAATGCCTTTAGAATTTAAGGAGGAGGGGGCAGGACAAAGATAATAGAGGAGCTGGTATTTCGGTCAGAGCAACAAAAGCACCTGTCAGACAAAAGACCTCCTTAAAGGCAGAATGAGATTATATTACTAAAAAACAACCAATCTGGCACCCATGCACGTCATCATACACGTCCTGGATTTCACAGTTACAGTTAATACATCTGTTTTCTTTCCAACAGAGTTATCTGTGAAGAAGAGAAGAAGGACTGGTGCAAGAACGAGTGGAGAACAAGTTTGGCAGAAACTCTGGATTACAACATTGGAAAGTAAACTCATCAAACCACTCCACGCTAGACCATCGAGAAACAGAGAAGGATTTTTAAAAAATCCATTGCAGTCCACCTGCCACTTGAGTGAGTGGGGATTAAAAGTTCAAAGACCTGGGATGATGATGATGCCCTCCCACTGACTCCTACAAGCCTGCAACTGACAAAAGATGTTCACCCCCAGGAAAAGCAGCCTTCCCTCCCCGAGCATGGAGGACTCCTTCTTCCCTCTCTCCTCATCCTCCTCAGTCTCGCTCTCCTTCGCTCTCCCCTCTTCTGAGTCCTCTCCGAGCAGCAGTGACAGTGGAGGCGGGATAGAGACAGACCTGATACTGGCAGCAGAGCTGGGACAGGCTCTGCTAGAGAAGAATGAGGAGCTGGCGACTTCTCTGGAGCAGATGGAGAGGGAGGTGGAGGTGAGGATAAAGCTTTCTGACACTACCTGAAAAATTATATGAGTCACTGTAGTCTGCTGGTTCTTTAATTACTTTAAGGCCTATAAGTGTATAACTAATAAGGCTCAATTTATTCCACTTTAGATAAAAAAGAACACCTCTGCCCCCCTGAAGTCAATCAATGCTGATAATGAAAACATGGGGTATGAAAGCACTAACGCAGAATAAACAGATATCAAACAGCATAAAATATATTCCATAAGAGAAAGTGCTCACAAAAATGAGGGTTTGAATGAAGCAGATTTACTGATTCTCAGTCAAATTCTTTCAAACTAGTTCCACCATTGTGTCTGCATGTCACGTAGACACAAACAAATTAGACAGATGACTGCAGTTGAAAATCAAAATAGTGCAGGAAAAAGTTGCTGGCTGGATAAATGAATAAACATATTATTCTTATTATGAGTTTTAAAAAGTGCTCTTGATGTTTTATGGCTGGTTTTCTGTAAGTATTTTCCTGTAAGTTGTTTAAATGCATTCATTACACTGCATGTACACATCTGTCCCTGCTATAGAGTGAAAATGAACACATTAGGCCTTTTTCAAAGAAAACATTTTGACACATCCAAGTAGGAAAATAAGTATTATGATAAAAAAATAAAACAAACGAGTTTATGAATGATCTTTTTTTATCATAGTGTCATGCCTACAACTATGCTGAGCCTACATGGCCTTAAAAAAGCAACCACATTTTAAAAGACCACAGTCCAGAAATAAAAAAAACAGATCAGGTATATACAAAATGACGTCTGAATTCCTTTTAGCTGCTTCATTTTCAGGGTCCTGGTGTTGTTCTTGCTCGCTCACTGTCACACTGTCATGGCTCTCTGGGACATTTGAATAGATGGCATTGTTTGATGGCATTGTTTGCCATTGTTGTGCTTTTCCTGCTATGACAAGTCACAATGACTGCTATGAGAAAGGCCTTCAGTGAATCTAATCTTGCTCTCTTCAAACATGAAATAATGTGCGAACTTTTGCATCTGATGTTTCAGCGTTGTCTTGGAGCCACTTAATGTTTGCGTTTAATGTCTCAGGTGTTACAGCAGGAAAGGCACGTCCTTCAGAGGAAGCTGGAGATGAGCGAACTGGCGTCTGGGCAGAGAGAGGCCGAGCTGACTGCAGATCTTGCCGCTTTGAAGGCTGAGCTGGAGCGACATCACAGCCAGGGGCGTGACCGGCGCAGGGATGAGAGCGAGCAGCTGACTCAGTTGGCCAATCATAACCAGCGCTTGGTAGAGCAATTAGCAGAGGTTAGTTTATACTACCAGCAAGGAGGCACCCTGAATCCTCCCTTATTGAACAGCAAATTGCAATTATTGTGTCAGAATAAGCAGAATCTATGTGTGTGTGTGTGTGTGTGTGTGCGGGGATTGTCTGTGTGTGGTGTCATAGTTACTCATTCAGTTAAAAATGCAGACAAGCAGGTTTTGGGAGTCCCAGCTTTGTCATTCTCTGAACAACAGATACATTTCTCAACTTTTCCATCTGTCACCCATCCAGGCTGTAACACTGGAGCACACCTTGAGGACCGAGCTCCGTTCCCTCAGAGAGGAGATGGAGGAATCTTCTTTCAGCCGTAATATCAACTTCACACAGTTAGAAAACATACAAGCAGAGGTATGCCAGACGCATCTTTGGCGCAAGAAAAAACAATCCTAAAATTTTAGTGCAACAGTCACAAACATATTTGAATGCTGCAGGACAGAAGGTCGCACACAAAAAGTATAATATCTCAAATGTGGCAAAATTATAAATTGATATGAAATTATAATAAGATATGAATGTAAGGTCAGCTGCTTGCAGAACTTGTGCAGCAAGTATGAGTCAGATCTCAAGTTCTGTCAAAGCAAGTCCACAATTAAGTCAGATACACAGTCTTTTATATGCTGATGGTTAAATGACATGCCATTTGAACATCTGAATTTTAAAGCTGCGTGAACAGTTTTATACTGTTTTAAGAAGATAAAAACAACTTATTTGAAAATATTATGCTAAATAATTAAATCTTCTGCTCTTCAAAAAAGTGTTTCATTTTATTTAATTTATGTATTTTAACAAGCTGAAACTTGAGGTTTAACCCTTTTTATTTTGAAGTCTTAAGTTAGGTAGAGTTAAGGGTAAAGTGAATCTCAAGCATTATTTTAATGACATGCAGCACATCTGGAAATCCAGACCATCAAAATATTTTTATGAAGTTAAAAACACTTACTTAGATGCTCTGCTGAAGCTCATTTCATAAACAGGTCTCTCTTTCATTGCACCATTTATTGAGTATCTCTCCATCTTCTTCACGCACAGAACAGAGTTTTGCTGGAGCGGCTGTCACACATGGAGGCACAGCTGAAAGCTTCACAGGAGGATGGCGACAGACTCCGTGCAGAGAGGGAGAGACTGAGGGAGAGAGTGATAGAGCTTCAGACCAAACTGAGAGAGAAAGAAGCAGAGGTGAGGATCGTTGACTGACAGGCACTGGATGTGAACTGTTGCCTGAGGGAAGAGCATGTGCTGCACTATACATTACTCATCACTAACAGAAGACACTAACGCGACTTGTTTGAGGCTCTTGTGCGATCTGTGTGTGTGTGTCTCTGTGTGTGTGTGCTTGTGCCTGCCTCTCACTGTGTGTTTGTGTGTGTGTGTAGATAGAGCAGGAGCAGGGAGTGGTGTTTGAGTTGCGGACAGTGAATCGCTCTCTACAGCAGAAAGCTCTGAACTTGGGAGAGGAGAGCCTCCTGGACACAACACACACACAACCTTTGTCATTGCATAGTGAAATTCAGCAATCACAGGTACAGACACACACGCACACACAATAACCTAACAGTCTAACTTTTGCCCTTGTGTACTAATTCTGAGCCTGTACTGATATCTTCTCATTGTTTGCTGACTGTCTGTTGTGCATATCTCTCCTGCTAACCAGGCCAAAGAGGCTCTTCTAGCTCACTCGACAGTCCTGCAAGTGAAAGATGAAGAGATCCAAGCGCTCAAAGAGGAGGTCTGTTGAACTGTAGACATCTTCACATGTACACACAAGCAAAGGATGGAGAAATTATTTGTTGTGTTGTTGGCCCAAACTGAAGCCTAACATCAGTGTGTGTGTGTGTGCACGTATATATGTGTGTGTGTGTGTATGAATAGATAGATAGATTGACAGACAGACAGACAGACAGACAGACAGACAGATAGATAGACAGATAGATAGATAGATAGATAGATAGATATAGATAGATAGATAGATAGATAGATAGATAGATAGATAGATAGATAGA
>JBAJHX010000067.1:10573655-10591487 GCA_037176925.1 Amniataba percoides
TAGATAGATAGATAGATAGATAGATAGATAGATAGATAGATAGATAGATAGATAGATAGATAGATAGATAGATAAGACTTTGTTGATCCCCCAAGGGAAATGAATTGTGATCCTTACAATATGTTTGATTGTCACTTTGCAGCTGCAATCTCAGCGCGATGAGCTGGAGTCTCTGAGGGAGGAAATCAAGCCATTTAGAAGCAGTCCTGAAAAGCCAAGCTACAGGTACTGCTACGCATCAACACCTCTGTCAGCTTGAACCCACAGCAGTGCATGTTTCGCTAATAATGACGTCAATGTGCAGCTCCTTAGAGAACGAACTGGCCATGGTGCGTCAGGAGAAAGAATCATTAACTCAGCAGCTTCTCAACACCATCAAACACAAGGTGACTCTGTCTCAAGAGCTCGATGCCTGGCAGGTGAGTCTGTGCTCTAAGTTCTCTCTCCAAAATGATAATTTCCTTTGGTACATTTAAGTTGTGCACGCAGAATATTGTTTTCCGGACACAAACCCCTCACCTTGTTGCAGGAGGACATGCGGCTGGTGATCAATCAGCAGGTACAGCAGAGGGAGGAGGAGAGACGGAGGGAACAACAGCGAGAGAAAGACAGCGGACCTGGACTCCAAAGAAGCAAGTCGTTGAAACTGAAGGGAGATGGAGGGAAGGGATTCTTCTCTTCCCTATTCAGAGACAAATGACAGCAGCAGTTTAAACGGACAGACTGTTAGCCCTCATCTTTGGCACTGTGTGCTTTTGCTGCCAGATAATCTACACTGCAAAGTTACCAGCATCAGCAAGTGTAATGTTTACAGACCTCATATTTGAAGACATTTGTATATAGTATGTACAGTATATCAGTTATCTCTTTTTAAGACTTTATATTAAATATTTATAGCCATGGATGAGTTTCTGTTGGGTGTTTTTATAATCTGTTGGTGTTTTTTTTTTACCACAGTATCTTGAAGTTGTATTTAAAATATTTTCTTGGTCATTATGACTTTGTGTTCAGGAAGACCGCAAAGACAATTTGAGAGGGGATGTACTGATCTGCACACAAAGTCAAAAGCAAATTTGCACACAGCATTGCAAGTGTCACAGCATTTGAAATCTTTCAGTACACTCTCACAGACACAATTGGTGCATCCAATTAGCAACAGCAAACATTGTTTACAGTGAACTGACTGTCAGCACTGCAGAAAACACATCACAATGCGATCAATTTTTACACTAGGCCAAAAATTTGCTTTGCTTACTGTCTGAACACACTTAAGACACAACAAGCAGAACTGAACATGAAACGTTGTTGTCGTGAACATATTAGCTACTGTTTCAACATCCTGCAGACATGGAGAGAGATGTTCATTTGGTCTGCCTTGCTTCTCAATTCATGTCTAATATTCGTTCTCTTTTTAGATTTGTTTTGATCTCTAACAATTTCTGACAAAAAGATCTGTTGCTATAAACTATGTACATATAACCAACACAATGAGCTAGGGGAGGCTCAAAAGCACCTTGATCATAATGCTAAATTTAGTTTCTTCTGGTTTGTCGCTACAAACCACTTTTGCATCACATGCATATCTTTTGATCTATTGTTAATATAAGAAATAATGACTCACTTAAAAACCCAGTGAATGCACAAGATGTATCTACAGAGCTGCAATTTATTAGGCCAATGGGGGAATAAAAACAAAACAATAACTATGATAGAAATAACATCTTTAATAAATTAAATCCAAAAAGACAGTCACCCCCTCCCACTTCTATCTACGCTTATATTACATTATTTATAAATTACATATATATATGCAACATGTTTATGTTAAACAGGACTTGAATGCCCAGAAGCAGCGTGTTTAGTGCAGGTTGCACACAGGTCAGTGTTTCCATCTATATACATACAGTACAGTTCTGGCCCAGTAGATTCAGTGCAGAGCCGCTCGCGCATCCCTCAGCTGGAGGTTAGTCTACATGGAGCAGCACCATTTCTCTCACAGTCAAGTTTGTTTATTTGAGGAGTCACACACACTTCTTCATGCTGGCAAAAAAAAAAGAACATGCATACAATCGCACACACAATCACTTACTCATACGCACAGTTTTCACCATCACACTTACGTTTTGAACTCACCCATCCTACATTTCTGCTGACCAATTTGTCTTTTTCAGGAATGTCAGGTGTGGTAATCCTTTCAAACCGCTTCCCTGTTGGTGCATTCAAACAATCAGAAACTCTCAAATTTAACATCTACTGTAGGAGAAAGATGTATTGGTGAGCTAGGCTACCTATTATAGTACAGTAAGCCAAGATTGAGAAATTGAGAAAAGAATAATTTGGTCATTTGTATTATCTGTCACAGACAGGTTTCCTATTTCTACAAGCTCATTTACAATGGCATTGTAATGGATTTCAACATATGGCTGCCTGTAAGATAGGAAACATTATCTGTTAGTGTAACAAACATTTATGTGCTTTAGAAAATGGTCAGCAGAAAGGTCAGTCATACAAGAATTATAGTTAATGAGCTAAAACATGATTAAACATAATATCTTGTCAGTATAATCTATATACATTAAGTTGTTTATGTTCCAGTATAAAATTTTATATTTATTTTCAGCTGTTAGTACAGTACGCCTCTTATCCTTTGTGTTTCCACTGTCCAGGAGGTGATGTGCAGTCTGGTTTCAGGGGGACAGTCACGTAGCTCCTGCCTCAGCTGCTGAGCCCCTTAAAATGTTTATCCTTTGTCACCCAATCTGAAAACATCACCTCTATTTGGAGGTAGGTAAGATGCAACGATTTAAGGAACAAATAACCCAAATAATCCATGACACTCAGGAGGTCCGCTGCAAAGTTTTTAGTGATTTTAGAGACTGGGTCATCATAAAGCCTCTGAAATGGGTCTCTGGATGGAAGTCCTGACAGCCAGCCGCAGTTCCAGCAGGGGTTAGCTGAGGATTAACCCACATTGACGCCCAAGCCCACTTGCAGCTTGTCACCTCTGTGATTTACAAAGGCACCCATGATTAGGGTGGCAGGGAGAGGGGTCAGACGCTTCTCCAACACACCTCCTATGATGCAGCGGCTGTTTATCATACCTGGATGCACACATAAAAAAGGTTCTGTTTTCTTGATAGCGTTCTTTGCAATTGACATTTGATTCAAATCTGCTGAGGCATATTTACCTCGAAAGACCATGTTGGCCTCCGGGAGTTCCATCTGGTACCCAAACGAGGTTGTGGTCTCCTGTGTCCTGGTACTGGCTTCAAACTCCACCCCAACTTGGATCTGGTAAATACAATCACACACAAATGCACATCTGTAATATGCCACCAAATTTAACAGTGACTTTATACAGTATGGTTGCATTGGCTATACCTGTTTGTTGGCTCTGTGATAGTAGCTGGCATGGGCGCCGCCTTTCCCAGCATTCAGCGTCGCCACCCAGTTTGGTCCTGCACGAGAGAGAAAAAAAGAGAAAAGTTGAAAAGCTGCTGCTAAATCAAGCAGAACACATCAGATCATCAGATACAGGCTGAATTAAATTAGATGTTCAAAGCAGATTCACAAAACCTCACTTGAGTACTGGCCAGCCAAAGTAAGAATCCCTCCTTCCTCCGCTCGGCCCCGATGGTAGACCAGCTCCCCTCCTAACACCAGCCCAGAAGAGACACTCTGCAGGAAGTGTGCCACAAGGATAACTGTCCAAGACAAATACACACACATACAAAATAGAAAGATAGAATATCAATAATAACAATGATTTATTTTGTTGCTTAACTGACAGCTCCATTCAGCACAAAAAAAGAAAATTTGACTGACTGCAACAGTATTTTTTTCTAATATCGGTGCACATTGACAACCAATATACTCATGCATCTTTATCAGGAAGTAGTATGACTGTAAAACTGAGTGACGCTCAGGCGAGGCTCTTATAACTCCTGTCTTGTCTCACCTGACTCTCGGAGGATGTCCGGGTTGGCTACTGTCACAGCGGCTGTGAAGTCGTTCCCTCTGTACTCCGTTTCAAACTGCCATGTTACAAACTGGGACTGCTGGGTCTAAAACACAGCCAAGCACTCAATTTGTTTACAGCTGGCATTTTGTGTAACTTGAACACTTTAAAGTGTCTGAACAAAGGAAGGGATAGAAGGCTGGAAATATATAAGCATCTCACCTGGAACACCGTTCTGGCTCGCACGCGCTCAGTGAGATGCAGCAGAGCGTGAGCATTCAGACTGCCTGAAGAGTCCATCTCACCGATCAACGCCGGGGCATCCTAAAATGTGGGGAACGATCAAGACGTGACCTGTCAGCTCAAAGAGGCTGCAACTTCATCTGTTTTCCAAGGCTCTACAAGACTAAGCATATTAACGATAAATTAGAGGTGAACTTATGTATTCTGTGATGACTCGTACTTGACCTTGTCCTTGCTGTAATCATCAGACTGCAGATGCTCCACGTGGAATCGATAGTACGAAGGACTGACGGCACTGAGATGGAGAGCATGACTGACCTGGAAGCAAACAGATAGATGAGCATTTATAACATTTGATATCTTGATATATAACATTTAATACATTTATATGAATAGTTTGAAATGAAAATGAATATGGGTGAGTAACCTTAAAGAAGCTGCTCAGAGTTTTATTGAGGACCATCTTGACTCCTTCAATCTGCTGAGGAAACACGTCTGAGGAGAAAAATAGTTTTCAAAAACCTTTACACCACAATAAGTGCATAATATGTGCACAATGCATGCATTGTAATTATTTGATTATTTCTCATGTCTGATAGTTATTGGTTTCGAGAAGGCTCAATGAAAACAGTAAGAAAGAACTAACAGTTGTAAGAACTCACCAATACGCATTTTTAGGGGTTAGCAAGGCACATATTAACTCTTAGGGTGGGTGTAAACATATAAACCTATTTTCCATAAGCCTTTGCTTTTGTTGCCACTGCCAGCCAGTGTAATTTAATGATATTGTCTTGACTAAATAAGATGTCATTTACATCACATACTAACTTATTTATGCATCTTACATATAATCGCCTCACTGCTTCTCTGCATATGTTGCCTTGATGGTCTGCCCTCGTTTAGACGTACCTTTACAGCTCCTGTGGAGGGAGTGAAAGCTGCCAGGGTTGGGTAGGCGTCCATCTCTCCTCTCCCAGCGTGGCGGGCTGTCCCAGTGGGCAGGATGTGCGTCCCAGCGAGAGGGAGGGGGGTCCGTGGAGAACGGCCAGCTCTGATGGCCTGGACTGGAAGACAAAGCCAGAACACTGCCCATGTGGGCACCAACACCTCCTGCAAGACAAAAGAAGAGAAAGTGGAGAGTTATGAGAATGACCCATTATTTGTATTACTGTCATGACTCCTGACACTATTGCACTATTATCTTGCTGTCTAAATATTTAAGTTTACTTCTTAAGTTCTTTTCTTATATTCATATATGCACTTCTTTATACTGTACATAGTAGTTTAATGTTTATCGATACTTTACTGGGCTGTCGTCCTTGTTTTAACCTCTATGTATCTCTATTTCTGTGTACATACAGTGAGAGCGGTACAGAAACCACAATCAGATTCATTTTACATGTATACATACCTGGCCAATAAAGCTGATTCTGATTTATTTATCTCACCTGCAGCCTGTACCTGCACTACTTGAGGAAAGACTGTCCTCTAAAAAACACTCTATATTTAAGGCTCAGTTACAGACATATAAATCAAGATACAAACAGAATCAAGAATGCAAAACCATATATTTTTATTTATTTAGCTCGTCTTTCAGATTGGTCTCTAAATCGTGGATTATCATAGTGTTTAAGAGCATAATGCGGGGCTGTTTTCATGTGCAGGTGCAGCAATCCCGTTAGCTAGCATGACCTTAGCATCACCATACACACACTCTCACACATACACTCACACATTTGTTTCACTACCTACTTCCTGTTGTTGCCAAGAGACGTTATACTCCCGAGCGGAACTGAGAGACGCGCATCAGTAAAACTGCCAAGTGAATTTATCCTTTGTAAGCTGATTTTTTTATTTACAGGTAAACTACAGACAGTGGATGAATGATGATGCTGGGATCAGCTGATGCTGCTAACATAGCTCCCACCTCCAGATGTGATGCGTCACCCTTAAATGCGTCCCCCTGCCCGAAACCATGACAACGATTCCTGTTATCTAAAGTAAAAAGTACACTCTTACTATGAAATGAATAAACATCAGAGGTGAAAATGTTATGGTAAGGGCTATGTCACCAAAATGATACCGGCTTTTAAAACGGATTAATTTAGTTGTTTAACGGAGAACGAATCGACTTTAAGGTTTTTTGTGTCTCATCGGACAGTTATTTCTGCGACACCGCCGTCAACGCAGGCGGCTACAGGTGAGACTGTCCGCTTTAATGCGCCGCAGCGCGGGAGAGTAGGGGAAGGTCAGCGACGTTATCACATATTACACTCACTGTAAGTCATTTAGGTTAAAAGTAACAAAATTAATATTTCCGAGACAGTCTTAGAGACTTCACGCCGACGGTTCTTTAAAAAATTATGCGGTTCCCACGCTGATATTAACCCGAGAAGAGGACCGAAGGCGGCCACTGTCACTGCGCTTCTCCGCCTCCGGGAGCTCATTTCGGGGGGAGTTTTTGTGCTTTCCTCCTTCCTGTTGCGTTTCCAGCTCCGTGGACTGGACATGTCTCCCTCACGGTCGATACTGATGGTGGGAGAGGGGAACTTCTCGTTCGCCGCCGCCGTGAGTCAGTGTGAGGCGGACAGCAGCATCACGGCCACCTGCCTGCAGCGTCAGGAGGAGGCACTGCGGCATGAAGGCGCAGCCGGCAACATCCAGACCATCAAGGACTCAGGTTTGGAAGAGCGTCCCTGAATGTGTTCTCAGCATTTTTTTTTATTCGTGGGACTACACCTGTTGTTTGTGTGTGTTTGTCAGGCGGAGCGGTGCTTTTCCAGGTGGACTGCAGGAAGCTGGGGGAATGTGCCCACCTGCAGGGTCGTGCGTTTCACCGCGTGGTGTTCAACTTCCCTCACTGCGGGAGGAAAAGTGGGGTGAAGAAGAACCGGGAGCTTCTCAAGAACTTCTTCCTCAGGTACAACCTGGCCGACCATCCACAGCCTCCCCCTTTGCTGTCCCTGGCATCCATCATGTAAATCCTCTTCCATCAGTGTCAGCTGGTGTAAAAAGGGATTACGACATCATTCATCAGAGACTGTTTTCAAGGTCGACTCAGGAGCTTTAACAGCATCTCTCAGTGCTCGCTGGTGGATACAGTTTGTACCTTTTTATTTTCTCAAAAAGTGACTATTTTAATTTATGTCAAATTAAACTTGCTCCAGACTATCAATTAAAAACAAAACAAATCACTTTGCACGCTGATTTGTGATACACAAGGTTTGTGTGAGTGAAATTTTTCCATAGCTCCAAATGTCAGAGAACCAGTTAGTACTAAAAACTGCTAAAGAATCCCTATTCTTTAATCAGACAGTTTTGTAGTTTTTAACTACTTATTTGTTTAAGCTCCATTATGGCTGCTTGTGTTTGGCCTTCATTTGAAGTTACAATCTCAAAGGTTTCATTTGGTTGTCTTCAACGATGCCTGTGGTGATATTTACTTGAAAAGCTTCAAGATGACTTATTTTACATTTACACTTCTCTTGGTGAATAAAAACACAAAAGTTTTGTTGAAAAACATTTATTTTTCTCAAAGAAGGCTATCATTAAAAACCAAAATAAAGAAACATGATTTTGGAATCACTATTGAACAACTGCACACACACTTATCAGCTGAAAAAGATTCCAACATCTGTTTGTCATTTGTTTTTATTTTCCTCCAGCTGCGTCCAGGTGTTGGCCGAAGACGGGGAGGTTCATGTTTCCTTGTGCAATGGACAGGGTGGGACACCAGTAGATCACCCAAAGCGAGAGTGGCACAACAGCTGGCAGGTGGCTGCCATGGCAGCAGAGGCACACCTAATCCTTAGTGACGTCCGCCCTTTTGAAAGTGAGAAATACCAGAGCTACAAGTGCACTGGATACAGGTAAGGAGTGAAGGTGAGTGTTACGGTGTATAAATAGAAACAGCAGTGTGTGTGTGTGTGTGTGTGTGTGTTTGAGTTTGATGTGTGTTTTCATACTCACACTGTAATAACATAATGATGGTGTTGCTGTTATGCAGGAGCCAGGATAAGGGCTTTCATGTGGAGAAAGCTTTGCTCCATGTGTTCACTCGCAGCCTCCCATACACTTCTGCTCAGGTACTTGAAGTGGAGGAGGATGTTGAAGGGGAGAAAGTCCAGTACAACATACCAGCCGAGCTCAGTGATTACATATTCAGGTACATTAAGTCAGAGGCTCTCATGCCATCTGAGCAATGAGCCACCAACGCAAAAGAAAAAGAAAAAAAAAAGTTACATAACCATGTGCTCACTGTCTCCTCTCTTTCATCAGGGGATTTCTCTGCTCAGGTTCTGTCCACCCTGTCAGGTTGGTGCAGGATCTTCTTCTTGAAGGACTGAGGGAGAAGTGGTCGGTCTCCATGACGACAGAGGCCGTTCCCTTCCTCCTCACGGCCAAACAGCTGCAGGCGTGCTCCACCGATGTTGACAGCACACACTGCTACTGGGTCCACCTGCTCCCGAAAGACCTTAACTCTGACACTCCTGCCTGCGCAGACAAAGACAAGCATCCGCTGACACGCGCAGACACACGAGAGAGACTGTCGGCCGCCTGTGGCTCGTCAGATAAGGCTGTGAGGAGCAAAGGAGCTGAGAGCTTAAGGTCTGCATGCTCCCTCGACGTTGATCCTGAAGGGGAAGGTAGTCTTTATGTGCTGCGTCCATCCCTGCTACCTCAGATAGAAGAGCTCCTAACTAAAAAAGACGAGTTGACTAACATTGCAGGGAGTCACAGGGAGAATGATGGAAGCCATAAAAGTGTTGATGCTGAAGAAAATAAGAAGGAGGCACCCTGCGGGGGTTGTAACGGGGTAAGCAACCTGTTATTTGGCATCAGTGGCCTGGTGTTCAGGAACGTGTCCATCAACCTCTGGGCTCTGCCTGCCTTTCACGAGCTTCTCCTCAGAGGTGTTTTCCCTTCAGCATGTAAGGCTATCAGATTGCTCGGACAAAGGCTGGAAGCACTGCTCGCTCCCCACGGCGTCTCCCTGCTCACAGAACACGCAGGCCTGCGTCTTATGGCTCAGCCAGTGGGTTTGGTTGGAAGGGTGTTTGCGAGCAAGGTAAGCGACAAGGTTAGCCATATCACCGTGTCCATAAATTTGGACCTCCTCGCCGTACTCCTGTTCTCACTCCCCGACTGGCGCCTGCTATGGTCCCATGACCCACGCTTTTTAAAACAGTTTGAGCGCTGTCCGTCGCCAGGGAAACCTTTCCAGCCGTTCTCCCTCTTCCCCGAGCACATCAGCTTCGACATCAGCTTCTGGACAGGGCCAACGTGGGAGGAGAAGAAGTTCCACGCCGTGGTCCGAGAGGCCAGTCACAACACCGTGGAGCAAGTTAAACTCATCGACAGGTTCTCGCATCCAGACCTGAGCCAGACCAGTTACTGCTACAGACTCAGCTACCATTCAAACACACATGCTCTGTCACACACTCGAGCCCTCCAGTTTCATAAACGCCTGGAGTCCTTTCTTACCTCTCATTTGCAAGTCACCATCAGGTAGCTACATTTGAATCTCATAGAGGAGAAGGGATTTGACCTCTTAATTTTTTTAGACATTATAATTTAAAGTCTGTAACTGCTTAGTAAATTATAAGCTGCAAAACTGTAGTTGAACGGTGTTTACAGTAGTGGAGGTATTGCTTGATATGTTTGAAATGTGATTCTGTGTATCTGTGTGTTATAATTATAATGCAGTTAACCTGTTATTTAACTTATGTTTGTGGTCTATGGAGAAACAATGTAAGACATTCTGATGATACAACTCATGTACTGTAGTACATGCTGTGAAAACATAAAGCCAGTATTTTGCAATAAAACAGCCCTGAAATCAGTCATCTCTGTTTACTAGCATCTGTGTATCCTTTTTAATCCTCTACAGATGTAGAAATAATCAGGTTAAAAATACTCATTCATTAAAATTTGAAAATTAAATTAAGCAGAAGTACATATGTATTTTAGTTTTACTAAAAAAGTAAGTAAAAGTACTCGTTAAACAAAGTGGCCCCTGTCAGAGTTTTATATAGTGATGCCTTCATGGCAGGTCTGTATATATTTTCATCTCATGCACACAAGAGGGTGATATGTACACACAAGTTACTAATGTGTGCAAAAAGATAAAAATATTCTTCTGACTCTTCTTTGTCACGTGGCAGTTCACAATGTAATTATCGCAACCAGTGGAACTGATTCACTATTACTATTACACTACATATCATAAACTTGTTGAGGTCCAGGTTGAGGTTGTGTTGTAACCACAACATCAGTGGATCAGTGTTAGTCATAATCCAGTCAGTGCAGTGTTTAATCACTAGACATCATTTTGAAGGATTACTGCTGCCTCATATAATATAACTTTGAAATATGAGGAAATGCAATTATAATATAGTGAAAATAACTAGAGAATGCAATATCTTATGAAATTGCAGTGTGAATGCTGAAGGAAAGGTTTGGATAGCCGAGTAAAATGTTGATTAACTCCTGAAATCTTTAAAATGAGGAATGCTTGATGCTTTGGTGAATGGGATCCTCAAGACTAAAAGAAAAAACGAAGTTAAAAGATTAAAAATATGAACCTCTTTAACTGTTCAGAATTTATTGGATATTTTACAATCACAAAAAATGGAAGAAGATGTTTCTACACAATGTTTACAGTGTTTGAGACCTCCCAGAAAATCTGGTACAGTATTCTGTTATTGTATTATACTCTATATCCTGCTGTATTTTATATAAAATTGCACAATCTCTACAGTACCTTTGCTTAAATAACAGTTATATATTTTTTTACTATGTCAACTTCATAATATTTCTTTTCTCTGTAATTTATACTTGCTTTCAAACATTTACATTTTCTTGAACGTAAAAACCTGATTCTGAATGTACTTCTTTAACCTTGCTTGAAATTCGTATATATATTTTATATCTCGATAATATTGTTTTATATTTAATTCATACCTCTGACTTGCTTCCACCCATATATGTTTCTACATTTATATTTTTTTGCACCAACACATCAAGACAAATCTATTGTATGTTCTGAAATATACCTCCTCAGTAATAAAAGCCCGTTTCTTTTCATGTTTCTGTTTCCACGCTGCCCCCCCTGTCAGAGGAGCCTTTCTCAGGTCTCTCCTCTGTGCGGACGATGAGCCGTCGATATCCGGAAGGAGCCGAAAATGCCCGAAGTCAGACTTCGGCAGCAGGCGTCGGGAAACATGGCGGCCAAGGCGCTCCGGCAGCGCACCAGGCGAGGCAGCAGACAAGACGCCAACAACCTGAACACCCCGGCCGAGACTCGGCCACCGAGAGAGGAGAAAGGCGGCGGAGGAGGCGACGAGGGAAAAGCCACAGAGACCCGGCAAGAGTGAGTATGAGCCGGAAGAGAGTCCGGCTGCATCTCCGGAGTGACTGACAGCTACGAGCTAGCTAGCTACTGTGACACGTAGAGCAAGTTTTGATCAGGATAACACGAACAAAACGACTGATTACACACGTAACAGCACAGAGGACTGTGTGTGTGCAGCAGCTGCCATCATCATTATTATTATAATTATTATTATTATTGTTAGTGGCCGGTGAATGACGATGACTTACTAGTTGCATCGTTTCTGTGTCACCGGAGCAACGCGCCGCAGGTGTGTCACCTGCCCAGCTTCATTCATTCATTCACTCATTCATTCATGCATTCATTCATTCAGTAAGTCACTGCAACGCCTTTATCACTGAGAGTGGGTCATCCCGTTTCCCAGCCCAGGCGTAAAGCTGCATTTTGAAGCAGGTGCTGTCTGATAACGAGTCATTTTTAAAGAGTTGGTGGGCTTGTTTGTGAGAGGTGACGTGTCGATTTACGACGTGACGTAGTGTGCAGCGTAATGTGAGGATGAAGGCAGAGCTGTCGCTGAGACAAATAATCTGACTAATCTGAAGATGGGTGACAGAAAGTAGCTAGACAGATACACACACACACACACACATACACAGGAGCAGGAACAGTACATGACTGTTACTGTAAACAATACACTACACTATAGCTCCCCACATCTGGCAGGTGATTATAATGGGCATTGATGGATAGTGGAGGTAAATATTTCTGTATTACAGTGTTACTGAGGTTTCTTTTTCTCAGTGCATTTATTGTAAAGCGCTACCACAAATTTGCTGTTTTGCTGTGGATTTAGGATGGAGGCAATCAGAGGTTTATTTGTCACACATAGTTCGCAAACAGTATGTTTAGTGTAGTCCAATGTGGTATGCTCTGACTGATGTGCTTAAAGGCTTGTGAGAACACTGACAGTTAGGAAAAATGCAAACATAACGGATAAAAACCAAAAACCTTAACATCTCCGGGCACTGGACAACATAGGTCATCACCCAACAATGACAGCCAGAAATATATGAAGTACAACACAACACACGATAATGTGGAAACAAGACTCTTAGTTCCCTCAAAATGTCAGGGGGCTGCTGCGGCAGCAAGAACCAAAGCACGCCCCTCTGCAGTTAAGGGTCACCCAGTGAAATGATGAGTAAGTGTCTCAATTTTAAGGCAATACGTGTGATAAAATCATTGTACAGGCTTAAGAGAGTGGTGTACATGTAACCTGGATGCAGAAAACTGCAGATAAACGATGATTAGAGATTATCTGCAGACGGCTATTTAGACAGGATGCACGGATGCTTTCCACAGGCAGGAAAATAAATACAAGACAGTTAAAAAGAAAAGAAGTGTAAAGTAGTGTATGCTAATAAAAAATAATGATAAGCTCCCAGACTTAGTTACTTTTTGTTTTCTCTGTGGGACAGTCTTTCAGTCCTCTGAGTAATAAGGGCTTGTCTTTTCTCTGTTGTGCTTACTGTTCCATCAGACACTTACTTATCTATTATTCGGAGAATATTATTGAGCCCTTCTGTGAAATGATTACTATAACTGGGACCTTAAATAGCGCTTTATTAAAGGCAGGTGCACTGTAATCATTGTCCGCTTAAGCCTGTGTGTATTAATACACATAAAAGAGGTCATTTCCGTTGTTCTACTCAAAGCACACACGATGTGCTTTTTAAGTGCACTGAGGTGTAATGCAAGCATTCTGATGTTGTTTAATATGTTTTAATTCATGACTGGTTGTTGATAATAATGATTGTAATTCTTTCTTTATTTTTTTTTAATAGGTCAATAAGTCGTGGAGGGCAGGTCTGGGCTCCAGAAGGTTCAACTGCGTTTAAATGCCTGCTGTCCGCACGTTTTTGTGCAGCTCTGCTCAGCAACATCTCAGACTGTGATGAAACCTTCAACTACTGGGAGCCTGTGAGTGTCACTCACCACTGTCAGAATTCCAGTGTAGTATAGTATGCTTACATTAATAATTTTGCAACGTCTGTTTATTGTTACTGCTTCCTTAACTCTTCATATAACTGTTGTGATGACTGTTTTGACAGATGCACTACCTGCTGTATGGCACAGGGATGCAAACATGGGAATATTCTCCGCTGTACGCCATCAGGTCGTACGCTTACTTATGGTTACATGCTCTTCCAGCTTGTTTGCATGCCCATGTTCTACAGACAAACAAGGTAACTACTCCAAACCTTTTCATTCAGATTTCAACATTTGCTGTCATTGACGATATTGAAGTGTAGAAAAACACACTTTTACATGCAGCCACCCAAAATATGAATTCACAATGCACAAACTCAGACTTGTATATGTCATGATACTGGATTATCTTCAGACGTTTCAGTCTTGTGTTACGATTGTGTTGCAGGTGTTGGTGTTCTACTTTGTACGATGTGTCTTAGCATTCTCCTGCTGTGTCTGTGAACTCTATTTCTACAAGTGAGTTTACACTCTTCTTAAATGCAAGCGGGCATTCTTAAGTCCTTTTGTCTGATTGCATCGATACCTACTACACTCATACGCATGTGGAAGCTAACTGGTCTGTTTTTGTGTGTGACGCAGGGCAGTTTGTAAGAAGTTTGGTTTGCATGTGGGCCGCCTGATGTTGGCATTCCTCGTTCTGAGCACGGGAATGTTCTGCTCGTCTGCAGGTTGGTCTGATTCACATTTAGTTCATCTCTGTTTTCATTTCTCACACATTTTATCAGTTTTTATCATGTTTACTTTGGTATCTGACTGAAATACAAACTGTCTACAGCCTCCATCCCAAATAGCAAACAGCTAAAAAAATATAGAAGTGTGCATACATTTTAGAGGGAGTCTTTCATTTTATAATACATATAATACATTTTATAATACTTTTATTATATATTCCTGGTCAGCATGTTGACTCTGTTGCCGTTCTCCTTACATATTGAGACTGTGGCATGAGTCGGACTCATCCTCCTCTTTTGGTCTTTCTTTCCAGCATTCCTGCCTTCCTCTTTCTGCATGTACACGACGCTGGTTGCCATGACAGGTTGGTTTCAGGACTCTGCGCCGTTAGCCATAATGGGCGTGGCTGCAGGTGTCATCGTTGGATGGCCGTTCTCTGCTCTGATCGGGTAGGAGCTGCAAGCTAAAAAAACGCATTTGCCTGCAATACTTTCCCCAGACAGCCTCGTCAAGATGCATTTCTCTTGATGCAGCTTCGGTTCGTTTTCCCTGCAGGGCTCCGATTGCCTTTGACCTGCTGGTGTTAAAGAGGGAGTGGAAGAGTTTTATCACCTGGTCTGCTGTTGCCCTGCTTCTGCTGTTGGTGAGAAGAAGCATGCAAAACATATAAGGCTTTGAATTTGCATGTTACGGGACGACAGTGCATGTAGATGCGTTTCTTTACGGTGTCCCTAACTCTCTGTGGAAGAATGATGCAGGAATGTGTCTTGAATGAACTAATGGAAAAGTGAAATAGTCATGATAAATATGCACACTCTGTATAGATATATCTGGAATTTGTCATGTAAGTTTAAATTTAATCCAATGTTTAATGTAAGTTTAATCCAATGTTTCCATTCACTTTCCCCTCTCTCTGCCCTGTTTGTCTTTTTTCAGGTACCCTTAGTGGCAGTGGACTCTTTCTTTTATGGCAAACTGGTTATTGCACCACTCAATATTCTGCTGTACAATGTCTTCACACCACATGGACCTGATCTTTACGGTATGCTTGTTTTTTGGTTGTTTTATAAATACACTGTCTCAAGTCAGAGTAAAAGAGTATGACCTGACTAGACTTAGCATCAGAAATGTGACATTAATGTCAGAAGTTTTGACAAGCTGCATTCTACATTTAAACACAGTTAACAATTATTTAAATTTAAACTACAGTGATTTGCATGTTTGGGATATTTATTATAGTTAAAAAGCTACACTGTTTTTATTGAACTCTAGAGGGCATACTAACATCAGCACTAATGATATCAAGCCCTTTGAAAGTATGCCAGTGTCTTGTACTCTTCTTCAATTGGCACAATATTTATAAGACCTTTGGGCTACATTATTCAGTGTTTTATGCCTTCTGAGGGATGCCCCCTTTTACAATTACTACATAGTAATGATGTTGTTTTTATGGTCATAAATTGTGATAGTTGGCACATGAGTTGTAACAGTTAGTGTTTTTTTGTCTCGTCTGGTTTTCAGGTACGGAGCCATGGCATTTCTACTTTCTAAATGGCATCCTGAACTTCAACCTGGTGTTTGCTCTGGCACTGTTTTCTCTGCCCCTCACTGCTCTCATGGAGACTCTGTTACACAGGTTCAATGGTGAGGACTGTGTGCACTTCATTCACCAGCACTAAAAAAATGTCTTTCATTTCAAATGAAGATTTCTTTTTACTATTAACTGTTTACATTTAAAAACACTGACATTCAAGATCTATATAAGCGTATACATGACATCATAAGGTTGCAGAAATAAAAACTAATCTTAAACATGATCCCATCTGACACATGTTTAAAGAGTTTATTTTGCTCTGATGTTAATTTCTGATTGCTCATTTTCTCTCTTGTGGTTTCACCTGCTTGTGCACACCTGTGTTTTCTGCAGTGCAGAACCTGGGCCGTCCATACTGGCTGACTCTGTCTCCCATGTATCTGTGGATGTTGGTTTTCTTCACCAGACCTCATAAAGAAGAGCGTTTTCTGTTTCCCATCTACCCTCTCATCTGCCTCAGTGGGGCGGTCGCCCTCTCCTCGCTACAGGTGCGTTCTGTGGTCTTTTGGCTCTGATAGTGAAACAGTAGTCTGTGTTAGTCTGCATCATTTTTACTGGAAAATCAGTTTTTAATTTTGCTTAATTTCCTGCAGAAATGCTACCACTTCCTGTTCCAACGGTACCGTCTGGAGCACTACACGGTTTCCTCCAACTGGTTGGCTCTGAGCGCAGTTGTGGTGTTTGCAGTGCTGTCGCTGTCTCGTTCAGTCGCCCTCTTCAGAGGTATTTCTGCACACGGATGCTATTATCTCATACACCAGTGTTGGGCAACAAAAGCAAGCTCAAGATGGATGAAATGAGAATTTTTTTTTCTCTACAGGCTACCACGCCCCTCTGGACCTGTACCCAGAGTTCCACCGCATCGCCAAGGATCCAACGCTTCACTCAGTCCCTGAAGGCAGACCTGTTAGTGTGTGTGTGGGAAAAGAGTGGTACCGCTTCCCAAGCAGCTTCCTTCTACCGCACAAGTCAGTATCCACAATATTCCACTGTAGTATGGTATGGAAAATATATTTAATCACTTCCTGGTGTGACTGATGTGTTTCTCTTCTTAATCTCCAGCTGGCAGCTTCACTTCATTCAGTCTGAGTTTAAAGGGCAGCTGCCTCAGCCGTACGCCTCCGGTCCTCTCGCCACACAGATTATCCCAGCTAACATGAATGACCAGAACCTGGAGGAGCCCAGCCGATATGTGAGTCCCTCAGACTCGTGCATGTTTGTGGAAACAGACACTGAATAACTATTTCATTTTTTTTCATGATGTTTCTTCTCTGGGCAGGTTGATTTACGACAGTGTCACTACTTAGTAGACCTGGACACAGATGAAGAGACGCCACTGGAGCCACGTTATTCAGCCAACAAGGAGGAGTGGAACGTCATTGCCTATAAGCCTTTCCTTCAAGCGTCAAGGTATTATTTCCCAAATGCATAATTTAGAGTGGGAAAAAAATCACAGCTTCCAAATCTTTTGAAGACTCTAATAAAAATAATGTAGCTTAACAAAAAAAAAAAAGTAAAGAAAAGCCAAGAATAGAGTCTAATAGAAATAAGAAGTTACCGTTTGACATTTTAAACATTTGGCAGAATTTCAGTGGAAAGAAATTAGTTGAGAGAACTGAGGATAAAATCCCCTGCCTCTGTTGTCCCTGCATACAAAGGCTAAAAGGATACAGATGCATTTTTTTAATGAAATATTTTCCCCTCTCAGGTCATCTCCTCTCTTCAGAGCATTCTACATTCCCTTTATATCAGACCATCACACCGCCTACAGACGCTACGTCATCTTGAAACCAAGGCGGCAAAAGCAGCCTCGTAAGCGGACCCATGGCTGACCTGAACCTCAAGTTGGCCCCCCAAGTACAAAATCCTAACAACTGAAATCAATCACTTCCCCTCAAAACAGCTGGTATTTGTGTGTGTGTGTGTGTGTGTGTGTGTGTGTGTGTGTGTGTGTGTGTGTGTGTGTGTGTGTGTGTGTGT
>JBAJHX010000067.1:10608269-10623488 GCA_037176925.1 Amniataba percoides
GACAACGTAACAGGCTTCAGCTCACAAGCATGATACAGTATTTGACTGTAACAGTGAAATTACCATCTCTACTATTAGGACACATTCACTCACAAGCTTATGTATGATAGCAAAATTAATGAGAAGCTTAACAGCTGCTTGTCATGTAGAATACAAAAAGTATAAAAATATGAAGATGTATGGAGACCAAATGAGTTAAGAATTTGGTAAGTAAAATAGACATTAACTAAATAAATAAATGCAGACAAAAGATGCAAAGACAACGCAGAGTTCTTTGCAAATTATTTTATAAAAATGATTTAATCCCATTAGTTTCTGTTTCAAAATAACAATTGATATTTCAAAATATAACAAATAATAATGTAAACACAAATCTATAATTTATCACAATAAAATATGCTTTGTTCAATAACCTTTTTTTTTGTTTGTTTGTTTTGGGTTTTTAACAAATTAACAATTTTTCCCAGAATTCAATCTTTTCTCTCAGTCAGGGCCATCACTAGGATTGAGAGATAGGGGGGCTTAGCCCCAGGAGTGTGTATTAGAATGTAAAATGGACCTAACGACGACCATGCTCTCAGTTAAGACAAACATGGAAAAGCAGACTGGGATTGGCTGTTAATTTGGTCTGAATGAGCAGGCACTGGTCCACAGGTATTTGAGGAGAAAAACACTTCTAAGTAATACATACAGGTTCCTCAGTGTTCCTCAATTCTGATATCATAATACCGTAGCTGTCCATATTTCATACTGTGGCTGCTCATCTACTTATGAGGTGAAGTGATTGATCAAATGTCCAGACCGATCACACTACCAAACATATGATAATAGTTTTTAACTACTCAGTAAGTTTATCACCAGCTTCCATCAGCTATTCTGTCACTCCATGTGCATCCCTTAAACTGGGTCCACAATCAGCAAAAACAATCTTACATCTCCAGTCATGGCAAAACTGTGAGCGAAGTTGCTATCCTCTCCATAAAAAAGCACCACTGTTTCACCCAGACATATGTATGTGTATATAATATGTATATCTATGACATATATATGAATTTGTCTCCAGAGAATTTTTTTCATCAAGAACAGATCTGTTTGTTTCTTACCTTCTCAATAAGTTTTATGACAGTGTCTGTTGCTTGTTTGATCTGCTCGTCTTTAATACTCTCAGAAATATCAACACCAATATAGATATTAAGTGTCCCATTTTTTGAAACCCTGATACGTCTTCCTTCCTGAATGTCATCTGAACAATCAAAAACAATTGCTGTTATCTTACAGTACACATTTTAAGATTTGTGAGCGTTTCAGAAATATATTTTTCTACAGAGACAGAAGCATAGTGAAAGAAAGGACAGCATCTTCTAATTTTTTTCTAAATGGTAGAAACATTTATACTACATTTATACATTTTCTTGTCAGTTTCACATTATATGATGTCATTGTACACAGAACTGAGTTTCAATGAAACTAGGATAAATAATGAAATGATCACTTTTTTGTTTTAAAATTGAATAAAATGTTATCTGGCTTACCACAGTAACACATTGTAATTGCAAATACACAACATTAAACATTATTAATAATCAGATTAGTCCCAGGAACTTACCAGCAGGTTGTGAAACAGTAAGACTGTCTTTGATTGCGCTGCCAAAAGCCTCTGAAACCTCCAGTGAAGTGTCATAGGTGTGTCGGTCTGCAAAAAACAAAAGCCACATAAACCGAGGCTTGTTACCATCGTGACGAGGTGAAAAAAACGTAAATATGGGGATAATGATGGAGGACATTCATCATGTTGCGCTATGATGCATGAAAACTGACAGAAGTAGTAAAACAATTTAAAAATGAGTGAGGGAGAGAGATTCAAATCCTGGCTTCTTCTTTTTCTTCTCACCTCCACACAATCAGGGTTGTGAGTGAGGATGCTGGACTGTTGGTAACATTTTAGCAGGTTGACTTAAGTGAGCTGAACAGCTAGTTAATCTGTATCAGTTGTTCATAGTGGGAATCTCTTGTCACTTGGTATATGTGTGCTTCATTATGTCTTTGAACTGTGGCAGGCTGCCCTGCATCACACTGCAGATGAAAAGCAGGTCGGGAGCTAAGGATACTCTGGTAAAGGCCTGGAGACTGAAAGTAAACACCAAGAGCCTTGGCATCTCAGTGACAGTGCCTCATTTCTTTAATATTTAGTTCACCAAATTTATCCTGAAAGGATATAGACCAAAGACTGAGGCATAACTAAAATTAAACATTTCATATAAAAATAGATTATATATTTAATATATATGAAATATAACATAGTATGTTATATTTCATATATATATATATATATATATATTATAACAAATTTCATAGTTTTACTTTTAAACGTTTGAGAGTTCTGGTTTAAATAAATAAATAAAGAGTCCAGTATGCAGGTTATTTATTTTACTATTGCCATTTCTACTGGCCTCTAACAACTTTAGATGACAAAACATTACAAAAGACACAGAATAAAAGCAGTTTTTGTTGGTATCTGTCTTACAGTAGCATGCTGGTTCTTTGCCTGTCCACTGGCCGTTCTCCTGACACACTCTTACACTCGATCCCACCAAAAACAGGTTGCCATTGCAGGTGTATGTCACCTTGTCATCAATTCCAAATATGTTCCCTGCTCTTGAGGCACCAGGTGGGATACCAGGATCTGCACAATCATCCATTGCTGTGGGCAGAAAAAAGAAAAAAGTCATAAAACAGCCACATGTGAGGATGTATCCCAAAAGAAATTAGAGTAGTAAAGAAAGTAGATGGCTGATCAGGACATACAGTCACGACTACAGATGGGAGTCGAGCCGCTCCATTTCCCGTTTGGTAAGCAGACACGTCGGGATGAGCCTCGCAATATGTATCCAGAGTAACACTCATAGGTGGTCTCATTGTCCACAAAGTACTTTTCCTGAGGAGGGGACACATTTCCGTTCTCCAGCACGTTGGGGTCTGGACATTCAACAACTACAAAACAAAATGAAAAGGACTGGAGTTACCATGTAGAGCAGAAAGCCTGACAGAAAGTGAGACACATCACTGACACATCACTCACGTCTGCATTTCTGAGGCTGAAATCTTTTGGGTGCTGGGTTCCACCTACGATTGGGCTGGCACACACGGGTCAGGTGTGGGTATGGGTAGTAGCTTTCAGGACAGTGGTAGATCAACAGGCTGCCCATCTCCAGCCCTTTGGTCAGAGTGTAATGACCTCCTGCAATCTGGATATTCACATCTGTGCAGTTACACTGAACCTCACCTGAGAAATAAAAGAGAATTTGGTGCATCGATGTTCAGTAATGTATTCAGATTTTAGAAAGCACTTTCCAGAGCTTTGTAATACGTTTAAACAATTATTTTTATAACTTGTTACAACCATCTTAATGAGTCATTAACAGGTATCCATAGCCCTTACTGTGTTTTAGTTGGTTTGATCCCACAATAACGCTTAAATTCTGTGATACAATTCTGGGTAGTATTTTTCCACTGTAATTTTGCTTCTAGTATTCAAGTATTCAATAACCAAGCAATATTCAATGATTATTTGCCAAATGCATGCATTACTACAAGACTTCAGGTATTGACCAATTACATATAATTGTTTTTAAAACTTCTGTTGTTGTATTCTTTTAAAAAGCTGAAGCTGCAAGTTTAATATGTCTCATTATATCACAGTTAATATAAATTAATACATATTTTGAACATTTGGAAGTTAAAATTACATATCATATAAAAATTGCCAGTGTAAAAGTAGCTCACCAACACACAGGAGACATAAAAGTGCAGCAAACCAACTCCATTGGACAGAAAATCCCATGTTGAAGGTTAAACCAGGAATCGGAAATGAGAGGTTTTCACAGGAGCCCTGTGCTTATTTCAAAATGAAGAGTGATAAGAAAGAGGGACTGGATTAACAGGGACTGTTTTGGTACTTATTAACTTCATGACAAATAAAGGAGATCAATAGCGTGCGGGACAGAAAACATTCACACACTTTACCACAGCTTTTTAACAATGCATAAACAGCAGGAATATTAAAGCAATTCAGCATCAATCAACTTAATATACATACAAAAACATTTTTATTGACTATATTTATTTCCTTAATAACAAAACTTATAAAAAAAAGGAAAATGTTTGAGGTTACAGCTTCACACACTTGAAAAGTGAACATCTAGACAATATCAGTATCAATATCATATCATCTGATTGTTTTGACTGTAGCTGTCCAAGCTACTCATATTTTTGTGTATGTGCTGGACATAAGTAGGACACAGCCTCTCCTTATTTAGTCCTGGATTTCCCATCATGTGTACACACACTGTCACATATCACATAGAAAAAACAAAGTAATTGTGAAACCAAGACAAAGTGCAAACATTTGCTCCGTCATTTCCCAAAACTTGCAGACACTATTGAGCATTTGTTATTTACCTGTTGGTTTAGCTATTGATTGGTCATCCAGTCATGCCATATTGGTTTGGTTGCAGTGTTTGATGACTTTTACAATCATCTGACTGTGTCGATCTTCCGTAATTTGTTCAATTGTTCTACTAAGTTGCAAACAGTCTTTATGTTCATTAAACGTGTGAGTCACTGTGCAAACACAATGTTTGTCAGTAAAAAGTAAATATATTTTAAAACTGAAAGAATAGCACAGGGACAACAAGTTCTTTGTAGTTTGGTAGTTGTTTCATGTCTCTTTCTGTTTCTTTTGTCTCTTTTGGTTGTTTTGTTTGTCATTTTGGTTGTTGGTTTTTGACTTTGCAGGGTTTTTTGCATCTCTGTTGTTGTTTTGTCTCTTTAAGTTTGTATGTTTTTTGTGGTTGCTTTGTATTTCTTTGTGGTTATTTTTTTAACCCTTTGTAGTTGTTTGTAACCTCTTTGTAGTTGTTCAACAGATTTGTCAGAAATGTAAATTGTAACTTTGCTTTTGTCTTGTCTAGGCTTGTTCAATAATCCATCCATGGCATGTTTTCTGTTGTGATAAAAAAAAAACTTATATCTTTTCAACTACAATCCTTATTCTTCTTCTTCATATTTTACACAAATGCAACAAATAATTTCAGAGCAGTTTAAACAGTTAAATTGATTCTATAATAATTTCCTGATCACACTTACTTTTAAAGAAAATCTATCTTCCTTTTTAGGCTCTTGCACTCACCTTCTTTCTGTCAAAAATGTTAATGTTACACTCAACATAATCTAATGGGCTGATTACAATGAACATTTACCAGATGTGATCATACTTACAAAGGCATAAACTCTTTGACCACATTTTCTCTCCTCTAGCTTCACCCTCTGGACAAACTATGTTACTCCCGGGCCTTAAATATAGTTGTCAGTATTGGTCCCAGCCAGCATTTTTGTTGCAAGTAATAAAACATGTATAGTCTGTAGGACCTACCAGCAGAGACTTTCACTTTAAGCCACTTAAGTCATGTTTATGCCAGTTAGCTCAGAAATATCTACCAGCCTTCAATGAATAGTGTAGAGGACATGGACAAGTTTTTTTTCTTGGAATTTTAAATAACATTAAGCATTTTTGTATATTTTCATGAATCACTGCACTTATTTGAAAGATCCAAGCACATATTTATCATTTGTGATATTTTTTGTTAACACTTCATAATCCATCCACTGATTTAGAGCGTAATTTTCTTGTAAGACTCAAAACCTAATAGAATATTTTCCAGTGCTGCTTAAATGAAGATACAGTGTAAGACAGTAATTAGCAGCTAAAGTTTTTGGAAGAGGGAAGAAATAAATCGAACAAGGAAACCTAAGAGGAGATACTGGAGGAGAAATGGTGATATAAAAACTTATATTCTGCAGACTATAACAGATGACTGTCTGGGGCAAAAGTAAAAAAACATAAAAAACATGTAAAGTTTGAGATTTTTTCCAAAAACACCTTTCATAACCCTTCTGTACCCCTACAGTTGTGGTAATATGTAACACTGTAATTATTGAAAGGTCTGCTTAACATCAACTTGTTTACTTAATGTAAATATAAGTCAGTTCTTTCCATTATATAAAAACATGCACATACAACATAACTAAGGTACAATACATACATTAACCCTCAGGAGTTTGGCAACATTTGTGAATACTTGATTGATTTTGCCTTCAAGAATTTTTTTTTTTTTAACAAAATATAACGTACATGACCTGACAATTATTTTTTTACTCTGACACACTGTACTTGACCTACTGATGTCATTCGAGTTGCACTGTTTTATTCCATTATTAATAAGACTGGATTGTCTGTGTGTCTTAAGATATTAAATTAAGAAGATGATTAAGAGATGAACTGAGAGGTTGCAGTTCTCTGATATTCATGTGTACTCATGAGCGTTTTACACATTTTAATGACGCTGCTCAGTGAGTTGTGGGTGCAGTACCTGGAGGCCGCACAGGGGGCGGTAACGCGTCTCACGAAACAGCTCAACACACCGAGAGGAGCCGCAGGCGGAAGTGACGACATTGACACGGAAGTCGTCGGCCAAAAAACAACAACGCGCCAAATTTGTGCTAAACTCGCTGCTGTCACATCTGGAAACAGCTTCTGGGTGAGGAGGGCTGCAGGTGAGGTGATTTAACTCCCACTTCACAACAACTCTGCCTTCCAGCTTGTTTATTTGGAGGCGCGAGTAAATATTTTCTCGTAAAAAAATGTATTTGTGTTTGTGTGACAGCCCGGCTGTGTGTTTGTGTGTTTCAGCATGGCTGTGGCTTTTGTGAAAGGCTGGGATGTCATTCAGACGCTGGGAGAAGGAGCCTATGGAGAGTAAGAGACCTTCTTCATCATTTACATTTATGACTTTATTTATTTATTACTATAACAGTGTAACTCCAGCTGCTTTCTCTCTCTTTCTCTGTCACACACACACACACACACACACACACATTTGCTGTGCACATTTGCCATGCACATTTGCCACAAATGTTCATCTCGTGAAAATGAACAACATGATGCTGGAGCAGCAGATCAGTGCCATTTGCTCACCCCAGGAGGAGAAACACAAGAGCTTTTCTCCATCATGTTTTTCGATGTCACGTTAATACTGAGAGTTTTACATGCAATTTAGCTGAGTTGTGTTTTTTTTTTTCCTGGAGGAATTAAGAAAATTTGCTGCTGACACTGCCAACATTATCTGGGAGAAATATTTACCTATTTGCTTTCTTTTAACAAGAACACCTTTTTTAATATGATGAAAACATTGAAGCCTGATGGGCAACAAACGTCCACCTCGCCAGTCTCGATTCGTCCGCTCGCTTGCCTTCAGCAGCACGCTCTCTCTTGCCTGTCGTTCTCTGAGACGTCTCTTCTCGTTGTGTCCGCGATTGCAGAGTGAGGCTGCTGGTGAACAGGCAGACGGAGGAGGCTGTAGCAGTGAAGGTGATCGACACCTCTCAGGGTAAAGAGTGTGCTGAAAATGTCAAGAAGGAGGTCTGCGTCCACAAGGTGGGTCGGCCACTTCCAGTCCATTTTGACCTAAAGTGTTATCTGTTGTTGTACCATGTGTTGTTTAGCTGTAGCTGCAAAATATCTATTAACAGAGAATGACTGCTCTGATGCCTGAGTGATTTAAAAGTGACTTAAGCTGTTTTAACCCAAAATGATCAACTCTACACTAAATGTCCGATAGATGCTCAGCCATGACAACATTGTACGTTTTTTTGGCCATCGGAAAGAAGGTCCGACAATGTACCTGTTCCTGGAGTACTGCACAGGAGGAGAGCTGTTCGACCGAATCGGTGAGACGCACGACAGCGGAGGGGGGCAAATATAGAACAGTGACCAATAATAGTTTAACCAGTCTGATTGATAAAATGTTAAATTTAAGCCATCAACATACAACTTAATCTCTCAGTCTTCTCCTAACCACGACAGCTTTTGTGCTGAAAATCACAAGTTTACACATTTAGACCATTTAATGAAACTCTCTGGTGATGCCCTTCACATTTCCTTTACTGGTTTTCATCGCATAGAGAGCAATGGAAGAATAGCAGTCTTCCTAATCAAACTGTAATTATGTTAATTTATAAACCAGAAGAAAAATAATTTAAAAAGGTCCACATTACTAAAGGTGATTTTTGTTTTGAACAGAAGCCATCCACTTAAAAAAGAAAGTGTGATGCTAGACTTTTTAATTGAGCACAGCACTGTTAAAAAAGTAAAAATACATGTATTGTATGTATTGTATTTTAATAAATTAAATGCTACTGCTTTTTAGAAATACTATGTATTTCTGTGTGTTTGGATGATGGTTAATAAAATTTTTTCTTCACTGTATGTCAGAGCCTGATGTGGGGATGGCGGAGAAAGATGCTCATAGATTTTTCCAGCAGCTAGTAGGGGCTGTGGTGAGTGAAGCAAGTCTATGTCTTGATGTGACCTCGATGTGCTGCTGTCTCTGCTGTTATTTAATTATCAGTTGCACTTTTGCAGGAATACCTCCACAATGTTGGCATCACCCACAGAGACATAAAGCCAGAGAACATTTTGCTGGATGACAAAGGTGAGGAAATAGAACGTGTATCACAGTGTTGAGGGAATATCTTTGAATGGCATTTATTATTAACCGTCATCTGCTGTTCTTCTTTACCTTTTAGATAACCTGAAGCTGACAGATTTCGGCCTGGCCACCATGTTTCGTTTCAAAGGGCGAGAGCGTCTCCTGAGTCGACTCTGTGGGACTCTTCCTTACGTGGCCCCGGAGCTTCTCAGCCAAACAGAGTACAAAGCTCAGCCTGCAGATATCTGGGCTTGTGGAATAGTCCTCACCGCTATGCTGGCTGGAGGTGAGATCGCAGCCTGTGTCTACAAGGGGGTGAACACAGTATCACACCAACTACTGTACTTCAATACAATAAATAGGCTTGTTGTTGTGTAGGGTTATATAGGATGTCACACTGTTACTGAAATTGTCAGAAGTGTTATTTCAGCTCTGATCATTTTCAGAGCCGGTTTTGAGTGCCGACAGTGACTCACAAGCTCTTTGCAGATTGGATCCAGATAGAGAGTCTGGCACAGTCAGGTACATACTGAGTGTCTGATTGAAGGTGCCTTCTTCTGGCACAGTTGGCATCCTGGAGTGTTCGTCATGCCCCAGCAGTTTGGCCAAGCTTGGGAGAATAATCATTGACAGGATGAGAAATTTGAAACAGGATGGTTAGGCTCCCCACAGTACTGCCCAGGTGACTTTGCATGGCCCCACATGGAAACATTTTGTTGCTGTCTTTGTGTTTTTCAGAGTTGCCATGGGATCAACCCACCGAGAGCTGCCAGGAGTATTCAGATTGGCTTCAAAAGAAGACGTACCTACCTCCGTGGAAGAAAATACAACCAATGCCTCTTAGTAAGTGTCAAAATATCATAAAATACTAGACTTAATTGTCTTGCAGCTTTATATGATTTATGTGTCACTTATCTATCCAGGTTTGTTGTCCAAATTACTGCTGTCCGCTCCTGACAGACGCATCACCATCGCAGACATACAGAAAGACCGCTGGTTCACTCTAGGCAAGTCTCAATGTGCATATAAAAGAGGCAGGTCAGCGTTAAGTGTTAAATGTTTACTTGAACGATGTCTCTCTGCAGGTGTAAAGCAGCCACCTCCAGGCTCAGGAGGAAACAAACATCTTCGATCAGAAGTGGGACTCATATCTCGGGCCAACAGGTCAGAGCAACGTGTCGCTCTCATTCTAACTCTAACTTAACATTCATTTCTATTTGTGCCTGCGATCTTAACGCCACATTCCTCCCTCTGCAGTGATGACAAGATGCAGTTTTCCAGCTCTCAGCCTGATTTTGCGGCAGATGGCTGTGAGGTCATGTTGTTAATCGGCCAAACTGAAGGTCAAGTTAGCTTCTCTCAGCCGATCAAGCCGGAGCACATGTTGCTGGGTAGTCAGTTACTGGGCACGCCGGGAGCCAGTCAGGTAATGTGCACGCTCAGTGCTGCTTTCATTTATTATTTCTTTGGAGAATATACATGAAAAAGTATGTGAATTTTACTTTTTTTTGTGCTGATTTTCTATACAAAGTAAATGTCTTATATTAATTTACCTGCAATGCTGCATCGATGCACTAATGCTGTCAGTCATTTCAGGCTTCCTAAGTTCTTCTTACTTTCTGTGTGCAGTCGGTGTGGCAAAGATTAGTGCGGAGAATGACACGTTTCTTCACCACTGTGAACGCTGACGACTCCTTATCTGCCCTGAAAGATGCCTGTGACGACCTCGCACTTAGCTTCAAACCCACCTGCAACAAACAGGTACATCTATGCTCAAGTATACTGGATTAGGAGCATAAATACATTCTTTGACACCGTCGGGACAAGAAAAAACCTCCAGCACAGCCAGACGAGCTCCTGAAGCTGCCACAGACGCTGTAATTTAATAACTCTCTCTCTGCCTTTTAGGTGACGGTGAGCACGCTGGACAAACGCCATAACAAACTCATCTTCAAAGTCCATTTGCTAGATATGAATCAGAGAGTGCTGCTGGACTTCAGACTGTCTAAGGTGGGTTTAAACAATTCAGAATATTCTGTAGTGACGCTTAACAGTCAGTGGTTACATGTAGGTGACAACATGTCACATATTGACATTTTCGACTGCGACAGAAGTTCCCTGTAATCCCAGAACTTCCTTGAGAGACATGCAGTGTTTAAGTTTGGTATTCAGTGTCTTTACATTGATGGACATGTGGCAAATGTCTGTCTTTGTGTTTCCAGGGTGATGGGCTCGAGTTTAAACGTCTCTTTGTGAAGATAAAACAGAAGCTCAGCGACATCGTTAGCACTCAGAAGATCACATGAGGCAGCCTGAACAAGCTGCACATTGAAGAGAGAACTTGTATATATTTAGCTGTTCTACTAATATTTTAAATGTATTCTGTTGCTCTCCTTAAGCATGTTTAGCCTGTTTGTGTCCGTTTGCTTCTGTCCTCATGAGAACTGGTTATGTGTTAGAAGAGTTCCAGGAGGGCAGACATGAATAGAGTCCTCACTTTTTTAAATTGTTGGTTATTAGGTGTAGTTTAGTGTTAAAATGTGGCAATTGTAAAAATGTCGGTACACACAGTGATGGAATCAGGTGTTTGTGTGTCTCCATGTTGAATGATTTTTTTCTGATTATGTTTGACATGATGCAGTCCAAAGTCTTGAATAAATTATTCAAAAAGGTAAGGTAAATGTTCTGTTATAAGTGATGCATTTAATGATGAACACTGAAAAAAGTAATTCTTTGGTTAGATATGAGGTGAGATGAGATATGAGCCTGTGGCTTTGGGATGCTGACAGGCTCATTATTGTCTCCAGAAGGGGGAGCTTGGCTGGCTGACAGAACAGTACAATACAACCTGAAACAGCCATCTAGTGTCACACTAAGCACCTGTACCATGGTGATCAGTGTTTAAAATGCATTATTTGATGGATGGGGATTTTAAATGTAGTGACCTTTGGTGATTGTATTCCCAACATAGCTTTACTCAACTTTAAGTGTAGTGTAGAGCGTACTGATCCACTAGGGCAACTAGAACTGGAAACACCTGAGTTTAGGGTGCAGTATTACGAAATGTAAGCATTTTTAAATCATCATACTTTTCTGGCTCTGAAATTTCAACCATATAGATTGTGTAGGGTACAGAAAATGACAATTGCCTGAAACAATGAAACCCCTCCCTCTGTGCTCTGCTCAACATGGTACAGTCTGAGTTACTTCTGCACTAAAGCCAATGAGGCGCTTTCACTCTGTTTAGCAGTTTGGACCTTTGAATAATAATTGGTTGTACAACTGGTCATGGGTAATGTGGAGAGTGCTTATTTATTTAACATAGTACATTATGTAAATCAACATTGACCAATGTGCATCCTCCTCTCACAGGTTAGCACAGTGACAAATTAGATCATTTTACAGAGTAGGAATAATGCACCTTGGGTTGTGATTTTAATAATTTACAGTCTGTAATCATACATCAGCTTGTTGATTACTCAGATGATTTTGTACTTTTGTCCTTTTCTCTTGAAAAATACTTGTAGCAGCAGCTTCCTTTGCTTTTCTCTACAGTCCGCACCAGCTCGTCACACTGAAAACTATATAAAACCAAAGCAAATGCAAAAAAGCAATAAGATGTTCATAAACTGAAACAGTAGTGAGACCTGGGTGCATTCAGTGGTAATGTACTCTTTCAGTGGGCAAAATGTGGGAAAGAAAACAATCAAGCAACCAAAAAAAAAAACAGACATGTAAGTGGAATGAGTTAATCCAAAAGGTGTTTTAATTCTGCCTTTTTTTTCTGAATACGTGAAAGATGCCTCAGATGAAAAATGAGTGAAATGGCAAAACAATGTAAATGCATTTAACTCTTCAAAAATTGAAGTGGTTCATAGTCATCCTGGGTGTCATTTCCAAGGACAGATTTGAGAAAAGGGACAACTCTGAAAAGATTGATATGGAAATCTCTGGAAGTCGCGTCTGACTGGACGACACCACCACCCCTGCACATATCCTTTGTTCCCCAGCTGACCAGTGCGACCTGCAAAAGAAACCGTTTGTTTCTTTATGCTGTCAATAAGGTCATCAAAACATTTGGTTTACATTACATTGCCTAATTTATTTTAATGTTTCTGCATCAGTTTATATGAGTATCACCAGTATACTCATTTGTAACATAGAGGTAAATACATTGGGAAAAAAATGTCTGTGCACCTGTACTGTGCGATACTTGTAGTTCTTGAACACAGCGCCTCCAGTGTCACCTGTCCCAACAAACACAATAACATGGTTACACCCAAAATAATGAGTCTTATCCACTGATCTACAGTAGATCTTCTGTAAGTAGGGAAATAACACACATATGTGTAACGGGGACAACATACCTTTACATGCTATATGATCTGTAAGAGGATTCAGGCCACCAGTGCACAGGAAGTTATCAGTCACAACATCCTTCGGATCGGTCGTTGTTATGCCTGGTGCCTGCAGTGCGTGTGCGATGCACTCATCTCTCTGTTTTGTGAGTTGGAAGAGGACTTTTAGGTTTGTGAGGGTGAACAGTGAGTATAAAGAAGGAACAACACAGATTAATAATTTACAACTCACAATTTTGCCAAGTTTAGCAGAGACTTGCTTTTTTTCTACTGTCATTCCTGTCTTTGTCAGGAAAGAGAGTCTTTGAAGAAGATTCTGGAGCAGATACTGCTCTGTATTGAGAGAAACACAAAATACAGTGAATTATAAGTGAGGCTAAGGAGATATTTTATAACCATTTATAAACAATGTATTAGCAATTAATCAATGGTTCATAACAGACCAAAACAGCGTCTAATGTAGCTATAAATAGAAATAAGGACAGGGTAAGTGTTTATTAATGTATGTCAACAGCTATAACTCCTCTGTTTGAAGCATCTGTAACAGATAGTAAATGACTGAAAACGCAACACAGTTGGAAGGCATATTGTGCATGAATATGACACATGAGATATTAATTTCTTTTTTTATTACCTTTATCAGCGATTAATGAAGTATACAAAATTATTATACATATAATTTTTATTTTTCACCTTTGCCCTCAACACAGTTGAGCAAACTCGCATGACACAAGGTATGTGAGGTATTGAAAGCCTGAGAAATCTGAATAATTTGCGAATGTGTATAATTAGTTAATGCATAATTAATAACATACTGTAAGAATTTGTTTGTGTGCAAAAAGTAAACTGCTAAAATGTATCTACATTATAATGTGTATTAGGTGTTAATATTGTGCTTAAAAATAGTAAACAGTTGAGATTAAACTAAAGTGTTTGTTTATAATATGACCATATTTCTTCAATAAAAAGAAAGCAGATGAGCCCAATCAGTTCCAAATGCAACGATATTCTGCAGTTGATTAAAACTGAAAGCTGATGATTAGAAATGAGACGCCTGCTGTTGTCTGTCTCTGTCTGAAATAAAGATCGGAATAAAGCTACATGCTAGCTCACCTTGTTCCTTGCAGGTGGTTACGCCCACCAGATGAAGAGCATTATTGGTCTCCTGGGTGCAGGGGATGCAAATAGGTCTGAACAAGACACCAAAGGTAACACAGCACTGAGATGAAATACTATTAAACTACATAATAAAAACTGTTTTACCAGTGAATACCCAGGCCGGACTGAGAATGGAATGTCAGTGTTTTTAGGAGTTCGTACCTAACTGAAGTAGAGATATGAACGTCCTCCATAAGCTGGAGAAGAGCCACATCATAGTCATAGAACTCCTTTATGCCCTGATCTGCTTTAGCGTTAACATTATAATCTGGATGTAGTGTAATTTTTTTAACTCTTTTCACTGTAGAGGAGACACAATCAAATGTTTGCATTATTGTAGTCGTGGATAGTAGAAAAATGTAGTCAAACTCTTTTGTAAATCAAAATATTTGAAATGAGAATATAAAACCTTTCATACTGGTTGACATCAAAAATGAAAAATATCCATTACCAAATAAAATATGTGGATAGTGCAACACTTATTGAACTACATAAGTCCTGTTCAGATCACTAAAAAAGACATGAGCACAAACACAGATATTAAATAAACATATTAATATTACCTCTGCCATGTTCATCATCAATGTCAACTATGACGTGCGCAGGTGTAACTCCAAATACGAAGCACTGAGCAGCAGTCAGGACAAACTGAGGGCTCACCAGAGAGCCGAGGCATTTCTGTGAAGTTCCAGCATGCTTAAGAATCGAAGGGTAAAAAAGTATGTTAGTTTATATATTCATATGTTATTTAACAAAGAGGAACAAGAAGCAGTCTGCTGTCAACAACAACAAGAAGAATACGAATAAACATGTCATGGTGGTAGATAACCAGGAAACAGTTTTTATGAAATCCTACATCTATAGGTCTTACACCCTCCCTGGTCACCAAGCAAAACATTTCTGAATGACAATGAAAGACTGAATTCTTCTACATTCACCTGAATTGTAATGGACGCCAACCATGGATACATTTTCCTCTTGTTTATGTCTGTGTCATTCTCCTTGTGAAGACCACATGGATCCAAAGCATCTGCATCATCTGTACAAAAAATTTAATTAAAATTATATTTCTAAAAATGTAGATCTATCTATCTATCTATCTATCTATCTATCTATCTATCTATCTATCTATCTATCTATCTATCTATCTATCTATC
>JBAJHX010000067.1:10665960-10676215 GCA_037176925.1 Amniataba percoides
CAGGCCAGTCTGTAGCTCACATAGTCCGCTGTGTTTGGAAGCTCTTCATAAAACCGCCCTGAGTGCTGTAGAGAAATGAGACATATGTACTGAGGACATTTCGACAATAAGAAACTCACCAAAATTCATTTTCAGCATTTCATTTCCTCATGAAACACAATATAAAATAGGGGACTACTACTGCCAAAAGTACATACAGTAAACCCAGTACACACTAGTTAGTAGAGTATAGTATGACATATGACACAGACACATGGTCTAATGTACTTTATAGACCCTGTTTTATGTGGTAATCTATGAGAAAAAGAAATGCAGAACAACAAAAAAATTAGTTTCAGTGAGTAAGACTGAATGCAGCTGATATTATTGTTGGATTGTTTCCATTTGTTGTTAATATAAGCAGTATTAGTAACAGAAGTAGTAGTACTATTATACAATTGTAATTCACTTTCATGGACACAATGAATGTGGATGTGAAGAAACTAAATTTTTCGAACTCTGGTAAAAGGAAAAATGAAGTCTTCTCTTAAGCACAGATGCAGCTCTTAACAGATGTGATGTATAAATAAAAACAAACACATACGTTACCTGGATATCCTCTCCTGGTCTTTTCCTTACTGGCTGTGACAGTTTTCTGGATGGAGAGTCATTTCTGATCAAATGGAAAAATAAAAGGATCAAGACTGACAATGAGGATTTTAATATCAGTTGCAAAGCATGTTGGGACAACGGAGAGAAAACGGACTGTTTACGTACGAGGAGTCGTCTTTTCTGCTTCTTATTTTGAGCACCAGAACGGTGATAGTAATGCCCATGAGCACTCCAGCAGCCAGTAGCAAGGCGACGACGCTGATGACATCACCTGTTGCAATCTGCGGTAGTGGCTTTTCTACAGAGAAAACACACACACGCCAATAAAAATGAAAAACAAATACAATCAACAGTAGACTTGCAGGTACAAATGTCATGCAGGGGAAATATAGAAAAGTAAAATAGATTATTTCCTCTTTCTGAAGTTTTTCCAGGTAAACATACCTATAATGCTGACCTCCACAGAGCCTGATCGTGTCCCGATGCTGTTGGTTGCATCGCACACATATGTACCTTGCACATCGTATGTGACCGGCCCTTTAAAGATCAGGACGTTGTCTCGGATCTCAGCATTGCTCGGCATGGAGCCATTTATCCTGCAGAATATACAAGAAATAAAACTCAAATAAGACGTGTACACATGTGAAAACTAAGACACTCAACACTTTGTCCACATGAAAAACTTCTGACTCATTTTAAGAGTATCTCTCAATCACACATCACAGCCTCCTTGATGCATTTTAAAAAGGCCATCTCATTTTGACAGTAACGTTGAGGCAAACAGATGAATGCACTGTACTCACAGCCTCCACTGATACAGAGAGACGGCTGGGTTGGCATCAGCTTGGCAGCTCAGCTGGACGTTCTCTCGGTTCAGGTACCAGTTTCCGTCAAACCCATCCACCAAAACATCTGGCTCATCTGGTACAAACACATAAAAATAAGATAAATTTGTCTTGCAATTTAGCCTGTGTACTGTCACTTTTACCTTTATACTTAAATACTTCTTGCTTTGTCTGAAAGAGACTTACACTGAATATCAAGGGTGACGCTGTCAGTGAAAACCTCCTCGTTGTAGGTGGTGACGCATGTGAGCGTCTCTTTGTGTGTTTCTCTGCTGGGCACCAAAATGTAGTCGCTCTGAACTGTGAATGTCCCATCTGAGTTTCTGTACTCTCGGTTGGTAACTTCTCCCGGCACTCTCGTCTCCCACCTACACGAATCGATGAGGAATCAGAGTCAAGACGCCGAGTAATTATGATGTAGGCTGATATGTGATAAGTGCAATTAAAACAACTAGTATTGTCACTGAACAGGCCACAACACACGCTATGGTGAAACTATAAAAGCCTCAAAAAAGCAGAGGTGAATTCAACAGAGAACATGTTACAACTAAAGCACACACAAACACACACGCACCTGATGGTACCAGGTGGTTTTCCATTGGCGGAGACGCAGGTGGCCACAGGTGTTTTCAGATTGGATGAACGAGCCACCAGCGTCGGCGTGGAAAGACTCATCTGAGTTGTCGGACGAACTGAGGAAATAAAAACGATATAGCATTATAATAGATTAAAGCACGAGAACATGGTGTAATGTTTAACTTATGACAGCCTGGTCAGGGTGCTGACAGGTAAAAGCTTTAACTGCAGTAATAAATATGAGCAGCAGGCACCTCATCATCAACCTCAAACTCTGTTTTACAAAATCCATTTGCACAATTATGGCATTTTCTCAGTAAGTTAGTGCTCTAAGAAGTCAACACTAGTATGAAGCTGGAGCCAGGAGATGGTTAGCTTAGCTTAGCACAGACTCTGTTTGGAGGCTACCAACATCTGCCAATCAGCACATCTGAAGCTCAGTCTCATTTATTTAATCTAAACAAAGACCGGAGTGTGAAGAAGTCCAGCTGTGGTTTTACAGGGGGGGGTATTTTACAGTAAGAGCAGTGATTTCTTGGAGTGTTAGGCCATGTGATTACAGTTTCGTTATCTCCATGACAACAGAGCAAACTGTCTTAGGGCTCTGTCTCACCGTAGACGGTGAGGTTAACGGTGTTTTCTCGGTTCCCTGCGGGGAACGTGGTGTATTCACAGATGTAGGTGGACTCGTCAGAAAGGCGGAGCGAGGAGAAGGTGATGGTGGTGTCTTCAAGATTCGGAGTCCGGCGTCTCACCGCTGCGTTCTTGAAGGCCACGCGGTCCCTGTAGGGCGGCGCCACCGACACACCCAGGGAAGGGTTGGCGATTGCCACGTTCTGCTTGGTGCCATTCACCAGCTTCTGCCATGTTACCTTGAGAAAGAGGGACGGAAAAGTTATTGATGAAGCGACATGTACAAGAACTCCGGTACAGACAACCAAATTGGAGCAAATAAACAAACAAGATGAATATTTAATATATTAGCTTGTGTAAATAATAGTATTGTAACTATACCTGTGGTTTTAGCTCAATAACTGCACATTGAATATTCATATTTAACTTTATTAATGAACATTTTCACAGGTTCTTAGTTTAGAAATTGGCTCACTTAGACGTACAACCTTGGATCCAGTAAATAGTCAGAGTGAACAATTAGTGGATTTACACATCCAGCAGTTATGGAGCAACATTATCATTAATTTGGAGTCATGTTTGCATTCACCTGATGAATGTAAGTTTGATATTAACCTTTAGCTCTGTTTTTGGTCTCTACCAACTCCACTGAAATATATAGGATAGTGTTACAGAGATGCTCCGGCCTACAAATCATATTCTCCAGGTGTAAGGGAAGATGCTTGTTTGGTACAGACCCTGGGAATAATGACATGACGAGTGAATACCTGGGAGATTTTGACAGGCGGGGAGCTGTTGATGAATCGACAGCGGAGATCCACCTTTGACCCGACATACCCCGACTTCCCATCATCCATCTCCACAGTCTGGCCATTTATTCCTGGTGAGGAAACGCAACAATTAAAGATGTAAAAAATACTTCCACCTATGCCAGGCACACAAATACGTGCAGGTTGGCAGCAGACTGGCATGCTGTAAGCTGTTCGCAGTCAGCACAGCATGCTGAGCTGATAAAGAGAGCTGAGCTGTCAAAGGCGATACGTTTCAGCAGCATGAAAGGTGAGCAGAGGTCAAAGGTTTTGGATTAGAGTGAGGTATAAATAAGCACGATTTGTTTGGTTACTCTTCCCACTGACTTACTGATCCCTTTAACAAATCCACAGCACAGCCACACCCACTTCCTGAGCGTGCATCAGTCACGTGTGTTTACATGTGTTTGTCAGACACCTAAATCCAAATTTGAGGTACGTGCACTTCACTTGAGTATTTTCTTCTTATGCCATTTTGTACTTTGACTCTATTACATTTATCTGAGCGCTTTAGGTCCTGGTGCATTGGATCAAAAAGATGGATGAAAAAGTAGAGCTGAAAAGTTGATTAACTTAAAAGAGATTGTGGTTATTATTTTGCTATATTTCATGTAAAAACAGTTCATGGTTCCAGCTTCTCAAGTGAGCATTGACTGCTTTTTCTTTGAATCATTTGAATCATTTCAAATTCTCTTTAACAAATGAATTTTTTGATAAAATTAGTTGGACAAAGAAAAGCGTTACGATGGTGTTGCTCTGTGCTCTGGGAAATTGTGACTGGTTTCCTCTTACTGTTTTTTTTTGTTTGTTTGTTTGTTTGCTTTTTTTGGAGAGCATTGTTTAAAATTAATGTATAGGTTTATAATTTGTATAAACCAATCAGTCTACTAATCAAGGAAATAATCAGCATATTGATCTGTAATAGGATATGTAGTTGCAGTCCTATAAAACACTTAAAACTTCATCCAACAGTAGAAAGATGCTTCTACATGAATGAGTGGTAATAATCTAATGATGTAATGTATAATAGGATAACAGTCACTGAGAACATTTGCATTGAGTACTTTTACCTTTAATACTTTAAGTACATTTTCCTGATTATACTTACATACTTTGACTTAAGTAACATGTTCAATGCAGGTCTTTTACTTGTTACAGAACATTTCAACAGTGTGGTGTTGGTACTTTTAAGAGAATAAAATAACTATTATTTATGATTCAGGATAAACAGCCACCTTTGATTAAATTATCCTGAGCCTTAACATCAATTTTATTTATCTATTACATTTTTCTTAGTTAGTCCATTTGATCTGAAGAGACCGAAATCCAGACATGCCAGCTGCAGCCACTTATAACAACTATAACTTTGCTTTAAAAGAGTTTTCTGTTGAGTTTTCTCACCACATGTATGATTAGTTTTTCTAAACTTAACTTGAAACTCCTACTTGAAACCTTAATATTGGCTCATAGTGCCATAATAAAAGCTTTGTAACATATACTCCATATTCCACATTAACCTCACAAGCAAAATGATCACGTGAGCTCATTTTCCTCCCAATATCTATTTGCTGCTCCCTTTATTTGGAAAAACTTTCTATAAATCTTAGTATGTAAACCTGTAAACCGCCTTGTATTTAGACATAAAACTTAGATGTAAAAAGATGATATCATTTACCTTCATAAACCCTTTTCAGCCGGTTACATTTACCTGTCTCAAACATTTAATGTCACAAACCAAACGACTGGAAATTTTATGAGTATGAGAACAGTGCTGAATCTGACAGTGTGAGTGTAACCCATACCCAGGGGTGATTTCCATGTTTGAAATATTGTATTTTTTAAACAAACACAGATATAATGAGTTCCCATAGTTCATGGGTCATCACATAGTCCAATATTTCCATGTTATTAATGGAAGAATATTGATCCGTCCATCAGCGTTCCAGTCTATTCTGGACTATCGCAGAGGAAACCAATCAAAAACACCTCAGGCTGTCATCAAAAACTGAAGCTGTTCATTCCCGTGTTCATCTTGCTAAACATGAAGAAATGCTTTAACCCACAAACAGTATGTTGGCACCCTGATATGTGTGTTAGAGCTCTATGCAAGTATGCAAGCAGCAAATAAATACATTTATGAATTTAGAAAATGATTACTTCATTTTTTGTCAGTTCTTTTGTCTTCCTCTCTGGGTGTGGGAGAAATATCTTTAGTAGGCTTTAAGTTATATGTGGACCTTTTTGTCATGCTGTATAATGTGTAGTTAAAGAAGAAAATGGCCCAAAACAACATTATGTTTATGTTAACGGGACATAAATATTAAATCTGCTTCAGTCCAGGTGCTTTTCAGTAAAGCAACATCGAAGCCATAGCAAATTCCCGAATCGCTCTAAAACACATCATCCATAAAAGAATAAACTAGGATGTGTCAAACAAATTGAATTATTATGAATTATGGGTATTTTTTTACTTGAAGCTGTCTTGAAGTTTGGATTTGACAACAGAAAACAGAAGGCCTGAAACCTGAAATATCAAAAGACAGAAACAAAGCTTGCCTTAGATTATAATGACTGGAGAGTGCACTAATTCCCTACTTTAATAGATTTGTTTGGTCCCATCTTTTTGTATAAATCTGCAGAAAAAAACAACTAATCTCATACGCTTTATGTTTTGGTATATGCCATGCAAACACACACACAGAGAGACTTCTTACGAGTGATCTGCCGACATTAATCATCGAAACTACGACCAAAATCCTCACATGCTGTCACATACACCCTGAGCCATATGTGTGGCTTTTGTTGTATCAATAAGCTTAATAGTTTTATAGTTGAGCGGGAGTTCACTGTGCCTTACATGCCCACTTTTACAAAGGAGGCCAGCGGTGGGATTATATTACAGCATTTAGGATATTAAAGTGCATCTGCATCAGATCATTTATGGCCCCTTTGCATGTATTGCTGTACATATGGACGGCTCACAGTCACAAAACATTTTTTGCTGAAACAGTGTGGATTCAAAAATGTGTTTTTTTAAGCACCTGCACCTTGAATGGCTTAGCAGTTCCATTAGTATATTAGTGTTGCCAGCACAAGCGCTGATAAACAAATGTTTCTCCTATTACTAAATTCTTCATGGGAGTCAATAGTAAATGTATGGTTTTGACCATGCTGCAATACTACACAAATACATGTGACACGAGTGGTTTATGTAAGACTAAGAATTGAACTGAGTGAAGATTTGCTGCTTTGTGGATGTTTCTGTGATGATTTCAGGCTCAGTTTGATCAGCTTTTTGTTAAAGTAGTAATCCCCAACATCAAAATCAGCTGTTGTCTCCAGACATCTACTATTTAGGTCAAATTAACTCTTTATTAAATGCATATCAGATTCATCACAGTCAGCTGGAGAAAAAAAATACAAAGAAATGTTCCAATCCACTGAACTTGTTACCTTTTACTATTTACCCAAATACCCTATGCAGCATGTTACATTTCTATATAAATCTTAATCTACATGTGCATAAAATTGGTATAAAATAAAGTTGTGACATCAGAAGCGAAGAAGTAGTTTGGATGCAGAGTTGATTGTCTGCGGCTCTGCAAAATGATTGTTGTTTGGGAGTGTTTGAAACTTGATATGACATGAATTGACATGAATATGATCATGATAATGTTTATGTAACATCTGTAAGAGGATCATTTACTGGATGAAATGTATGAAAACATCAACCACAGGAAAATTACACAAAGGAAACTGATGCCTGTCAGACGTCTGGATGATAAATACGAAAACACAGCCAGCAGCCGACAGCTGAGCTGACAGTAAAGACTAGAAACAGGTCACATAGTTCTGTCCAACATCAACTAAATCTGTGTACCAGCACCTAATCATAACATCATGTCAAGAAGTGTGAAGCTGTGTGTTTAAAGGCGGGTATTTCAGAAGTCTCACAAATAATTCAGCACATACTCCCACATAAAACCACCATGTGTAGTTTTTTTATTCTTTCACACCTCAGTTTTTATTTTTTTGAAAAAATTAAATTAAATTGGTGATCTTTTGATGAGTGCCCAGATTTTGTTACATTTTGACAGAGCCAGACAAGCAGTTTCCTCTTATTTCCATTCTTTGTGCTAAGCTAAGCTAACCGGCTGACGGCTGTTTCATACGAGGGCGGTATTAATATTTTCACCCTTCCAGCTATCAGCTAGGAAGTGAACAAGCGTACATCCCAAACAAGGATGTTCTCTCAGGTGAATGTCTTTAATGGTCACGCTTCTACCCCCAGCTATAGTTAATGTGGGGAAATGTAAAAATGTGCTGTGTAAATACAGAAAAGCCACACTAACAAGACGTTTAAACACCTTTCACTTGTGTCTGATATTTTTTGTCTGCACACATGTATCCCACTAAGAATCCCCCCCTACTGATTTCTGTTGCTGAGCTGATTAGGGGCTTTAGGTGAGGGCAGAACAGACAGTGAGCCTTCCTCACACACACACACACACACACACACACACACACACACACACACACTTATGTCTCATTCGCCCCACATCTCTCCCACCTTCCTCTGCTCTGCTGTGTCCATTCACATTCCTCTATTGTCCTCTATTGTTCAGACTATGGGAAATGACCTCACCAGTCCTCATAATCTACAGTGATCCATAAACAGCATGCGAGAGACGACCATGGGAATGCAACAAAAAAAACAATAGCAATATTGTTTCACACTTGAGTGTGCTACATGGATGATCACTACATCACAGCATGTTGTTGCTAGGCCTTTTTGTTTATCTCCTGACAGGATATCCTCCATCTTTCTTCATCATTCTCATTATGTGATGATCTGTTTTTAACCTTTTCTCGTGTGTGTGTGAGAGTTCAGCAGAGAGGAAGTAGGAGGTTTTGCTCTTGGCTGTAAAGATGGGAAAAGAACGACCATGAAGTGATGATGTAAAACTGTGTACATAGTCTGGACCTTTATAATATGGGTATTGTATATCCACATGAAATACCTGAATTTCTAAGCAGACTGTTTAAATACTTATCTGTTGAATAAAACAATTGCAAATGATATGCAATGAAAAATATTACGAGTCTGAGATATAATGTTCAATGACATTAAACAAAGTACCTGAGAAATAAAACATTTCAACATAACGATGCCACTAGATGAAGATGAAAATGAATGATGACCTAGATTAGGGGCGACATGAAAGTAAAAAACTAAATTTCATGGCAATCCAAAACCAATAGGTTCCATCTTAAGGAGATCATAAATGTCTAAATTGTCAAGACCCCCTGAAACGTTGAGGTATTTCAGTCCAAAAGGGTCCAGAAAGACACACACTGATGGTCATCCATCCACCAACACATAATAGTTCTCACTATAACCTTAGTTTAAGTCTTTTCTTAAATTTGCTATTCTGAAATACATTCAATGCATCCTTCAGATGGATAATGGTGCAGGTGAAGGATACTGTGTAAGATACATAATCAGTGTAAAAACCTAGATGTTTTTTTTCTTTAATCAAAGTAAATATTTCTTCATGACCTTAGATGTGTTTCACTTTAATCAAAGAAAGCATTGAGTTATGATAAAGAGAGCAACACAAAATAATGAGGGGAATCAAGGTCGTTTCACTGCGCCAAGCTGGGAAGTTTACTTCGTAGCACTTTTAATCACGAGGGAGAGACAGTGAAGGCCTTTCTCTGGAAAGCTATCTACGTGCCTGGGTACTCGTTTCTCGCAGGGATCTGGGATAAAGTTCAGTCAGACAGGTGGGTTGCCTAGCAACAGCAAGAAAGTTTCCTTATATAATGCCATCTTCAGGTTGGTAAAAGTTTAATGCCTTTTAACTCCAAGTGACTTCTGTGTCTTGTTTACGGACCAATCAGGTCAAAACTCATCAGTAGGATTGTAACATGAAAGCTGATTCCAGGTAAGATGTTGTTGTCTTGCATTCTGAATCCAAACTGTTCGTACCACATGTTCGTATCTGCACTTTCTGCATTCCTAAAGAACAAATTACTTTGTATTCAATTATGTGAGGAGTGTCCACCCGCGATGGGGATCTGAACCAAAAATCCAATATCAGTTTATTTACACAGTCCAGTGTTTGGCCACAGGAGAGAGAGAGAGGGTCAAAGAGGGGACAGAGGGGGTCAGCCTACCTGGACACTGACACCAGGTCTGTATTTCAGGTATTCACAAGTGTTTGTCTGAAACAAAAAATACGTGGCTGACATCATTATCCGCAGCCATGCTGTTAATAAACTTTATCGCATGTAACTGCAACGTTTCAAGGCTCAACAAACCGCATCAACCCTCAGCCTCGCTCACTTGGCAAGCAGGAGGCCACGGATGCTAAAAAAACTGACCTCATGCAACAGACAAGAAAATGAAAAGCACAGAGAGAGAGTGAGAGAGAGAGAGAGAGAGAGAGAGAGAGAGAGAGAAAGAGAGGAGAGGACAGATTAACTGAACTGACTTAATCTTTAGACCATCAAATCTGTGATTGATCGGGGATTACACACTGTGTTTGTGTCTTTGGCCTTCTGACTTACAATGCAGGGGAACCTGGCACACACACACAAAAACACGCACACACAATTCTGACAAACTTAAATCTCACAGGTTTATAACTACACATGACCTGACAGTGACAGCGATTCAACTCATTTGTGACTATCCTGTCGTTTCACCCAGAAGCTCTCTTTGCCGCCCTAAACCAGAAGATTGCACCGCGCATCAGCACACGGCAGCTTTGCCAGAACTGACTTCTGGACTTTGCC
>JBAJHX010000067.1:10676315-10700203 GCA_037176925.1 Amniataba percoides
TGTGTAATCTCTGTGGCACTGCGGGAGCGTGGAGTGTGCACTTGGCTGGTGTTCAGCGGGCAGCTCACCGGATTATGATGACTGTTGCTGCTGCATCTGTGTTTTGGGACATGAGAGGAGAAAAAAAAAGCCCAAAAGAGAGAGGGATGGAAGATGCTTGGATGGATGGAAGAGAGAAATGAAGAAAATGTCTGTGTAGGAAGATGCACTGCTAGACAGCAAAGGCTTTGAATGGGCCAACTCTGGAAACAGAAACTGAGGCAAACAAAAGGGGAAGAGGACAGAAGGGCTGTGTGTTTGTGCTGGATTATTTCTGTGGGGTAGCGTCTGTGTATTCCAGCTGTGGACAGTGGATTATGCAAAAACTCATGCCTGTCTGTCAGTCTCAGTCAGCCTTTTCGGAGTCTTTCTGCAGGGGAGGATTGCAAACTTAATATGTGTGGCGCAAAAATGCATTAGTGCCTGCTGGTGACAGACACTTGCGCCAACCTGCTCTGGGGACCCTGCGGTTCAGCCAACTGACCAGCGGAGGTGGTCTGAGTCTGCACCAGCCGGGGTGGGGGGGAGACAGACACACTGCAGCAACAGTCAGCAGGCTGGAACTTGGCAGTGATCATGTTGTTACACCCTTCCTGCTCCCTGTGCTGCTCTAATCCACTGCTCTGTCCTTCAGCATGACAATCCCGCACACATGGCCTGGCCGCACGCTCGGTAATAACACATACACACATGTATGAACACCAGAAAATTACTGCTCAACTGGCAAGGGGGGGGGGGTTTATCACCAACTGAGCGAAAAAAGCAATCACGGCAGATGTCGCAGCAGCTCAACACATCCGTATGCTGTCACAATCGCTTTTGTCATGACATCATATGTGTAACCCCCCCACACACACACCACCCCAACGCCCAGCTGTATGTTTGGCCTCAGCTTAGTGTGATCACACAGCTGCACCTGCTACAATGAAGTAAGGGTTAATCCATTCATTCAAACACACACACACACACATACAGAACTGTAAGATGTGGGAAAGCCATCTGCACGGGTGGCCATATCTTGGTGTGATTACACCGGCACACCTGCTGAGAAACAATGAGTGTAAGAGCTGACTTGAAACAGTCTTTTGATTTCACTTGAATGACTGCAAAGCTGGGACTAAGATGTTGAACAAGAAACAGCAAGGATGTGAAATTAATGAACAACTACCTTAATTTAGAAATCAACAAAAAAGCATCATAACAAATCTATAAACAACAACTACTAGCTTGATTAAAAAGTTAAAATGAATGATTAATAATTTCTTGATGCTTTATAGAGCAGTTGTAAGCCATTCATAAGAAGTCATGGGTTGCCTTGTTGTGAGAAATCTTACTAACATTTCATATTATGACAAGGGATTTTTCACAACTTGGCAACTCAAAGGTTGATTTTGGTTTTTACCAAAGACTAAAAACAACAGCATTAAAATTTTTTTTAAAATATTCCAGCTAAATGATTATTCTTTAAATTCTTTAAATGAACACTTTATATGTGATATGTGACAATAATGTAAAATAGACAATAGTACAATACACACCACTGGCACTGGATATGCATTGTAATATAGAATTATTTTAAAACATGAAAAAGCAATAGTGCTAACATTGTTAATAATAACAGTGATTAAGTTGTTAAATTAAAATTTGGCCTAATCAGTATAAGCAAAAGCCAATTTAAACTATTACACTACCATTTCTACATTTACATCCTATTTTGTGTCAGACTGGGCTTAGGGTGGGTCTACTTTTTCCCACAGTCTCCCTGCTCGACCCTGTCAGCTGTGTCTGTGCGTGCCACAGATCTGAGCACAGTTAAACCAGTCACGTCTCTCACCTGACGCTGGGGGGGAAAGCAGGTCAGCCTACCTGGAATGACACAAGCTGTCATCAGGAATATCCAAAGTCCCTTGTTGTCCATGCCCAGACCACCGGTGCCAGCTTCCCTCTGTGGGTAAACTCCCAATGTGTGTGTGTCTGTGTGTGTCAAGCCTCCAGCCTCTGGGACTGATCGCGGTGCAGCTTCAGGTCTGGTCAGTCACTTTGGGGATGAGATGAGATGAGATGAGATGGGTGGTGGTGGTCCAGTCAGGTCTCCAAGCGTGCCACGGCCCGAGCACACACACTCCTCTGACCCTGAAAAATCAAACTTGTCCCCCCACTGCACCCTGTGGCACTTTTCTCTTTCTCCCCCCCCCTCTCCCTCTCTGTTAATGCAGGACTTCCCTCTGACTGCTCCGGGAGTTGCAGCAGTGTCTGTCCGGCTGAGGCTTGGCGGGGATAAAGCAGCTTAACGCGTGGGCAGATTATTTCCGAGATAGCCTGCCTACCACCACCACCACCACCACCCTCCCCACTTCTTTCCTCCTCCCCACTCCCGACCAACAGCTCTCTGTCACTGTGTGAGGGCTGAGCCGAGCTGCTGGTGTGCACAGTTGGAGAGAGAAAAAAAAGGCAAATCGGTGACTCAATAGACACAATTAAGGGCCCAGACAAGGGCGTAGCTGCAGGGGTGGGCTCCCAGTGGCTGAAGCCCCCTCACCCCACCATCAGCAGCCCACAGACACACACTTTTTTGTTTTTTGTACATAATCATTTATATGCACAGTTTAATCATTTGTGAGTACTTAATTAATGAGGGAATAATTTACTCTTGACTGAATCATTTCTGTGCATGAATTATTTACTGGTGCTCTTAATTAATTTCATATCATATAATCATATATCATATGTATAGATGATATATGATATATGATGATATGATATGAAATTAATCCCTGAAGATGAGTTTCCTCTTATGATGAGATATGATATCAAAGATTTTCAATTAAACACATTTCTGTTAAGTCACTATCTGTAAGCGAATGATGCAGCACAGTGGTGACTGAGCCTATGGCCCACTGATAAAAGCATTTGCAGTATTACTAACGAGTTGTCTGTGGCAACTTGCCTGGAAAACCTCCCAAGTGCACAGTTTGGCTTTTAACAAGGCTTTTAATGCAACAGACTCTCTCTTCAACTGTGTGTGAAGTGGTGTACTGTTTTTTTTTCCTTACTCTGCCAGAATTGAGAGTAAAAAGTTGCTATGGCCCAGAAAACAAAGATCAATGACTATGGAAGATGAAATTTGAAAATGAAATAGGAATAAAGTCCAAAATCACTGTTGTATTTACTGATTACCAACCATAGGTGCTACAAAAGACAATGAAAACCTTCAGACTGTATCATCAAATAAATAAGTGGTGGATTTTGTTTGTACTGTAAAACAGTTCATGTGTTTAATAAAATATATTTGATGGATCTCAAAAATAACACAATGCAGGCCAGTATCAAAATAAATATGTATGGAAGAAATATAACAAAAGTGGTAAAGCTGAGACTGCAATGGACACTTCACATTCACCGCCAACAGTGTGTGCAAGAGTTTGATGTTCACTTTTATTGAAAACCGTGGGGGAGAGGATGTTTATTGCAAAGTGCAGAGGGAAGTTTGGTGGAGGCAACCACTGTAGGCGAGAAGTGACAAAAACTAGAAAACTACAGAACGCACTCACAGTCGGAGGCTGCCTGAATGCGCCTGAGGATGAAAGAGAAAAGTATGATGTAGGACACACAATGACACATCTGTCTGATAAACTAAGGAGGAATATATTCAGTTGGCATTTACTTAAACAACTGACCCACCCCCCAACTGTACATTGCTGCTACAACTCTAAATCTTTATATATTTATAACTTGTTTTTTATTTATGATGCTGTACATACTACATATATTCAATATATTTATGTTTACAACTGGGAGTCACGTATCTTTGATTTCATTTCAGAGACTACACCCTTTGTAAATAATCAATAATGTGCCAACTGTGCTGAAGCACTTTGTCCTTGTAGCTTACAGATGTTACTGTCTATTACTTTTAGCTCAAGCAGTCCAAAATGGACTCCAGTTTCCTGTATGGAGGCTACAGGCTCTCCCTTTGTGTTTCCCTTCTTCAGAAAAAGTAACTTCAATGGTACCAATGGATGAACCAGTCACCTGTTCAGACTTTTTTCCTCAGCACAGAGCATGCAGTCCTGTCTGATCGTGTGCTGGGTGAAGAAAGTGATCATGTATTCACAAGTTTACCTACAAAATGTTCCATTTTCTTTAAATAGCTTATAATTTTGTATCTATCTATCTTTTCCTACCATTAAGTGCTTTCAGTCTCCAGAACAGCAGACTTGGGTGATGCAGATGGCTTCCATATTGTGAAACCCTGCTTTCACAGGCATTTTGTCCATGTTCATTTCATATACAGCAAGCACCAAACTTCCTATTGCCTAACACAGGCACCTTGTGATGCAGCCTGGGAATCTGTATCCATATTACTTTGTGAGATTCCTTTTACTGTCCTTAAGGTGGAGCCACTGAGCCACTGTACATGAGTCATCTGGTATGACAGTGCTAGAAATGTCTAGGGGGTCATAAATTCACCCTCTGATAGTATGCGTAGTATCCTGAGGAAATGAGATGTCAATAAGAGGACACATCCTCTTTACTTTCCCTCAGAAATTAACCACATTAAATGTACACTTAAGAGCTTGTTATGCATAACACATATCAACAATCACTCTTGGCTCTGTGGAAGTCCTTCATAATGCATGAGAGCAGCTTTAAAAGAACATATCATGGGGAGGCTACCTCATCGAGAGACATTAAGAGGGCAAATGAGGACAAGAGAGGAAGGTGAGGAGAGGACCAGAGAGGAAAGGAGACAAGGTCATAACACGCAGCTGCTAAAAACAATGATGCTGACCGAGTTTCTGCCCAGCCCTGCTCAGCCATGTGGTCCTCCGTCAGGCACTGCAGAGGAGAGAGACGAATCACCGCTCACCGGCCTACCCTCGACCCTCCCACTTTCTCTCCATCTCCCTGTATCGCTCCCACCTCTGCTCAGAAGTGTGATGCTCTGCATTGCTGCACACTGAGGCAACCGTCAGCAGCAGCAGCAGCAACTATTTATTCCCCAGGACAGACAGGAGGACGCAGGCAGGATCTGCTACATCATCCAGCCCTGACCGGAGGTGAGACCACCAGCACGCGCACACACAGACACACACGCTTAAAGATGCTCAGCTTGCAGCTTGGGTAGCAGAAATAAGGACTACAGTTACATCAAGGAGATGTGGAACATGTTAGAACATGTAGGTAGACAGGACATGATAACAGAGAAGTCCTACATGCAGAGACACAAAGCATAGGGCTGTAACTCAACATGAGGAATTCCTTAAGTTATATTAGACTTTTGAATTGAATTGTGTCAAGGGTATGAGAAAAATGTGAGAAACAGTTGAACAAACAGTTGGTAAAACAGGAAAGGGAAAACATCTGTGTCATCTTTCACCCTGAATTATGCCCAGTCATGAGGTTTTGGCCACAGGTGGGCTGATTCGGTCGAGTTCTCGAGGCAACTAGAGGACATTAAACAAGTCAAACAATTTAGATCAGTGTGTCTCGGCGTCGAATCAGCGTCGTCAGCGTCAGAATCGGCGTCGTCTCAGCGTCTGACTCAGACAGCAAAGTCTTGTTTGCTGTGTTTCATTTTGTACCTTTTTGTTCTCTTTCTTTCTTTTTCTTCTTTTTTTAATCTGCGTATTCTAAATGATGAAATGACCTCACCCAAAGTGACCACACAACTGCCTGGAGAGCCGGCGGCTGAGAGGCACTCAATCAAATGGATTATAACTCAATTTGCAAAACCATCAGCAGTGCTTAGATTTTACTGTAATGGACGCTCTTTTGAAATAGTTTCTCTGTTTCACATTTCCTCTTTTTCTCTGTTTAAAGTTGGATGGGTGCGTTTCCACCATGCTCAAGTCTCTGTTTGTGTTTGGAGTGCTGGGAGGTGAGAAATACGCATTTGAATTATTCAGACTTCGATGTCTGGACACTTCTGCTTCTGCTCCAAATCAAATACATCTCTGCATAACACTGTCTCAGTTTCTCACTTGTCCCTCTTGGTCTCGCCCCAGTGCTGCTGATCCCAACCAAGTGCGAGCAGATCTCCGTGTGTATCGAAGACGATGACGACGTGAGAGTCGAGTGCCGGATCGAGCCCAAGCCCAACAAGATCAACAGCTACGAGTTCTCTTGGTCCACTGGAACCAAAGAGACCGTCATTAACACCAACGTATCCGGTTCGTCGCCAGACGCTCAGTTCAAAGACAAAAGCTACGTGGAGGAGCTTGATCCCCAGGGCTACAAAATGACCCTGACTGGCTTCAAAGACAAAGTCCCGCAAAACACCACCTATATGTGTAAAATATCCGGCGCGGGTGCCAACATCAGCTTGGAGAAAGGTGGGTGTGATCGACTGTGTGGGCCTTCGAGGCGGTGAGTGTGAGAAAACAAAGAACGAGTGGGAGACAAACTTAAAAAGGAAGCTGTCAAACCATTTTTCATCCTACTTTTCTTCCTCCTCTTTCAGATCAACTTTTGCCGTGTTCAGCTGTGAGCGTGTTCCTGAAGAGCTCCTGCTCCTGGGTCGTTTGCCTGCTGCTCTTCTTCTATCACACACACAGCTAAAAAAAAAAGAAAAAAAAGAAAAAAACAAACACGCAGGCTTTTGCTGGCACACACACACACACATCTAACCACGCCTACGCATCTGTCCGCCTCTGTCCACATCTTCACACACCCCCACAATAACTCCTACACGTTGATCAGATGTTGTCAATAGCTCGCAATTGTCTCTCCTTCTTTTGTTTTCCTCTCAAAGAGCCCTGAAATGGCATTATAATGTTCTTATAACTTTAAGAAGAAAGAATGAGGATGACTCAAAGATGACTGAACGGGAATGTTTATAGATGTGCTTTTTGCTGCAACTGACGTGTGCGAGAACAATGAATAACTTGCCATGTTAATATTACGTTGGAGGGCTGCAGCGTTTGTTTTCAATAAAGGAATGCTATTAAATCACAAACACTGACTTGTTGTGAGCTCAGCATTCATGGCAGCAGGATAGAAGTGAGACATATGGAGATGAATAGATCTTTTTAAAGCTCCGTCCTGCACATACGCATTAGTAACCTAATAAAGAGATCAGAGAAAATGTTTGACGTCACTGGAATGATATGCATTTGATGTTTTACTGTAAGGTGGTGATTGCTTGTGTGAGTTCTCAAATTGATCTGCAATACAAGTAAAAAAAAATAAACGCACCCCCAGGAAATGCTGAAATGTTTGTTGATGATATGTGCGAACACCCAGTTCGGGAGTACAGTTACATCAATCGTTAAGAAACAGAAAGCGTGTGATGCAGCAGTAAAACTGAGTGAGTGTGCAAGAAGGAGGCTTGTGAAGGAGATTTAGTGGAAAGGGAAAGCCACTGGCACACAAGCATAAATCCAAAACTGCAAGTGGGAAATTGGGGTTAAGCTTGAAAAAGTCACAATTCCCACACGCAACCTCAGTTAGACGGCTCCAGAGAGACTCAAGGTCATAACTTCTGCGAACGGTGCATCTGCCAAACACTACCTTGAATATTCAAAAAGTACTTTTACTTTGAAAAGATCTGTTTCACCCTTTGACATTGATGGGTCCTTTTCTATTGATCTTTGTCCCACAAAAATGCCTCATTAAATGTACTTTGATTCATTGCTGTCAAACAATAAAACCAAACGTGAAAAAACCAAGAGAGATTTTGTATTTTTCTTATAAGTCCTGCTTCTATTTTAACTAAGTCATCAAATAGTTCAGGAGTCCAAAATGACATATAACTATCTTGGCCCACAAATAGATCAGCCTGTCATCTAATTAGCTTTTGTGATTAATTTTCTACCTGTTCAGATATAAATAAGACTTGATATATAAATGATCTTGAATAGAGAGAATAAAATTTAAACAAAAGTTAAACTGTGGCAGTGGGCACCCACAACTTATTTTAAGCTTATTTTTAAGTTATTTTATTTGAATATGGTTTTATAACGTATTTTAATAAGCAAAATATGTTATATGTTACCTTATCTTCTAGAGTAAAATAAATATACAGAATATATTAAAACTCATTACACTTACACTAATTGTAAACTTGTTTAGGATAGATAGATAGATAGATAGATAGATAGATAGATAGATAGATAGATAGATAGATAGATAGATGTGTCATTACGGCATTCTGTGACACCTTTATTTCTTAAAACTACTTTTATGATAAGTCGGTGTAAGCTTTATTATGTAAATCATACCCAAGCACACATTTTCTGCCCTTATTTACTCTCGAAAGAGGAAAAACTATTCACTGTACACTTCGTGAATATCCCCTCTGTTTTCTAACTATATTCTCGTTGAACAAAGCTGGCAGTTTTGCTAGTTTATCTGAGTGTATCAACCTTTGGCAGAGCTCCTAGCGCTGTTTGGAGACGTGAGCATTTTTGAGCCTCGGCGCTCTCCGTAGTTCCGCACAACATTATGATGGCCGCTTCAGCTAGTAGCCGCAAACCTGAACTGTCCAAAGCTGAGTACCTGAAACGATATTTATCCGGCGGAGATGATACCAAGAAGTCAAAGGGGAAGCTTAGAAAGAAACGGCCCAAGCCTCCTGGAAAAGGGTGAGTCTGTGTGAGTGTCTTAATGAAGCTGCGGCCGGGTGTGTTGTGTGTGTGTTAGCCGTGAAGCTAGCTGAGGGCGCCCGCTGCTCTGTTACACTCCTCGTGTTTGTTTGTTTTCTAGTGAAAAGCACTCAGCTAACTTCTGCCATCTCTCTTAATTCAAGACTTAAAATAGTAGACGACGACGTAGACTGGAGACAGACGGTCAGAGACGAGGAGGAGGTTGAAGAGGACGAAGAGGAAGCTCCAGTGGTAAAAACCTGTCCATTCATTTACATGATTAACGGCATAATGTTTTATCAGTCATGTGTTACATAGAGTGGTCATTCTCAAATAACAACATCTTTGCTCATATTTTTCTGCATATTATATTATATGTTGCACACCAACATACCCAGACAAATCCCTTACACTTGAAAACCCACTTTGCAATAAATGTGATTATGATTGTATGGTTAAAATGATGAAAAATCTGATGTGACAAACACATGTACAAATATTTAGGATCACAAACGATGCTCAAAAAGCCGAGACAGTTGAACAGATAAACGGATTTAGTTTATGTTGTATGGCCAAATGTTGTCCAACTATTTCTTTGTATTATTAATTGATTCTTTTGGTAAATCAATGTACCGGTACATTATGACATCAGACAACACTGCTCACTATTTTACAACTATACAAAGCTTTCATGTTCTCGAAGATGGTTTCCATGGGGTCAATGTGTTGGTAAGATCTCTAATGGTTGGTCCTCTCTTTAAACCTGATCGCTTGTGTTTGTCTGCTAAGATTGCCGAAGTGATTGACGACAGACCGGACGCAGTGAAACAACTAGAAGCCTTCAGGACCGGCAATAGATGGAAAGTGATTGGAGGTAATTGGTATTTGTGATGGAAGTAAAGTGAATCAGTGAGGCAAACAATTTTATTTAGTTTGAGTCTTCTCTTCCAATAATAGCTGACGATAATGACGATGAGGAGGACGGGCAAGGAAGTGGGCATCAACATTCAGAGGCATCAAGTCGCCATGATTCACCAGAGCCGTCGTCACAGAGGAGGAGACATGATTCTCCTGACGAGACGCGAAAGACCCGACACGACTCACCAGACGCATCTCCGCCCAGAAGAGCTCGCCATGACTCTCCCGACATATCTCCACCGAGAAGAACTCGTCACGACTCCCCAGACTTGTCACCTCCGAGGCAGTCAGGGAAATCAGGGAAGGCGCAAAGTAAAGGTGAGTGATAATAAATGATTGTTGAGGCAGAAGCTGGTCTTTATGCGTAGAGCAAAGGAATGATGACTAAAAAAACATGCCATATGACATTCCAGCATCAGTTGGCCGCATATTACCGTATTTGTTTGTCAACACACTTCATGAAAGATACTAAAATAGTATAAAGTTGTCTTGTAGTTAGTTGTTGTCTTGCAGTGAATGGGTTGGTTATAGCAGGACCGTTGTTTTCATTTTGGAATCCAAAAGTAACTTTTAAAGCATATTAGAAGTGCTATGGTCTGACTCTTGCACATAGATTGTTCTGAACTCTAAGTGTGGATAATAATTTTGTCTATCATGATTCAGTGTATAAAAAGATCAAGTTATATCATTGCAGACAAATGTGATAGATAATAAATCAACATAACTCTATATATTGTCCAACGTTATCCCTTCTTACATTTTTTGCTATCACCCCTAACAGTCTAGCTAACAACAACTTGTTTTTGGTTTAAGTGTTCGGGTTTTTATGAGAAACACAAAAATATGTTTTGTTTTATAAACTCACTAAAGAATTAACTTTTTTTTTTTTTTTCAGATTCATCCCCCGCCAGAAAACCTAGCTCAGCGTTGTCGAGTAAAAAACGTTCACCTGATGCTCATCGGTCACCACTGGCAAAGAGGGCTCAGAACAGGCACGATTCAGACTCTGACCAGTCACCTCCTCGAAAACGGCCAGTAAAGGGACAAGCTTCAGACTCTGACCAGTCACCTCCAAGGAGACGCTCAAAAACAAAACGCGGCTCCGATTCTGATCAGTCACCACCAAGGAGGCGGCCGCGTGGTGGAAAGGACTCGGATGAAGATCTGTCACCACCTCGTAGGCCTGGCCAGGTGAGCAAATTGTGGTCAAAGAGACCTTCGAAGAATAATATGAAATCCTTTTTGCCTCAGATTTTTGTGATAATGCAACACCCAATCAGACCCAAGCCATTTTTTAAAGTTTTTTCTTTCTTTTTTTCAGGGTCCGAGGATGCTCTCTGGGGGCAAGGCAGGTCTTGTTTCTGTAGATGTTTTGAAGAAAGAGAAGGAGGAGAACCGGCGCAGAGAAAAAAACAACCAGCCATTAGAAGGTTAAATCAACTTTTCTTTTTTCTTTTAAGACACTTTTCCCTCACAGGACTGTCAAATATCATGTCACCTATATGACACATGCATTGTTCACTTCTTGAAAAGCTAAGTGATGCAGCCCTCCTTCAGATTTTTAATTTTATATCTAATTTCCTGCCATGACTAGATGAATCCCGCAATGCCCAGACGGTGTTCCGAGACAAGAGCGGGAAAAGAAGAGATTTGGATTCGGAGAGAGAAGAACAGAAGAGGAAAGCTGGTGAAAAGGCTGCGAAGGATGAGAAATACGCTCAGTGGGGCAAAGGGTGAGTGTGTAACAAAGCATCGACATATGGAAGACTTAACAGTGCCGTCGTGATCACATTAAAATGTGTATGTGCTGTGTGGCGACTTGTTTCCATGATTAAAGTCAACGTGTGGTTACAGGTTGGCCCAGGGCCAGATACAACAGCAGAAACTTGAAGACGCACTGCATGAAGCCCAGAAGCCGCTGGCACGTCACCGTGATGACGAGGATCTTGACCGCATGTTGAGAGAGCAGGAAAGGGAAGGAGATCCAATGGCTGCAATGCTCAGACGGAAAAAGGAACGCAACACAAAGACACAAGGTTTTTAAGGCTTACATATGTTGAGCTTGATCCCTGAGTTGATAGATGCTAAGTTGTTGTTTTCCACTTGCAGTGTAAATCATCTTATTTCTGTTTTGCAGACAAACCTCGATATAAAGGCCCAGCACCTCCTCCAAACCGCTTCAATATTCCACCAGGCTATCGCTGGGATGGAGTTGACAGGTAATCCATGATGCTGGTGCATCAGATAAATCAAACACGGAGGTTGGGGTGTGATTGCAGAGTTTTAACAATGGAATTTGATTTGTGTGTCTCACAGGTCAAATGGTTTTGAACAGAAACGCTACACGCGTATTGCAGATAAGAAAGCCGTCCAGGAGGCAGCTTATAAATGGAGTGTGGAGGACATGTAACGGACATCGGAGACTGATGGACCGGCAGCAGAGCTGAAGAGCTGGATGGGTCATCCTCTTTAGAAGTACTTTGAGATAAAAGTTGAGACAGAACATGAAATCCCTGCAGTTTAAATACACCTACTCAACAGACCTGACATTTTTAAAAGGGTGGAGGAAAAATTTTGTACACCTTTTTTAAGCAGTTTGATACAAACTGATAATCTGGGAACATAATTGTACATAACAACAGTGGAGTGACTTGTAATAACTCATTCAATGTGGAGCCAAAACAGATACGGTATTTTCACTGTTTTATTAAACAATGTTTTTGTAAAGTTTTGTGTCCAGTATTACAAGTGTTTACTGACAACAATTCAACTTAGGAACACCAGAGGATCGAGATGACAGGAGAAACTTTCAACTCCAGCAAGGCTCTCATGACTTTATTTAGACACTGGGAATTTGTCTGCGACCATGAAATAGCTTGTAAGTCCAGCACTATGTAAAATAATTTCATGTTAGGGAGCTGTAGTGCACTGAAACAAATGTAGAATCTTTTTTTAAATTTATAAAGTACTTTTATTGTGGAGTGATTTTTTTATATATAGTATCAGGCTCCATTCCTGGAAACAGAAGAGAAAATTTTGCTCTACTGTATAAATATATCATTTCGACTCGTCACAATGGGAAAATGCACAGTTATGGGGAGTCTGAATGGTTGAGGAGTGGACATAAACTGTGTACTGACTCAACGGAGGAGCCAGGCGACCACCATGCTCAACAGCGCCAATCTCCCCCTGCTGGAGTCATCGGGTAACTACAACTCATATAAACTGTTAATGTTGCTTTGATTTTTCCTGCTATAATAAGTCTAAATGTTTGCTGTGAAGCACCCTTCACGTTAGGAAATATCCTGCTGCTGCAAATTAGATACAGAGGACATTCAAACGTATGTATATAGTGAGTGGATCATTTTGTCAACACAACTCTTCCCAAGGTTGAGAAAGCGTAAGCATGAGCGAAATTATATTATAACTTTGGATTTTCCAATAAGTAAGCTTTGTCAATTAGAGATAAACTTTGTTAATCCACTAGTTACATCAGTTCAATAGCAACACAAATGTGAAAAGAAGTACAAAAAAATAGAAGATAAAAAAGACAAATACGCTATAAACATAAAATACACTATTCACGGCCTCCATATACACAGGTTGATTATTGCACTAGAATCTAATGTATTCATCTAGTGACTAGATGAGTACATTGAACGTGTATATACATATGCTGAACGAAATACAGTGGCCAAAGTGGAACTTTAAATTAATTGAATTTTAAATAATCTAAATGCCTGTACATATGTCTTTATTCAAGTATAATCATAAATAAGGAGAATTATCAAAGTCGCTTTTACAGTAGGAACCTTTGAAAGGTGCCACACGAGAGGCCGGAGTGTTTTTGTTGATGCACGCTCGGCTGCCTGGTAACACACGGCGGAGTAAAAAACCGGGTCACTAATCAATTATGTTTCGCTGCTAATTATCGGCTAACATAGCCAAAGAAACACCAGGAGCGTTTCGTTTTGAAGAACCGCCCGCTGTGACTTCAGCAGAGGTAAAAATGGCGGACTGGAGCCCGATAGCGAAGGTGTACGACCCACTGAAAGCCGGCAGCATCGACGGCACCGACCTGGAGCCGCACGACCGGGCGGTGTGGAGGGCGATGGGCGCCCGCTACAAGCCCAACAAGGGCGTCGTGGGGGACCCGCTGCTGACCCTGTTCGTGGCCCGCCTGAACCCCCAGACCACGGAGGAGAAGCTGCACCAGGTCTTCTCCAAGTACGGGGACGTGCGGCGGCTCCGGCTGGTCCGGGACGTCGTGACGGGCTTCTCCAAAGGATACGCCTTCGTCGAGTTCCGGGAGGAGCGGGCGGTGGTGCGGGCCCGCAGAGACGCTAACAAGCTGGTGGTGGAGCAGCACGAAGTGTTTGTGGACTTCGAGCAGGAGAGGACCCTCAAAGGATGGGTGCCCCGGAGGCTGGGCGGCGGGCAGGGGGGCAAGAAGGAGTCCGGGCAGCTGCGCTTCGGAGGCAGGGACAGACCTTTCCGCAAGCCCATCAACCTCGGGGGGGATGGTGGAGGTGGTGGTGGTGGTGTTGGTGGTGGGGGTGGAGGGAGGGAGTGGGGCCGGGGAAGAGACAGGGAGGACCGGGACCGACACAGAGAGGCGGACTGGGGCGGCAGAGGGAGGAGAGATGACCGGGACAGAGGCAGGGAGAGGGACGACCGGAGACACGGAGACAGGAGCAGACACCGGGACAGGAGGTGACCCCCCCCCTCCCAACAAAGTACTGATGAACTGTGACTGATTGTGTCTTTGGTCCACTGTTCAGCTGTCAGTTTGCTGCCAGACGACCCTCTTCTGTCATCATCTGTTTCCTGGTTGCTGATCAGCACATTGGACTGTATGATACTGGATGTCAAACAGGACAGGCTGTGTTCATCTGGTGCTCTTGAGTGTTTTAGTATTCTTCTGGGAAATCTGGCCATGGTGATGCAAGTTAGCCAGTAAAATCTCTTCAGCCTATTCTTTAAAAAATCCACTGCACAGCGCAATGAATAAAAGCTAAATCTTCAACTAAATATGATATTTTATGATACACCTATAAACTATGTGTTCATTAGATCAAACCTGTTGTACATTTTGAAGTTTCTGTTTGAAATCTAATGAACATGTTTGACAGTGTTTAAGATTTCCTAAGTTGGGCAGTTTAATGGTCATGTTTTTGTTAAGAAGATTTTTGGAACATCAGACTTGGTAAAAAGCCATCGATGAGGGCTTATGAAACACCAGCTCTATACACAAGGGAAAGAAACCAAATAAACCAAAAATGATTTCAACACAGTTGTGTCATTTCCCTCTTTTCTCATCCAAGAGGTACTAAGACTTAATTTTATATACAGGTTTTCCACTAGCAAGTTTGCAGAAAGTATAGCTGCAAATACCTTCATAAGCTCAAATGGGTGACTGAATTTAAGTTTTCATGTTGTGTCTATAATGAAAATGGAACAAAATATGTTTAAAAAATGACACAAACAAGCATAGAACTTAAAATGTTAATCTTATAATGTGTGCAGTTTGATTTAAAAGACGACAGAAAAAGTCTCCTCAGCTGATTCTTGGCCCTGCCCAATGAAGTCGTCGTGTTTCATTCATGAGTCACTGGGTGGATTGTTTTCTCCTAAGCTGACCGCCAGTATGCCTGAAGTCATCAATATGACACGTTAAAGGTCTGGTGTTAGCATTAGTTCATTGGACGTGTGTGTGTGTGTGTATACACATCATCAGTCCATTAGCTCATCAGACTGACCCGCTGCTGGGAAATTCATTACTCGTCACCCGAGAAGAAGCTGAACCTGAGAGAAGAGTTTGTCCTGAAAAGAACCAACTCCTTAGTAGCACTCAAGTAAACAAAAGCAACTACAGAGAGTGCTCACACCTGAAATGAAACAAAAGCTGTTACAGAGAACATATTAGGGAGGGAAAACTCATCAACGCCTCTAACTTTTCATTTTTATTTCTCTCCAGGTATGTTTAGACAGAGGAGTAAGATTAAGCTATGCATCATATGTAAGATAAGACAGTAGAATTGATGCAAGCACACACAAAACCCACAAAATTCCACAAAAACTGTAAAAAATGATTAAATCATCATATTTTACCAGTCGCAGATGATCTAGAGGATCTGTCACAAGTCACTTATGGTTGAGAGCTGCACATACAAGCAGATTTCTTATCTTTGTTTTAAACCGTCAGTCAAAAGCTGCTCTCAGCCTGCCAGCACACCTGGGGTTCACGATGGGCCACGCAGGGTAGGCCTCCTTTTGGACTGTGCTGAACTCGATCCTGTGAAGCGAAACACACAGACACGTATGAGCCGCTCGTCCCACTGAAGCTGCGGCTGACTGTGACGGCGATGCTCTCACCTGAAGGCGGGGTTGATGCCGATGTTGTCTGGCTGTGGGAGGGCAGGTGTTCGCCTCCTGCGGCAGGAGGACGGAGGAGGGAAGTCCTTCTGATACTGAGACTGCATCCCTGTTGCGTCTTGTCGACCTTTCACCACCGTTGACGCCGTCCCGTCGCGGGGGCCTTCTGGCTCGTCCTGCCTTGGTTCCCCGTCCCTTCTGCTCCCCTCTCCTCCTGCTGATCTCGATGATGTGCAATGAGAACGGGGGATCTCCTGCTGTGTGCTCTGAACGATGTGGTCTCCTGAAGGGTAATCGTGACCTTGGTGAGGGTTTCATTTGACACACAGTGATGAAACATCCCATCTCTGTTAAAACTTTAGTACAGCAGGTTTAATTGTCGACACGTCGCAGGAGATTCGCTGGAAGTCAAGGCTTCTTCTTTCTCAATCAATTCTTCTTTTTTAGTACCATTCAATAAGAACCATCTTATTGTATGATACTAGACTTGTTTAATTTATATAAATGCTCTTTTTCATATATTATTATTGAGGTTTTATACCATTTTTAGCATTAATCTTTACAGGCTCATTAGTTAAGCCAGTAATTTCCGTGCAGTGTTTAACTAATAAACATGTATTTAAGTTAATGAGTTAATATTTGTTTTCCTTCTTGACGTACAACTGACAGCATTTTTCTATTGATTGTTACTAATGATTGTTTTTCTGTTTTAATGTAAGTATTAATGAGTGTTATTTTCCTCTTGGTGTAATTATTGTATGCACTGATATTGCAGTGTGACTGATTAAACATTTAAATGAAAGAAAAAACTCATAAATCACTCTCCTAATCTCTGCTCTCACACACACAGCTCAAACCTTTTCCAAAACACACATACACACGCACAACACGCTGCCTGGCATGCCTATTTTCAGTACTGGAGCGCTCACATGTCCACACAACCACAGCTCGGGGCTTATCTTGAAACAGATGAGTTTACTCTCTGAAGGCTGAGATAAGGCTGCAGACCTTTGTCTCTGTCTCGTTGTGGGCTGGGTCTAAAGCAGAAAGCTTCTCGTGACGTGGTCTCCATCTTAGCAGGAGTGTCTGGGTAGAGGAGAAATCCTGGGAAATTGAGGACATAACAGAGAGTGTAAAATGTGCCAAAGCTCTGTTTTTGAATGTGTATGCTATGATTAAAATGAGATTGTTTTAAGAGGTTAATTGTAGTTATTGTTGTCAAAGTCCTTTTTTTCTCAACAACCTACTTTGGAGTAATTCCAGTCAACACATAACAGCTGGACTAACTTCACTTAAGATTAGCTGAAATCGTTCCAACTGGCCGTTTTTATGTTCGTGTTTGAGCTGGAATCACCCCCCCAAGCCAAAAGGCCATCCTTGTTAAAATCGTAAGGCTTGGCAAGATCAGTCAGGGCTCATTTAGACCCATTTACTTTGAACATAGTAAAAATAACTTTTAAGACAATGACGCTCAATCATTCACACAAAACTGATATCTCTGATAAAAATGTAATATTTTGCTTTTGTCCATGCATTTTGGAAACTGAGGCGACAAACAGTGATTGTTCAGAATGTTCTTGTTGTTCTTATGGTGGGATTATTATTATATTCTGCAAAATACCATGCTGAATCACAATAGATCTGAACAGCAAAAACAGAATCATTTGCACCCATTAAAGTCGAGAACGAGTCATCTCAGACCAGCAGCAAACCTTTTGTACCTGCCACTGTCGGGGGCTCCCCCCTGTAGGGTCGACTGGGCAGAAACAGTTCACTGTAGCGACTGGGGTGACGTAGGTTGGCGTTCTTAATGAACATTTTGGCTCTCTCTCTCTCTGCGCTGCTGGCTCTGAATCTTTAGCGTCTGCTGCAACAAATCATGTGAAAAATATTCAGTCCTAGCAGAGAGCAAAAACAGTGATTGTGTCTCAGTTTTCAGATATGTGTCAAATAACAACCAATATAAAACTTTAAAACAGCCCAGATGAGAGGTATTTATTGCTTACCTTGCACGTAGAAAAAACAGAAGCTGTAGCACAAGTCTGCAGTGTTTCCCTGTGCTGTCTACATTTCCCTGTACTGTGTGTACTGTATTAGTGTGAGGCTATACACTGAGCTACTTAAAGCTTGTTTACTGCAGTAGTCATGGTGTTCAATTCTTCTCCAGTGAGTGACAGATATAGTTGTTACCAACTGAGACAATACAGCGGCTGGGCCACCAACAGAGCGCGGAGGCCTTGCAGGCGGATCTGTAGGACAGACGCGGCCCACGGCGAGAGGATGACACTTCTCGGCAAGCTGGAGGTGCTTTGCCGAGGTGTGAACTGTCATGTCATGCATCAGAGACGCGAGTAAGCTGTGCAGCGGAAAGCATAATGATGATAAAATACCCTGCAAAAAAAAGAAAAAGAAACTTGTTGTCTATTCAGCGGTTGCCCTGGAGCATTTGGCCAGCACTCAGCAATGCACTGTGCCTCCCAGTGCTCAGCTGGCATAAGCCTCATTAAAATGCCTGTTTTGGCCTGTAACTTTTCAGTAGGGAACCTTATACTTGTACATGCATACATGTGCATAAATCATTTTACTTTATGCATTTAAGGTCTTCTGTGGTGGGATTGTTGTGGGCTGAAGGAGGTGAGACATCATTTGAACATTTCAGTGTTGTGTGATCACGTTTTCACCAGTTATTGCGAGTTATATCCTACTATGTTCAGCACTTAACAAGATAAAAGATTAATATCTTAGCTTTAAAAGAAATCTCATTCAGCGTTTAGGTTTCCACAAAAGAAAATATTCAGTGGAAAGCAGTTTTATGAAAAACATCTAAACCTCCATTTGATAGCTTGCTTACAGTTATTGATGTGAAATAGAACTGAAAATCCTATTTACATCTACAATATGATTTTCCTGTTTCACACACTCCAGCTTATACTTTTTAAAATATAAACTTCACTCAACCATCAAAATATCCAGCCTCTTCAGGTGGTGCATGCTTCTATTCAAAATTTTGATATATTTCATAATTTCTTAAAACTTTTTTCAACATAGAAATGAATCACTGGAACAGTCATTTCATCATAATTGAAACTCCCATGACACTTAAAGATACGTCAAGTGTTTTCAGTGCTTAAGCTTTAAGTCAACACTTCAGCTGACATCATCCTTGAGTTTTTACTCTGACACTGACACTTGAACTTACTGACTTTAAGGACTTACACTTCAGCAGACATGTCCTGCTTCTTTCATCACTCAGCACTGAGCAGACATCTTGACTTTATTTGCAGTTGATGCACACTTCCACTTTTAGTTCAGCACTCTTTAACTTGATTTAGCACTTGCATGTAGACTTAAACTTCAACTCTTCTTTTATTAACTTGTGCCTGTTTCAGTGTTTTAACTTAATTTGCTTTAATATATCACATATCTTCAACCTTAACTATTACTGCAATCCAAAACATTTAAAAATCTCTACAAATGAAACATTATTAATCATTATTATTAGTAACCTAATAGTAGAACTGCCCTATGACTTTTCACTGATTTATTAGTTAAATAGTAGTATTATAATAATAAGTAAGATTAGTTTAAAGATCATTATTTCTAACTTATTTTGTTCTTATCTTATCTTACACATAAGAAGCTAAAGGACACGTGTACATTTCTCTATGATTACATCCATTAATTACATGTTAAAAATAAACTACTACTACTACTATTTACTAATAGTAATAACATTAATGGTAGTATAGTATAGTATAGTATAGTATAGTATAGTATAGTATAGTATAGTATAGTATAGTATAGTACACTACAATATAATATACTATAGTAAGTATACCACAGTACAGTATAGTATAGTATAGTATAGTATAGTATAGTATAGCATACTACAGTATAGTATAGTATTGTAGTTAAGTATAGTATAGTTATATTCCTTTATTGTTTTTATTAAAATGAATCTGGTAAACTTTGCACTGATTTCAGCACGCGCCAGCAGGAGTCTCCCGTTCCCATAGTAACAAGCCTTCATTGAGAGTCGTACGTAGACAGAGTTAACCACACGGCGTCTGCCTGCAGCCTTGATAAACTTCGCTTTTTGCGACTGATTGAGTTTTCCGTATCAACTAAAAAAGGCCCCAGCGAAGCCGAAGCGACGTTACAGCGAAGAATACGGACTTCAGATCTTAAACTTTACGCAGCTCTCAGCCCGTAGCGTCGCGTTGCTTCAACTTTTTTATCAGAGACTCTGGTTGAGTTTCGGTGTCCGGAAGTTCTGGAGGAAAAAAGAGAGAAAGGCATGAAAAACTAAAGGAGCAAGGAGGAAACCCGGGACCTTCTTTCTCCGAGAGCACCGATAAACGCTTCTCCCTCGAGTCTCTTTTTCTCTTTCTCTCTCTCTCTCTCTCATTAATTAATCCACCGATGGGTCTGCCGACGCTGGAGTTCAGCGACTCTTTCCTGGACAGCCCGGAGTTCAGAGAGCGGCTGCAGTGCCATGAGATAGAGCTGGAGCGCACCAACAGGTTCATAAAAGACCTGATCAAAGATGGAAACATGCTCGTGTCCGCACTCAGGAGTAAGTAATGTCACGTTTTCGGGGTGAAAGTTGTGAGTTACGGTGAGCAAAGCGAGGCCACCACCTCAGACAGAGACCAGGCTCTGAAACACTGCAGAGCTGAGTGTGTATATGAGCAGCACACTGATCGATACCTACAGTGTTATGATTGATTATAGTGTTCATATCATGATGCGAGAACAGATATTTTCTCACCTCGCCGTGATAAGTTAGACCTCACATGTCTTTGTGTGCTGTCTGGGAGATAGATGTGGTTTAATCTACAGATGAAATGAAGAATATCTGTCTGTGTTTGCTGGGAAATGATTTAACTATTAATAACTGTATTGTTCATGTCACTTCACGGGGTGTAACATGGAGAGCATAAAAGATCACCATAAAAACAGCTGTGATTTCATTGATTTCATTTAGCTTTACAATAAGGCCCTTTGATTCATACAATTATTTTTTTTTTAGATTAATCTGCCCTTTATTTTCTTGTATAATCTATAAACTGATTATTTGTTTTGTCTATAACACATTGGAAAATGCCTGTCACAGCATGTGATGATGTCATCACACATCTTGCTTTGTAGCCAAATCCCTAAAACACTCAATTTGAAGAAAAGTGGCAAATTTTCATATTTGACAACAAGGAACAGTCAGTTTGCTGGAAAAAAAACAACTAAAATGATAAGCCAGTTATCAAAACAGTTGCAGAGTAGTTTTCTGTCAGTTCACTAATAGATTCATTGACCAATCTAGGATTACCAATAAGGCAACATTTGCCTGAGGCCCCAAACTTCATGGAGCCCTGTAACTTGCAGAGTTAATGTGTGTCGAATGGTTTGCGTTACTTTATTTTTAAAAAAGCACAATAGCCACCAGTTATTTTCATTATCAGTTAACTGTTGGTTATTTTTATGGATAATCGAATAACCATTTAGCCTAAAAAGATGCCAAAAACAGTGGAATGGACGATTTCTTAGAGGCCACAGTGACATCTTCAGTGTGTTTGTTTTGTCTGACTAATAGTACAAAGTCCAACGAGAAGTCAGTATATGATTATGTAAAACAAACAAAAGCAGCTGATCATCACATTTAGAGAGCAAGTGTGTAACGTTTTTCTTTATAAACTGCTTAAATCCTTCATGAATCATCCAACTGCTGACGATTCGTTTTCACTCATTGACTAATTATTTCATCCTCAGTGTCAGCTGCCATAATAAGGTCCTTAAGGGAGATTTCTGCTCTCGTATGTGCTCTTTTGAAAATGTCGTTAGTATTTCAGTTTTGAAATTACACTGCATGGTGCAGATTCCTGATTTAATTTGTTTAAATACACAGCATTTAGCAAATCTGGAATATTTAAAAAAAATTGGATCCACAGTGCATTGAGAGAGTGAAGTTAGCAGGCTAATAACCATACACATAGCAACCATAGACACAAAGTGCTCATATATTACATTACATTAGCATTACTTCTAAAATGTCAGCATGTTATGATAAAATCATATTGTGACATTCAGTAACTGACCCTGAAGGAAGAGTTTGTTTGGTACCTCTTTATCTTGTTGACAAGAAATCTGTGATAAAGAAACGTATTTATGCTGGGAGCAGCTGCACAGTTTGACGGTGGATGTCATATTCTAATACTGTCAGCTGATGAAGACTTGCAGGGACCAGGTACCTCCCATTTGTTTGTGTGGAGTTTAGTTCATGTCTTTAAATATTGTATGAAAAGTCCTTAAGCTGAACTTTACCTCAGTTCTTTTTGCTGATATCTGGACAGTAAGCTGGTATAAAGTGCAAATAAAGGGCCTTTAAATGGTTTTATAATCAGTGTATAATGCAGTGGCGTGATCAAAGTGGTTCCTTACAGCGGCTGACATGCAGGCTCGTGTTGTGGGTGTGTGAGAGAGAGAACGCAGTGTTGGTGCACCTCTATTGAATGATGGGTGGTATTAAGCTCTATTATTGGAGCGTTGTTTGGACAAAGCTTTCTGAGACGAAAGGCTGTCAAGTGGAGTTTGTTGGAGGGCGTGTCAGTTTGTTTCCATCAGACACCACGCGTCAGTGACATGGAGGGCCTAGTAGGAAAATGTTTTAATAGTTTATTACATAAGGGAATAAGTGATGTCACCTGTAGCCTGCACTTCACGTGTGGACCGATGAAAGCAGTGCGCATTCTCTCGTGTTTAAAGTGACCGAATGAACCTCTCTGTCTGTGTTTTGTTCAGGTCTTTCTCTTGCCGTCCAGCGGTTCTCTCAGTCCCTACAGGAGTTCCAGCTTGAATGCATTGGAGACGCAGAGACTGATGATGAGATCAATATAGGTGAGATGAAAATATACCCCACTGATCTACGAAACAAGTTTGCTTGAGACTGCAGATGTGTGTATAATATAGTCAGTGTTTCCACATTTGTGTAATTTGTTTTGCAGCTCAGTCCTTGAAGGAGTTCTCTCAGCTGTTGAGCACCATGGAGGAGGAGAGAAAAAGACTGGTAAGAAAATGTGTGTTTAGATACAGGAAACAATAAAATGTGTTTGTCAAGATACAATAAGGAAATTTTTAAGACTGTGGATATATTTTGACCTTGAAAAGAGGCAATTTTAAGTGAAATTCATATTAAAAGCTAGCAATTTCACACACCATGCTTAGCACATTAAAGCTGTGTTCTTACTAATGGATGCGATTTAAGACGTAACATATGCGTAACATATTTCTTCACAGGTATTTGCACTAACAGCATTGGATGGATATGAACAAAAGACAGTTTTTCTATTGATTCTAACAATCTTTGACCCTTTATAAACATTTCTTTGCCTTTTTCGACCATCCTTTTCTGTCTGTTAAACCAAAGATTTCTGAAAAGCTTGAGAAGTGAATGATACAGAAATTATCCTCCTTGTTGAAGCAATCAGTACACCATGAGACCAAAAGCCCCTTCTAAACCAAAGTCTGAACCGACAGTTTATTTATTTAAAACCCCCCGCCCCAAAAAATATGTCCACAACTTGTTTTGCGCTCTGTTTATTATGCGCACAACTTTGCAGATGATTTCAGATTGAAAGTTTGACTCTCTGTCAGACGCCTTGACTCACTTCCTCAGGCTCTTGTCCCACGTTGGTTTTCCCACAAGTCTGATTCACACATTTGTTGTGAAAACGATGTGCCATGGCAGTTCCGAGAAAAAAACCTTCTTTGACTTACAGACCCACCATCAACCAAAGGCCTTTGTGTGGGAGTGACTGGAGTCTGGCACGGTCCGTCAGTAGAGAAACCTCTGCGCATGTGCAATGTATGTGCATAGTGTGCTACCTTATGCGTAGCCCTCTGTGTGTGTGTGTGTGTGTGTCTTTGTGGCTGTGTGCATGGTCTGGTTACAGAGGAACCATGTGGAACCTATTCTGC
>JBAJHX010000067.1:10707160-10726068 GCA_037176925.1 Amniataba percoides
GTATTGTTCTGGATTTGTGCAAATGTGTTTTAGCCAAGGGGCATTTATGGTGATGTCTTCCTGTTTACAAATTTCTGTCAGACAATTAGACAAGAACGTCAGCCTCACACCATAAAAACCCTTCTTGGCTTCATTTCAGAAGTGTGTGACAGCCAGTTTGTCTGTGAGAAAGGCAATATTTGAAACACTCGTAGTTTAAAACTTTTGTGAAATGTTGACGATTAAAATCAACACATGAAACTATTGTTAGCAAGATGATTTATTCCAAACTGTAAAGCTGTGAATGTTTTTACGAATTACAGTTAAAATGAACACATTCACTTTACTTTGCATATTTAGAAGCACAGATCTTATATAAAAATATCACAAATAACTAATGAAGTGAAATTTGTTAACACTGAAGTATGTTGACAGCTGCACTGAGAACTGGGCTGTGATTGCTTTTTGTTATTTCCCGTTTGTTTTTCTGTTGCATTTTATAGTTTATTGAAACACTTTTTCTTTTGTTAACAATACATACTTGTGTGTGTGTGTGTCTGTGTGTGCAGGGTGTCCTCTCACTGTGAGCAGAACGGGATGACTGTGTCCAACTTGGGAATGATCTTCGGCCCCACACTGATGAGGTCACAGGAAGAGACGGTGGCCGCAATGATGAACATCAAGTTTCAGAACATTGTGGTGGAGATTATCATTGAAAACCACAACAAGGTAGGCTTACAAATACACATACACACATGCACAGACACACATAAAAATACATACACACACACCTAACAGACACTGCATTCCCTGTCAGATTTTTGGCGAGGCCCCGGACCTGTCGGTGCCGTTACCTCAGGGTCCGTCTTCTCGGTCGACTCCCCGGAGGAGCAAGGCCATCTGTCTGTCTTCTGGGAAGAGGAAGCCCCGTCTCTATCCTCCTGCTCTGTGCCTGGCAGACAACGACAGTGAGTCTCATCACTCATAAACACCATGTCTGTTTCCATCCTGGTTACTTTACTTTTGATGTTACATTAAAGAAGAATGTAGAAGAATTCAGTCTTCTCATATCCAATACAGATATTGAAAGCATTTCCTCTTAAACTTGAGTACTTTTTATATCAAATCTAATTTATTTATATCCCAAAATCACATGTGTCATATTGGTATTTTTACTGAGGTAAAGGATCTGAGTGCTCCCTCCACCACAGTGTATTTGTGAGAATATTTGAACTTTGAATTTGAGAAAGTGAACACCCACACCTTCTCCTATTAATCTGTCAACGAAGAATGGAAATGCACCCACAGATGACCTAAGGTCATTGACCTGTAGGGCTATTTTAATCATTTTAGCTGTATATTAGTTCTGCTGATACACAGTAAGAGTACTGAAACATAAATAACTTTGGAGATATTACCTGCGAACTCGTTATAAAGATATTTTACTTGCTACAGCACAGCTTACATTCTTTTCCTTGGAATGACAAGTCTCTACCTGTGTAACTTTAACTTACCTTCAGGCAGTAGACGCTATGTTTTTGCTACGGTCAGCCAGTCATTTAGCGTCATTGGCTTAGCAATGTGTCTCCACAGTACGTACAGAGGAGCTTTCATTTGCCATTTCTGTCTGCACTACTCATGTCTGCTTCAATTACTGTAACTTACGTTACTGTGTTTAAGATTTTAATTGAAGAGATAAATAGACCTACAGATGACAATACAACAGGCGTGTCTCTGTGCCACAATGAATTTGGGGGGTGGAGCTTCAAAAGGATCACTGAAGGGTCAACTCAGTAGGCCATTGTACCAACATGGAGTTCTAAGCTGCAATTATAACATAACATTGTAGAAAAAAGGAAATTAAAAAGGTTTGATTATGTTCCCTCTGACTTTAGAGAGTCCTCAAAACCATTCAGTAATTTAGTCTCTTTATTATGTGGTTTCTTTCCACTTCTCCCTCCAGGTGACACATTCAGCAGCAGTCCGAGCACAACTCCAATGGGCAGCCAAGAGTCTCTGTCCTCACACTCCTCTGAGAAGAACGGACTGTCTCAGTCCTCCTCTCCGTCCTCCCCCGCCGCCGAACCCGGCTCGTCCTCCGCAGGGCCGGAATCTCCTCCCGCTGCTTCTTCCTGTTCCCCGTCCCACGGCTCCTCCTCAAATGGGAAGGATCAGAAACAACCAGCAGACAACGCCGCCTCCCCTCACGTCATGCCCTCCCCTTCCCGGACGTCCTCCCAGCTCACTCCGGCGCAGCAGACTTCCTCTGTGTCTTCCTCCGTGTGCTCTTTACTCTCTACAGAGGGGACTCTGACTGTCAAAGGAAACTCCACTGCCTCCTTTTCATCTGTCAAAGAGTCAAGATCTCCCTCCGTAGTCTCCTCATCCGCTGCCTCCATCCAGCGCTCCTCAGCGGAGCTCGCCTCCTCTCTCAGTGTGGGTCGACCCGTTCAGAGAGTGTCGTCCGTCTCTTCTGTGAAGAGCATCCATTCAGTGGATCAAAAAAATCCCTCCTCCGCTGTCCCAGAAACCAGAGTGGCAGACTCTACCTCTCCCTCTCGGCCACACAGAAAAACCTACAGGACTGCCTCCTCTTCCTCCTCCTCCTCCTCCTCTTTATTTCCCTACCAGCTGTCCACATCATCCTCACTCACTTCCCTGCACATCTCCGAGGGTGCGTACATCTCTGAGGGATAAAGTTATCTATCACTCACCCATTGTTTATTTGCCTCTGATCTCTTTTGATCTATCGCAGATTACAAAAGCTGTCACGGATCGGTGCAGAGTCTCATGTCGTTCGACCCTCAAGAGGCGACACGCGCACGCAAGACTTCACACATCCGCTGTGGCTCCGACCTGACAGCCAAACACTCTGCAGCTGCCACATTCAGTAATGGTTACCAGAGGCCAGCATCAGTGTGAGTCATTTTGATCGCTCTGACATTGAGGTGTTCTGATCAACTTTTGAAAGACAAATACATCTCAGTCCATGGAAAGTTTAGTCCGGGAGAAAACAAGAGCACATGGCAGATGAAAGAAGCAGACGTGTTTTTGAAATACTTAACTTTCAATACAGCGGGTTCAGTCCGGCTTCAGCTTTGATGTACAACAAACACTGGTGATGCAATATCTTGACAAAGAGTTGAGCTGTAGGGAAAGGTTAGGTTTTTTTAACTTTAAAATATCAAAAATGTTACATGATGAGTTATTTGACATGAAGGTTGGCACGCAAATCGGTCTTCCCTGTGAATTGGGCGGGTTGACCGAACAACAAAAAGGATCATTTTTGTCTGATTTCGACAAACTTGACAAACTAACTGTGACATCTTGAACATCTTAGATCTCACTCCAGGGATGATAACTTATTTTCGAATGGCCGTGGACTTGCGTGCATTATTCAAGAAGAAAGCAGTTTTTCTGTTTTGTTTTCAGATGATGGCTGACACCCTCACTCTCCCGCACTAACGACTGGAAAGGCTTGAACAAAACGTATTCAGAGCTCATTTTGTGTCTGTGTGTTACAGATTATCAGTCAGATTGCCGCAGCGCGAGAGCTCAGTTTTCTCCTCAGCATTGGACATATGTTCTTCAGGGAGGTACGTTTATTTTGAGCTTGTCTGTGTTTTTTTTAGTCAATTGTCAGCACTTCACATTAAGTCACTGAAGTTTACAGAAGCAAAGTAAAACATACCGATTAATCACCATTTTTTCTCTCTGCAGGGAAGCAAAAGCTCTTTACTCCTGTGAGGCGGAGCACAGCCATGAGCTCAGTTTTCCACAGGGGGCGCTGTTCTCAAACGGTAAGAAAACCCCTCACAGGTTTCACTTTCCAGTACGCCAGACATTAACATGTAATCGGTATCTAGATAAATCATGGCTCTTTATATATACATGAGTGATTTAAATGTGTTTTCATTATTTGAAATCTAAATCTTTTCCACAACCAAGCCAACGTTACTGCCCCTTCCTGTAGTTCTTTGCCAGATAAGATTGGGTGACCACATTCTTTGTCAAAAATGTGGTCACTCTGTACAGATTGCATTCACACCTGACTGAGGTGTGATCATGCTGACCATCTCCAAATGTGGTCTGGCTGATCCATTCGCATTCCAGTCCCCAATGCATTTTATCTTTATCCAGATAGAGAGCACAGTTTAAATCTAGTATAATCTAATCTTTTAGAAGTGTGTTTTGATTTTCTCTTATATATAATCTGAAAATCATTCTCAGTGTAAAAGTTGTTGACAAAATTAACTGTCTTTGACCAGTTTTCTAATCATCTAAATTAGGAAAATGAACAACCAATTAAAAATCTTTATTTATTCCATCATAATAATCTCTCGTAATATAATATAATCTGTTGTCAAAAATTTGCTGTGCCTCATTAATATAGTTTTATATATGTAGTCCCTTGTATTGACTTGCTGAGTTGTTTGTGTCTGCAGTGTACCCGTCTGTTGAACCAGGGTGGCTTCAGGCGACGTACAACGGCAAAACGGGCCTCATACCAGAAAACTACATCACATACGTGTGACAGACCCGATGACGTCATCCAGAGGTCACCAAATGACACAAAGGTTGAACTTTGTGATCTACAGTGCATAAAGTAATGCTGCTGATCAAAGATATAATATATTTATCCCGTAACTGTGACTGTTATCACTGAGCTACTGGGGCTGGATATGAATGATGTTCGTACTGTATGTGTATATCTGACTGCTGTATGTGAACCACAATAATAACCAGCTTATAATACAGTAGAGATTAAAATTGGACTGTTCCTAAATTCATGAATCAGCTCTGAGAACGCTTTAAATATGTGACATGTGTCTGTAAGGTACACGGAAACAGTATTTTTCTATCAATGTTGGTAATTTATGTGTTTGTAAATGATCATGTTATAGATGTGTTCACACCTCTGTGCCTGAAACAGTATGAGCTGGTGGTCTAAGACTTAATCCTGCCATAATGCCTTACTTCTGCTGTCAGTTTTCATGCTGTTGAAATTAATACTTAAAAAATGCCAGTTTGCATATGTAGATTTAGTTTATGTTAATTATTATTTTGTGTGTTTAGTTATCCATGTTATACTACAGACCGTTGTGCAAAACAATCTTACAGATAAATTAATCATTCTTTGTATTCCAAACATGAGGCTAAGCACTGTATGTACGTGTTTTGTGAGTTTATCGATTATATGTACTAAATGTTTTAACAAGTGCATCCTTGTGTGAATGTTGTTTGTTCAAATTTAAAACGATTATGAGGGAGTGTATTTTTGATGGGAGGTGCTGGAGGAACAAAACGTGTCTGTGAAAGATGATGTCATCATGCAGACAGCAAGCTACATTTTAATTTTATATTCACATACATACATTCTTATTTTATCAATCTTCTGTCACTGTGGCACTGTATATACATTCAGTGATGAAAAAAATCAAGCGCGTAAAAGCTGTACAGGTATATGTACAAGTACTGTACAGTGGTGGAGCGACTATGAAGACGTGCTGATCTCTCCCATCCTCTTCAGCAGTCCGTCCAGCGTCTCCATGTTCTGCGATTTCTCCTCCAGCAGCTCGTATCGCAGACTGGAGATGTCCTGCTTGATCTCTTTCAGCTCACCTGTGGGAACACAGATACAAAGGCATAACAAGACCGTATTAGGAGCTTTATTTCCAAAAAAGACACATCAGCAAGTTCAGTTTTAACACCACTCTGTTGACTTTACCTTCAGTTATCTCGTCACTCTCTCTGTCTGCTTGAGCTTTTATGATGTAACGCTTTATCAGTCGCTTCATGATTTTCTGCAACACATGATGGAAATGGTGCTCATATTAACTAAACCTTTCAACATGTACAAATTAGTAATACCATAAGGGAAAGGGTTGTCTCTAAAGAAAATTCCACATTCAAATGTTAATTTTGATTTAAAAAAAAAGATGCAGGAGTACTAATTCTTTCAGAAAATTATTCTACTGCCACTTTAACATGAGAAATGTTCTTGTTTTGTAAAAGAGAGAATTGTAGTTCACTGTTGGGTAGTTATATTGTAGCAGTGTATCATATTTTACAAGCTTGACATTTGTTTTGTATATAAAACCTAATCCTCCAGAGTTACATAGAAACATTGGTCTAAAATATTTAGAAATACACACAAATACATACTTGATATCTGGACGGGCCAGTAGAAGAACCAAATCCTGAACTTTTTCCGTCTCCGATCTGGAAAATTGAACTGAAATTAACTTAATTTACCTGAATTGTGACATTTCTACAGTTAAACCTGTCTGCAGTCCTGCACTGGAGCCTGTGGTTTGACAGTAAAACCACTGGGAGGTGCTCAGGCTCTGTCCACATCATGGTTTTATGAATACTATTATATAATATGAGAAAGGATAAATTCTCTCTCTCTCACACACACACACACACACACACACACATTTAGTCCTACCTGGTTGAGCTGCGTCTCACTTTTCTCCTCACTGTGTCTACCCATATACCGCAGGAGCAGGGATTTACTGGCTGTAGCCAGTCCCAGCATGGATTTTGGACTGGGGACGAGGTTAAAGGGCACAGGGAGCGTCCTTCCCTCCTCAAAGTAGGAGAACCAGAGTTTGGCCCGAGCAAACTTCCACTCAACATCAGCATCATCCTTAAGAAAAGAGAGAAACAAAAAAGTTAAAGAGGAAATCATCGAAACAACAACATCATAAGATATTTAAGTCGGATACGCGGTCGCAATCAGCGACGCACAAACGCACCAGGTTTACTATAAAAAACATTTTTGACATTTTGAGAAACATTTCTTCACTTTCTTGCTGAGAGTCAGATGAGAAGTCACTTCTGTGTTTGTTAAATATGTAGCTGGAGTCGTCAGATTACTAATTAAAACGTTACTGATCATGTTCATTTAGTGGTTTGGTAGTTTAATAGTTATGTGCCAGACTAATTTCTTGGCATTGCAGGAGGCAATACTGCTCCAGGCTTCAGAACCAAGGCTAGCTGTTTCCCCGTTTCCAGTATTTATGCTAAGCTAGGCTAATCAGCTTCTCGCCATAGCAGTAAATCGTATCTCCCAAAAAGTCAGCTATTTCTCTACAGTTGATCTGCAACACAAAACTTTAAAAAATCTTTGACACCATTATGAACTTGCCCACTCAACTAAAAAAATGTCCAAATGTATTCATAATTTTTTTTTATGGAAAAATATTGGTATGTAGATGAGGACATAAACGAAACTACATTTTAAGTCAAGCAAGAATATTGTGGTTTACCAAAATGTTTCTGCTTGTTTGAATTACATTGCTCTTCTCCCACTAAAAACTGAAAAAAAATATTTGAAGCCCACAGAAAAATGTGAAGGTACTCTCTCCACATTAGTGAGCTTGTAAACTGATGATTCAGTTTTCGATGACGAACCTCAATCTCCTGGAAGGAGCTGTTGATCATGGCGATGAGCATGTTGAGCAGCACTATCACCATGGTGACGTTGTAAACCCCATACAGCACGTAACCAATGTTCTCGATGAATTTGTGTCCATTATTGATCACGACAGACCTGACCTCAGACAGGCCAAATATAGCCCAGAACAAAGTCTTGAAGCTCTCCTCCAGGCTGGACGGACGCACAGGGAGGAAGGAAATGGAGGGAGAGGAGAGGAGAAGTTATTCCTGAATTCAAACAAACCGTTAATCATCAGAGCGGAGACATTAACGATGCTCTGCGAGAAAAGCAACGGAAGACGAGAAGGGTTTTTTGGGCCGTTTTCTCACAGTGTTCAACCTCGTGTTTATGGCACTGCTCAATTTCAAAGCATACCTTACATTTTTTTGGATTGATTTGCATTCATTTTACTACAGCGTGAAAATCAATCTGCAGAGACTAAAAGCTGGCTCAACATTGGTCATCCATCGTATCACGTTTGATTTCCTGTATTGTAATTGTGTGAAAATACAGTTGCAACCATTTTTAATGCAGTGGTTCCCAACTATGAGGTCAGGACCCTGCAATGGGTGTGAGGGGTCATAATATGAAGGATAAAGATTTATGACTTTTCTTTGTTTGAATTTAGCTTTTGCTTTGAAATACAAGGTGTATATTTTACCCTTTTCTGGTCTCGTAAATAAAACAGTATTAGGCAATAATACAAAGTAAGAAGTCCCAAGTAAACACTGGTTCATCTCAAAGAGTGACGAGCCTGAAAATGTTGAGAAGCTCTCTTTTAAAGTACCTTTGTCGCTGTTTTCATTCAAAGATATCCTATTATTTATTAATTGAGCAGTGTCTCCCCAACTTTTCATTTATCAATTTCTTAACGCTGAATTTTCTTGTAATTTCCAAATATAGAGCTTGTGTCATATAGCAGCATCCTGTTTTTAAGAAAGGTTGTTTCATAACCAGTTAAAAACTCCATAAAGCTGATTTAAGGGATTTTGATGCAGGTTCCTGTAATACTATGTGCTGATACAGTGACGTGACGTGTGAGAACATGTGCAGGTGTGAGTCTCACGTGGTGAAGGCATCGTTCTGCTTCGCGCCCAGGTAGTAGGAGTACAGGTTGAACATGCCGATCATGAAGGCCAGAAAGACCAGGATGAAGATGACCATGAACTTGAAGATGTCCTTCACAGTCCTCCCCAAAGAGATCTGCAGCGGGCCGAAGCTCTCATTGGCCGGGAGGATGTAAGCGATCCGAGAGAAGCTCAGCACCACTGCGACCGCGTACAGGCCCTCCGACACCAGCTGGGGGTCCGACGGCAGCCAGTCAATACGTGCTACGGAAATAGCGGGACCTAGTCACTCATTCGACTCTGACTTATGTAGATCTTATTTTTGTTCAACTATTTTTGAAAGTCCTTTATAAAAGAACTTATATAAGAAAGCCCCTTAAGTCAGCTTATTTTGATTATGGGTATAAAACAAAGGGGAAAACAGGAAAAAAACCCACAAATATGCACTATTTTTGTGGATGCATTTCACTAATCTTTCTTTTTCTTGTGACATGTTGGGTAGTTTTACCTCCTCATGCCTCCAACAACTATCAAATACATATACATATGTGACCGAGGGGTTGCATGTAGACGCGTGTATTAAGACAAAAACACTGGAAACCAAGCAAATGTTATTCCAATTTGCCTTTTAAGAAAAAAACTGCTTTTGTAAATCTGATTAGTCTAAAAAAGTCGGTTTCATCCTGTTTATATTAAACTTCCCAGTAAAAAGAGTGAAGAGATTTCTAGAGCTTGCCGTCATCTCAGCTATGTGCTCCTACATATGCCGCCCTCTGCTCACTTCCTACAGCTGTTTATATATGAGGTGGATGATGGTATTCAATGTACAGCGGTCTCTCACGTCTGTGCGGATGTCTTAGCGTGCTCACCCAGTGTAAAGTAGTGTATCTCGGGAGGAAGTGTGACATTAATCAGTGATGTGTAGCGTGCGTGTACATAGGTCTGGGCTAAGTCAGCGTGTCGCAGGGTGGAGTAGCGGCAGCTGAAGGAGGCGAGGAACATCGCCAGCATCCCAAAGTCCAGGAAGTTCCACGGCTCGACCAAATACTCCCCCGGGCCTTGACTCCAGATCTCCTTCACCTCAGCCCAGATCATACCTGCAGCGGCAACAAGTCAAATGATGTAACACACGGGATGGTTCAAGTGTTTAAAGACCATCCAAACACCGTGATCACCTCACCCACGACCCATGAAATGATGAGGACCTCCATCCACGTGAAGGGTGTTGTGGTCATGCGGTAGAGCAGCAGCGGGTCAGAGTTCAGCTGCTCTCCTTGCGGGAGCTGGTGGTGGGTCATGTTCGGCAGCAGGGTGGTCCCTGCGAAACGGTCAGCAGCATTCAGGATGAGAAGACCCAGAAAAATTGTGAAGGATGAGGCATGGGCCACAAACTTCATAAACGGGCTACGCATCACCTTCCCCACCTGAGCCAGAGAGACGACAAGAGAATGAGAGAAGAACTTCCTGCAGGGAATCAAATGGCTGCTCAGCAAGGTGTGCGAGAGTTTGCATTTGAGAGTTTAAATGTTACATACTCGGCTGCACGGAGCGATCCAGTAGGCCAGAGCCAGCCCGGGCAGCCCTATCGCCACTCCCAGCACCACCAGCAGTTTGATAGCAGTCGTTTGTTGCCTCAGACCGGGCAGATTCTCGTACCAGATGCTCAGCAGCTGCTGCTGGCAATTAGGATGAGCCACAAACTGAAGACAGCATAGAGAAGGAAACAGAGATGTGAAGGGTGGCGAGAGGATGAGAAAATGTTTACTGCTCCTGTGAAGTGTGACCATACGTTAACAACAGTCTAAGCCATAAATTCATCCTGTCGTTGTGAGAGGAATAACCTCCATAAGTCCAACTGTGAGAACGGATGTCAGTGTCATTAACAATTAATCTTTCAGTTATTTTTGCTTTTCTTTGGTCACTGACCAAAATACCATTGCAGAGCCCAGGGTGGTGTCTTAAAATAAAAATGCTTGTTTTGTCTAGAGAAATCAAATATTCAGTTCATAATGTCATTAAACATAAGCAGTTAATCCTCATATTTTAGAGCTGGAACAGGAACAGGTGAAATGATTCATCAACTATCAAAGAAGCACTTCAGTCTTATCAAAGGTCCATCTCTTTTGTACTGCTTGTCATAAGGTTGTTATGTTTTAAACCACTAATCTTAAATAGGTTTATAATTTTCCAAAAACACAAATTTTCAGTGAAATAAAACAAGGAGCCAAAACTGTGTGAAATTGATTGAAATCTGGTCGATGTTTGTTCTCTTTCATTTGTTAATTCATTTGTTAAGTCGGTTACCGTCATTCAGTGATCCTTCTGAGCTGAAGGAAACATCAAATATACATTATACCCCATTAAATGTGTTGTTATAGAACGTCTTCTGCTATGGATTTTCCAACATGATAGCGAAATCTCTGCTTTTTGGTAACATTTTAAATAATGAAAAAATTAAAAAGTTAAAGTTATGTGTTAAAACACATGTTAAATGTTAAAACATTTAGAGTGATTCTTATGTGTCTCAACAAGTCATCCATTCTCTACACTCTTCTCTGTTTTAATAATGAGATGTATAGTAAGTTTCTGGTGGGAAGGTTGGAAATGAATCTTTAAACATGACATCATCCTTTTTTTCCCTCCACTTGCCTGTTTGTGGGCACACTGACCTTTTTGAGTTCGTACTTGATGGCTAATTTGAGCCGCGTGAGGGAGGGGCGACCTGGTAGATCGTAGCTGTCTTCGCAGTCAGTTTCTCCGTTCAATATGGCCTCCACCTCCTCCGTGCTGCGGCACAGATCCAGCAGGCCCACCACGTAGTCTTTACACTGGCTGGACAGACAGCAGTATTCGTTCTGCAAACGCAAGCGAGGAAGAAACTGTGCATCAGTGAGTGAAATGTTTGTGATGTGTCACTGATGCTGGTGTTTCTGGTGTTACTCACTACTGTTACTCACTAGTGATGGAGGCCAAAACAACATGCAATTATGCCATGAAAGATAAATATGTCATTACTTTGATGTTAATGAAATAATTTGTAATCGTTCCTGCAACCCATCCGGCAGCATCACAGCAGTCAAAGGCAACACATAAGTCAGAAACTGTGATCATATTAAGCAGCAATAGTATAAACATCGGTATAAGATAGAGGCTGTCAGTCATTCTGGCTTAAGTCACATTTGTTTAAGACAATTATACCAAGATTTCTCTATTAACAGTAATGAAGCACTGACAGCAGCTCCGGAGAAGTTTGCAGACCTCAAAATGTGAGGCCTGAAATTGCTGACATACCAGGTAAAGTTATTTGTCATACTTTACTCGTAGTATACTGTCCTACTGTAATAATTAGAGTTGTTATATGTGTGGCAAACCGGCAATGTCAACAGTGCCTACATGATCTAGTTCCTCATCCGTTTCTGCTTCCTGTCTGAAGGCTCATAAAATGTTCTTGTGTTTACTGGCAGCTTTTACTGGCATCTGGTTGGCACGGCAAATAGCGTTTTTGTGTACTTGACAATGAGCTGGTTTTTAGGGCACGCGAACAGTAACACTAACAGGATGCGCAGTGATGGCAGAACCTGAGTGTGCAAAACGTCACATTGGACTCCTGTGATAATCGTAATAATTCTGTGGCATCTTTAATGGCATTTGCACCTTGAATTCTTTCTCAATATTAGCCAACATGGCCAGCTCGTTGCTGAGCTCCAGGGCCGCCAGCACCGGGTCCTCGTTGGACAGGGAGAGGTAAGCAGGACTGGCGAGTCCTCTGTAGGCGTTGATCCTGGATCGCGAGTGGCTGAAGGAGTCAAACTGCTGCTGGTAGTTGCAGGAGTCACAGCCGCAGAAGTAATCATGGGGATGGTCGATGCGGGCCCCTTTGCTCAGCAGGGTGTGAACAATCTCGTATTCCTGGCAGTGCGCTGCAAGGATCACTGGAGTAACATCATGGGAGAACCTGTGGGAATCATCGCACACACATAAAGACCACGTATACTTCCACAGCTACAAAGCAATCATACATCTCAGGAATTAACATGACAGAAACACGTGTACTTAAACATCAGGTTTTATAAAGGAGATATCTGTCTCACTGTCCTTTCCTCTGACTGTCAGGAGCCCCAATTTGATAATGAAGGTTCATCTGAAACAACTAGCCTGGCTCTATTTAAAGGTAATAACATTTAATTAACAGCACCTCTGATGCTCCCTAATTAACCTGAGTTTTATCTGTACAAAAAGTGAAGTGTGAAAAACAACAACTCCTTGTGTTTTGGGGTGATTATGTGCCCAGACAACCAGTGAAAAGTTCTGGAAGTTACTGGAAGTTCATCCCTGACTCTTAACTTTAGTCCAGAGTTACAGACAGGCCTCTAATATTCTTTAGCATTCGTAAGGCCTCACATGTCAAGGTGAGGGCACAATCTTACTCGTACCTCGTCCCATCCTCATCGTAAGCGTAGAAGTCATCCAACATGTCAGCCTGAGCGGGGCTCGCTGTCAGACGGTGGGCATCTCTAAACGCCGGGTGACAAAGCAAGGCCTCTGTGATGCGGACATAACCTTTACCTACAACACAAACACACAGATGTTGGTGTGGTTCCTGTAACTGTTTACCTCAGTGCTGTTGCTAAGGTTATGGGACATAAATATTAGTGACAAAGTATATTTTTAAAGATATTCAATTGTAATTTCATCATAGTATTCGTAAGTAGTATCCAAAAGCAAAAGAATTTGTCAGTGTGTGGTGAATACAATTTGCCTCTAGAAGTTGCACAAAACCTAAACATACTTTAAATTAACTAACATTTTCAATGTGTTTCAAGTGTTTTTACGATGTTGTATGAGTACTTTTATTGAATAAAGGATCTGAATACTCCACAGACATCCACAAATGCACACATCTTACTGATGGCTAACAGGAGGGCGTCACCCACTCTGGCCAAATCCGCCCTCCCCAGCAGCAGCTCCGTCACCTCCAGATGTTCGTTGGCCACGGCCAGCTGCAGAGCATTCTGGCCCATGTAGTCCACGGCGTTGACGTTCAAGTTGGGCACATGGAGCAGCATGCGTCGCACCTCTGGTATGTTGCCATACTCGGCCGCCTCCAGGAAACGCTGCTCGACGTCTGACAGGCTGATTGACGGAGCAGAGAACATGTAGGCAGGGCCCCGCAGAGCCTGGCGTCGCTTAACAGCAGTGAGACGGGCTGTGAGCTGTTTCTCAGAGCTGCTGTGGCTGCCGGACAGTGAGGAGACATAAACACACAGTATGTAATGTCCAGGTGGTCATTTATAGTAGGACTTGTCCACAGTTTCATCTCAATTTCACACTCTTCAACTAAAACTTTACAGGTGCTTTTATTAGGATTTGATGGGAACTGATGATATTTTTTCAGGTAACTGCAACACTGGAAAGTTAATTATAGCAATGCAAAGTAATAGTAGTGTAAACTATGGTAGTGTAAAGCATGTCACCCGTTTTCATTCAAGTTATGATCTGATATTGACTCATTTTACAGTGTTCAGGGTTTTCAGGGATCAAACTGTGGAGATTCTGCATAAAATAATCCTACACATCTGAGGAACTTTACATTGAAAGAAATGTATTAAGGCATTAATCATTAATCATGTTTTATAGACTTTTATATTAGTTGTGTAGAATGTATTGTGGGAAAATCAATCTCTCAGTATAAGTAGCTACAGACATGGTTATTATAACATTAATTCTCAAAAAACTTCTCTGTGTCTTCATCAGTAACATCCTGTTTTATTCTTAAATTCCTTCAACATCCGTTTGTGTGCAACAGGAGATTTCACACCACTTTCTTTTGTTCTATCGTTGTTCTGACCATTGTGTTTAAATATTCAGAAAACAATTAGAAAAGAAAAAAACAGGCTGTGTAAAAGAATACAACATATTATCCACAATCCTTTTATTACTCTAACTAAACCTGCAGAAGATGTGCACAAAAATGCACCTGCCGCACTACATGCACATCTGGCTGAGCGGGTGATGTAAGTGAAAGACTTACCCGAGGCATCGTCCAGAGCAGCAGTTCTCCTCTCCATAATCATCGTACGCCAGCAGGTTGTCGCGGCTGCGAGCTCTGGGGCTGTTGCTGTAAGCCACAGTTCGGCTGTTGTGATGAACCGCTGGCAGTCTGTGGTTCATCCCGGAGGTGCTCAGCAACAGTGGGTCTGCTCCCGATTCATATGAAGGACTGATCGAGCTCTGTGTGGCATGACTGTCTCCCCCCTCTCAACCTCTCTCTGACTCCCTCCTCCTCTCTTTTTCTCTGTCCTTGAGAAAGAATGCGTCCTTCTGGGTCCCACTACACTTTTATTTACAAGGCTCATTGAACTTTACAGATGTGGAGGGCAGCGCGGTGTTACGACTGAACACAGTGCGAGTTGGTGGTGATGTATGTCTTGGTTGTTACAGCTGAATCTACAGACCCTCTCTCTCTGAAATCGCTCTCTGCATTCCTTTTGAGAAAACAGGCAAAAGTGAAGTAGATAAACAAAAGCAGAATATGCTTCTTGTGGTATGCCAACAGCTTTAATGCTCTGGCTGTAAAAAGCTATTTTAAACTGCAGTGTTTAGAGTACATGTGCATGTTGAGTTTTGTCCGTCTGTGTGTGTGTGTGTGTGTGAGTGCATGCGTGCAGGAGTAACTGATGGCTGATGAACAGCAGATGAGATTCCTCAGGGTTTAAATTCCCACTAGACTTTGCTTCCTGTGTTCTCCCACTTTCTACTGATCCCCATAGTGTGGGAAAACGACTTCCCACATACACACGCACGCACACACACACACATAAACGCACACATATACAACTGATGATGCAGATGTCTTTATGTGTTTATTTCTGTGATTTGGTGCATGCAAATAACATTTCCTCATCAGCAGATCAAAGTTTACAGCACCCTATCTTCTCTTGTCACATACGCACACACTTGAATACTTTATTTTTAGCCTAATGTCTGATCATACAGTGTGTTCTTGTGTATTGTCCTCAGTTGGCCTTTTCCAGTCATTTTGTTACATCTCCCTCTCTGTTTTCAAGCTAAACATCACATTAAACACCCCATTACATCACACAAGCATGTCAACATTCAGAAATCGGATAAAGCAGAGCCTCTGTTGTGCGATTGTGGTAGTGAAAATTCCCTTTTAAGGCCCTGATTGCCGAAGATTAGTCACTTTGGGCGCTTCGTGACGTAAGAGTGTCACATTTCACGGGAAGGATGGCAGGGTGAAAGGGGATAAACTCTGACAAATGTCACCGGCATGAGATTTTGTTAAGACTTCCTCCTCAGAACAGACCAGACCTGAGATCTGGATGTAAACACTGTCAACTCAAACATACACACTGTTATTGGGGAATGCTGAGTGGACAAGCACCTGGGCAGACTTTTTCTGCGTATGTGTGCGTTTGTGGGTTCATTAACCCGGCAATATACACACACTGGACCACACAAAGAGCCAGAACTTCAACAGTGTTATCAGCATAATCAGTGATATTAAACACAGACATGCACAAATAAACAGAAACAGATGTGAGAGGAAGATCAGAGAGGAAAACGTTGGTGTCAAGTAACTAAGTGCTACACTTACGAACAGTTGTGAGGCACTTCCATTTGTGTAACTTTCTTAAATATCTAATTTTTTTTCTACTTTATACCTCTGCAGTGCATATTGGAGACATATTTTGAACTTTTACTAATTATTGATCACTTCGTACTGATTATCTTTCATTTCTGCACATAAGATGCAATTAGAAAATAATTTTTATCTGGAATTTGAGTTTCATTTTCTTATAAAAAGTTGGGAAGATCTTATTGGAATATTTCTAATAAATTCAAAATGTTCTAATAGCAGATTTTCAATAACTCCAGTGCTTGACCTGAAGGATTTTGTCTTTTTTAAGTACCCTACCAACATACATTTCTAGAACATTTGTTGAATAAAAACAGGTGAAATACTCAGACTTTACTGCTAAGTACCTTTAATTTAATTTAAAATAACTTTTATGATTTATGATTATTTAAATTTGGAGTTTCTGCAGATTAAACCATCCAACATTCAGTAACATTTTTAATATCCCCTCAACCAACCTCTGCTCACATGTTCATGTATCAGCGATGATAACCTTATAATATATAACACCATGAAACCATACTTTCGGGGCATTTTTACACTGTGAATTACTTTCACTCACGTCCTCTAGAAGCTGCAGTGTTCGGCACAGCCACAAGATGAAAGTGTCGAGTAGACCAAACAACTCACTGGTGATTTATCTCTTAGCAGTAGAGGAGCTAAAAATGTAATGTTTATCCAGAGAGTGGCGTTAGAGGAAAGGCCATTCGAATCTTAACACAGAAATAGAATACAGATATTATACAACATAAAGAATGTACATAGAGGACATTTTTGTATGACAGCTGCACTCGAGGACGATCAGATGTCTTCAAAGTAAAAGAGCTTGGTGCCTCCTTGCTGGGGAGTGATTACAGCAGGCCAAATGCCAAATACCATAGTAACTCTGCACATTCTCACTCTTCGTATATTAATAAATCTGTTCCAACCCTTCTTAGACATTATGGCCCAGGTCCACTGTCTCAGTGACAGACTTTGACTTTTTCTTCAGTTATGCTGGGTGAAGGGGAGCAATTTGACTTGTTGTAGTGGTAAAAGCAGAGGTGTTACTAATAAAATTTATATGGAAATTATAATCAGCGAGGCTGTTCTCACACCTTTCATTATTTTTCTCTTCTAGTCTAACTAACCTGCCTGTTTGTTAAACATGCCGTGTCTCTAACTATTTCAGTGCCAAGTCAAACGTTGTGTTTTTGTGTTTCTTTTTCCATTCATCTGCCTATTAAAGCCTCGTAAGCTTCAAATATGGATGCATTGCACAATAGCAAGGAAAGCTATCAGAAACATTTGATGTGAATGGTTGCAGGATTTATCATTAGAATTTTTTAGCCTGCCTGAATTGTGCACATGTTGAATGTGATGATTTAAGGGTGTCCTTTGACAGTGATTTCTTGATGATCGTGGAAATGAGTACAGTTTTATTTTTCTTTGTAGGTTTGAGAGCTTCTAACTGAGCCCCAGATAGCCTTTGCATCCAGTGCCCTAAATATGTAGATCAAATTAATTAAGATATTTACAAAAGTCCTGGAAAAGTTCATTTGTCTTATTTGATAATTACTTATTTCATTTATTCTGTTGTAGTGTGATGTTCTGGAAATAGTTAATGACAGCATTAAAACACATAAAACACATGATTTCCTTATAACTTTTCATTAATAATTCACTGCATTGTATTTTTGTGTCTACTCAGCTGCTGACCCCAAACTCCATCCACAGGTGTAAAGGAGAGCCGAGTGTCTTCCTGCCAAAGACTGCTGCAGTGCCCCTCTGTGGTAACACATGGTAACTGTAGGGGATCTTAGAGTAAAGTAAAGTAAGAGTAGTAAATTACAGAGAGCCATTTTCAGCTACTTCTACAAAATGGACCATAATGTTTAACTTCCAGATATAATCCTCATCCTCAGGATAGACTAAATAAACTATAGTATTTTCAGAATAAACTAAACAAAGAGATGAAAAAGTAAAAATGAGGCCTCTTTTCATCCTTCAATCCTATTTTATTAAAACTTCAGGTTGTACAAAGAGTGCAGCTTCTATAAAACGTGCTTTCAGCTTCTCTCCCTCCGTTTCTCCTCCTCCTGTCCCTCGTCCTCTCTGTCAATTATTGGTTGCAATCCTCCTGATCTTCATTGTGACAGATTTAATGGTGTGGGGGACTCCGTTCTGCCTCCAGGTGTCCCACAGGATGTGGGTCCTCTGTCCCTGGTTCTGTTCTGCATCCTCAGGAGATCCGTTGAGGTTTGCCAGGCCACACTGGTTGAACCACCAGCCTGTCTGGTTGTACCGAGCGCTGCAGCTCTCCACCGTGCGGTTCTCCATGGAGCAGAAAGGGTTGCAGCCGTCGTTGTCCACATCTGAAGCACTGAATGGAGCAGTGTCCTGATTCTGCTCCTGCTCGTAGCCGCGAAATGCATCCCCTGTACAAAAACACACACAGAGAAATGCACACAGATATGAAGGTGTACGCACATCAAGTGTCATGTGAAAATATCAACATTAGAAAAAAGCCCAACAGTTGTTATTGAGGATTAATTTTTTTGAATGTCGGACCTGCACTGCCTGCATATCTGCCCAGGTGTATAGTGAAGAACTGGGTTTCACTGTCCAGCCGGAAATCATCATATGATGCATAAGAGGTGACGTCATCATGAGAGACCAGAGCGATGTGAAGCTGGAACCGAGTATCTTTCTGGTTTACTATGTGAAACACCTTCTTCAGACCCAACCAGTGCTCCCCTACAAAATGCACACACACATA
>JBAJHX010000067.1:10728088-10738771 GCA_037176925.1 Amniataba percoides
TGCTGATTCAGACTCTGATAACCCTGATTGTGTCATTAGGGTCATCAGTTTCCAGCTTGTATTTGGAAGCTACAGCTTAATAGACATTATAGAAAGCCTGTGTCTGTACAAACTACAGGTGTGGATGTCTTTATACCAGGCTGGAACAGTCTGGCAAAGAAATGCTACTGAGATGCATTAAAGGACTTGTAGGATCAACTTAAAATACTTAAGTTGTTTTTGCAAGTTTCAAAAGTTTACAGGAGTGAAATATTAAATTGTGAAAATGTGTTTTAAAAGAATGGTCCAATTTCATGCCAGCACCATATCCTAAATCTTTAGTAAACACTGAAACCTACACTTTCCATAATGCAGCTCGGTAGGGTTGCCTAATAATGTATGAACATTGTTTCATGGCATGTGTTGGTGGGTGAGCTACCGTGGGACTGCACAGGTTTGATAGAGTACATCTCAGTGTTGCTCCTCTGAACCTCGGAGCTGAGCGTCTGCACTTTGGTCATCAGCTCCGTGACCTAGAAACGTGACATCACTGTACATACAGCCAGCCAATCAGATACCTAGAAACTCTGCAACTATGAGAGAAAAAGATAACTCTGCTTTACCTGACTGCTGAGGATGTCAAGAGCACTCTGCTGCTCATCCATCACATCCCTGATGAGCTTCCGCGTGCTGCGCCCGAACGCCAAAAGAGACTGCTGTAACTGGCCTACACACACACGCATGATATGTATGTTCTGAAGCACAGATGGTGTCAATAAAAGTACAATTACATCAGGAAAGAGGAAGAAATATACCACAGATTGAATGTTTCTCATCTCGTAGCAGCTTCACTGTGATGTCACAAGGGATGGAGCATGTGTCCCGACCTTTGACCCCTCCAGGAGGTTTTAGGCCTTTGATGGGAACATCAGAGAAGTCGTCATTGGCTATTTCTGATTGGTTAAAATGAGTGCTGTTTCCTGTGTCCTGGCAATCAAGAGAGATGCGGTGAGAGTTTAATCCAAACTCTACGATTACACTTCAGAGAACAAGACACAAAGTCCAGCTGCCGTATCTGAGTCTTAGGTCAGCTGGCAACAAACATAGACAACACAGAGTAACAGCAATATTCCTTCTTTATATCCCACAAAAATGTCTAAAACCAGCACTGGAATGTAATTAAGTACATTTACTCAAGTACTCTGCTTTACTCCAGTTTTGGGGTACTTTACTTGTTTCCATGTCATACAACTCTATGCTTTTGCTCCACATTTATTGTTGATGTTACACTACACTACATTTACCTGACACCCGTGGTCACTAATTATTTAGTATTAAATAATATTGTATTGTTTGTTGAAGACCATTTTCAATTTAACACATACAATGAACTTAAATGAAAATATTACATGAAATATTAAAATATTTGAACTGTAGTGGCCAAGGCTCTGATACTCAGTTATTTACAGAAGTCTCTTTCTAAGTTTCTAAGTTTTTGCAGCACACAGCCTTCAATAAAGTTAAAATCAGCTCCACCTTGACCAACCACAACAAAGACGCTGCTAACACATTAATGCATCAGAGATGATCCTGTGATAAACACTTTACATACACACTATGAAGGCTGCTATTTGTCATTGTTACTTTGTTACTTTCAGTTTGTTAATGATACTATTTACTTTTATGTGATATTTATTTTATTTTTACATTTAGGTATTACTACTTAAACTGAAGTAAAGGATCTAAATAACTCTTCTCATCCTGTTTGCAATCCTTATTCCCCCATGCACACACTCAGCGACTACTTGTGACTACATGTTAATATGATAAATAATAGAAACAGTGCTGTTATCTGCAAAAATAACCATGCAGCTGTTTGGCTTTTTGCTTTTCACATTAAGCAGTTCCTTGACAATGATAAAAATCCCATGTTTTATCATTTCATTTGAGTGACCAAAGTCGACAACATTTATCACATGCATAGCATACATACTGTGGAGAGAAGCAGATGAGGCAAAAGCAGCAGCAGGACAGTTGTCGTCCACATCGTGGCTGACTGTGATTATTTCCTCCGGGAGTGAGGGGGCTGAGCTCTGTTGCCAGCAGACACTCCCTCATCTATGCTTGATTTTTCCACACAGTCTGCTCTTTTTTCCCCTCACATGTCCATCCTTCTCCCCCTTTCCTCATCTGCATCTGCCCCTTCCTCTCAAGCGTCAAACTTTCTCCTTGCCTCCTCTCTGACTGCCTACTTTCCTCACCTCCATCAGTCACTCCCACCTTTTCTTGTAAATTCCCATGACAACATCCCACTGTACGAGGAGCTCGTATTTGTAAATGGGCTTGTGGTAAAAGTGTGGATACGTTTCTGACAAGTAGCTGAATGTGCGGATTCTAAAATTTACCTTCCCCCTCGGCGTGTCTATTACCAGGCATTGCTATTTTACAGGTTATATCCTGCCACCGGCATGAGAAACAGATGTGAAAAGGGAAACGGGGAGCTTGTTTTAATGTAGGAACACTTTCTCTCTGCTGGGGTCTTTGCGTGGGAGCTGCAGCTGAAGGTATACGGGTGAAGCGAAGGCGGGGTGTCTCTGCCTCTTGTGCTCATATTACCCCCTCCCTCGCTCTTCCACCACTCTCTGACCACTGACTCATACATCTGAAAACAGCCTCCCACAGGGTCAGACCAATTACTCCTGTTAACTGGGCAGTCAAGCAGCGAGCAAAGTGAAAAGCGATAAAGGGCAACAGCACATTCCAGCCGGGGTCCAGCTGGAGCCGGCCAGCCTGTCGCTTCCCTGGAAAACTTTGCTGTGAGGGCCAAAGAAAAGGTTCGCTGTTGTGCTGAACCTGTGTGCGTTTACAGCCATGGTCAGTGAGAGGAATGTGAAAAGCCTGGTGCCTCAGCCTCAGGGCCCCCACATCTGTCCTCTGTTATGTGTTCTTGTAAAGCAGTCTATGCAAGTGAATGACACATTATATCTCCCAACAATATGCTGAGAACATGCAGACAGGACTGTGTTTATATCTGTATATGGGAAAATATATACTGTAATCCTGTCAGTGTAGAGGTACGACTAATTAAACGCTCTTTAGCTGAAAGAAATTATTTGACATTTTTGGAAAATTCACTTCCTCAGTCTGTCCACTTTCTTCTGAGAGAACGGATACTACTCTCACATCTATATGTTAAATGTTGTTATTGTGTGTGTGTGAAGATAAAAAGTATACCTAATGGATGGACTGATAGTTGAGTTGTTGTCTTTGTTTAAAATGTATGTGCCTCTGTTTCTGTGTAAGTACAGTGAGAGCATCGTCTAAACCAGAGTCAAACTCCTTGTATACATACACATACCTGGCCAATAAAACTGACTCTGACATAGAGTTGAGAGACATTTAGAAAATTACCTTATTTTGTCTAAACTGAACCAAATCTGCCTACCAGCACCTCTAAAGCTCATTAATCACCATGTTTTATCTCGTATATATCGAAGAACATGCTCACATTTTTTTTTAATGCCATTAAAACAAATGTGGTTTTCTCATGTTAATGAGATCATTTTGTAGAGAGAAAAAATTGTGTTTTGTTAATTTGACCACAGCTGATTTCAACTTTCAGATCACAGTCATGACGCTCAGGGAGGATCCATAACTGAACAAAACAAGAACAGACAACAACAAGACTTAAATGTAAATCTGTGCAAAAACCTAAGATTATTTAATGATTGGTGCAGTGACTTTCTGGAGTCTTGACGTCTTTAAACGGAGACAGGCTAACTGTTTCCAGGCTTTATTCTAAGCTAACCACAGTTGGCCAAATCTCGTCAACTTAGATTTTCCTTTAATGATCAAAAATGAACCAATAGCAAACCAACCTTTTTCTTTTTCTTCTGTTTAACCTTTCTTGGACCAATGTCATTTTCTAACTTATTTACTTTGACATTACTCTCGCCTACACAACACAGTCCTCCCACATTAATACTAAAGAATGAATTTATTTGTTTGAATGAATTACACCAATTGTTATTTATACTTTAAAAAAAACAGACAGGGTGAGAAAAAAAAGTATGAATTTATTTGTTTGAATAAATTACACCAATTGTTATTTCTACTTAAAAAAAACAGACAGGATGAGTTAAAAAAAATCACAACACCAGAGAAGTAGTTTTTAAAGCATCTCTTCATTAAAACAGCAGCTGGTTTACGTTTATGCTTTGTGAATCACTGTGAAAGTAAAGAAAAAAAAACTAAATGTGCTGCAGGTGTTGAGGCGGGACACTGCCATCTACTGCGTTTTTCTTTGTATTACATTACGATGCTGCTGGTGTTAGCCTTTTTGCCTGCTGCCACGCTGCATCTCAATTCTCCTTGCTCAGAAACAACTGATAGTTTCAGTGGAGATCGTATGCATTGTTACTCTGACGATGTTGAAGTTAAGATGACAGCTTATACTTAGCACTCCAACATATTTATTTAATCATAGTTTTAGTGAGTGTAGTACACTGCTCCAGTGCATTTCGTTGTGCAGAATATAGCATTTAACGATATCTCAACTCAAAATTCCCAAATACTTTCTTCCTACAAGGTAAATTAATTGAAAGCCGAATGCACAATATTGCTGAAAATGAAAACAGAAATAAAACTATAGACTGGATAAGTAATTATATGTATTCCCAATGTTGAACATATTATCTTTGGGTTATTATAAATAGCATGGTAGCAATAAAGTTACAGTTGTAGAGTTCAAGGTAGCAACAAGTGTGTGGTGAACTTGAGGTTTGGGTTTAACATCTGTGAAACGGATGGTTTCAGAGTGGGAAGGGCCGCTGGAAATCTCTGCTGCCCTTTTCTTCACCCTCGACTTGTGCAACTCCTTCATGCATACAGATAGGAAGCAGTCCAAGTCACACTCTGGTGTGTGGGTTTGAAACATCAGAGGCGGTGGGGGAGACGAAGGGAAACGCACAACTGCACTGCACGAATCGTTCTCAGTCGTCATACAGTTTGAGGAACAATCAACACAATGCTGAATTTCCTCTTTCATTTGCCCATTATAAAAAGAACAGCCAGATAAGTGTGAAAAAATAAAGTGTGACATTAAGAGGAAAACACTTGTCAGTGGTTGAACCGACCATTTAGTGCAGATTGATATTAAATTAAGATTATTGGTGCAGCGTGAGGCAGAGGAGATCTCTTGTTACACTCCATTCAGAGTAGCTAAATTTTAACACCAGAGCCCAGAGAGACATTTGAATCATGACAGCTGGCAAATGATAAAAGAAATGTAGAACCAGCTCATAAAATCTAAACATAAATCATACAAATAATCCATCTTTTTACTCCTTAACATCTGGTTTTCCTCTTAAATTTCCCTTCAAAGCAGATTTAACCTTGTTAATCATCTAATGCCACAACTTCATGTCACTGAAGTAGCAGAACAATGAAATGCAGGATTGTGACTAACCACATGCAAACAATACTGCAAATAAAAATACAGTGTAAAGGTAAGAAGATAAACAGAATGACCAATGGGCCACTGGGACAGAGATAGCAAAAGTGATGTGAAATAAACAAAACAATGCATGAAAGTGCATTTTGAGTCAGTTTATCTCACTTGTGCACTGTATGAAGCTGATCCTGAGTGAAATGTTTCAACTCGAGACCTCATGTTTTTGGGGTTTTTTCACTCATTCAAATGGAAATTATCTCAGTCTAGGTGTCTTATTTTAGACACGTTTTTCCAAAATTCAGCCCAACACATTTGGTTTCTTTGGAAACTTTGGGATCCCCAACAGAAGTCCTGTGGGTTTAAACAACATTTGGCCACAGGAGCTTGAGTTAAAGTTCGTACACAAGAGCAGTCAGCTGCTTGGTGCCATTTATCTGCCTGTTGTTTAAATAGCATATTTGTATTCCTTTCCAAATCCTCCCTGGGCTCATCTCTTCATCCACAGAGTAAAATGTATTCATTTATATAAAAAAAAACATTGTCCTTCATGAGCATTTCCATCCACTGCCACTCTGCAGCAACTCTGCTGGATTATAATGGACAAATAATTGAGTGACTTCTTGGATGCACCGCAGATAATAGCAGCCAGTCCAGCCAGACTGTTTTTCTTTTCTTTTTTTTTTTTTCTTCTTCAATTCAATCTGTTGGCCAGCTGAGCTCGGGCTGGCTGTGCGCGTGTTTTCCACCAGAGGGCCGCGCGGACAAACAGGCTCCGGCTGGGTTGGCCTCATCAGGGGCGGATGTTTTCTCAGTGCAACTTCCCAATCTCCCCCCACCCCCCCTCACCCCAACCTTCCCCAACCTCACCAAAAAAAAAAAAAGAATGGGAAAAAAACTCAAAAGATGAAACCTGGACAGTCTCTCATCTGCGGTTGTCTCTCCTCCCCACGAGAGGAGAGAAAAAAACGCACAAATGGGGAAACTAAAGCGCATTAAAATAAAAGTCTTCCCATCAATCATCCCCTCAAACTGTCCTGTTTGGTGCAGATAAAAAAAACACATCTAGTTTGCTTTCTGAGTCTTATGCTGATGTTTTTTTTTGTTTGTTTGTTTGGTTTTTTTCCTCGCAGTGAAATATCTCCCCCTGCAACTGCGGCAGCTTTAAACGCTGCAACCCCGCCCCTCCGCGCTATCACATGAATCTGGACCGAGCACTGGATGGGAAAAAAGTTTGGAGGACTCGCTGAAATCACTTTCCTCCAGCTGGGATCTTCCTCTAAGTGCGTGCGTCTCTGTGTTTCTTTTCTTTCTTTCTTTACTTTCCTTCCACGATTTCCACTCGAGGAGACTTTTGGTTCAAACTTTGGATCGGTGCGCGTCTGAGTGTTTTCCCGGCTGTGATTTCTCCAGTTTTTTTTCCTGCAGGAATACAGAGAGAGAGAGAGAGAGAGAGAGAGGAAGAGAGAGAGAGAGCGAGGGGGGAAACGGTCTGGCTGCTTGAAGGTATGTGGGAGGCATGTAACGTGTTGTACTCTGCTCAGATTGGGCTTTTTTTATTGTTGTTGTTGCGCGTAAAAGTGCGCTCCTTCGACTCTTTTTACGCGCACGTCGCCTTACTTTTCGCAGCCGACGGGCCCCTGAGATGTTACAGCTTGAAACAGACGCACAAGGACACAAAAGTTCAACTAGGGTGGGGGGGGGGGGTGGAGGGGTGGTGAAAGAGGGAGGGAGGGAGAGGGGGGTTAAAAAAAAGTGTAAACAAATCCGATCCTAACTCCAGCAGCTCTCGGGTCTTTAACGGGCCCTGCGTTTATTCTCTGTCTGTCTGCGTGATCGGACTCTTTTGTTTTCTTCCACAGACTCGTTGCGACACCAAACTTTGGCGACATGGACGCGCACCGCGGCGCGCCTCCGGCCGGGCAGCAGATCGTGCACGTCCGCGGGGACTCGCAGACGGAGCTGGAGGCCCTTTTCAGCGCCGTGATGAACCCCAGCAAGGCGGCCCGGCAGCCCGCCTCCCTGCCCATGAGGATGAGGAAGCTGCCGGACTCCTTCTTCAGGCAGCCGGACTCCCGCGGCCACTCCAGACAAGTATGAATACCATTTGCTGTTAACCAAGAATATCAGCCATCTTCATGCTGCACAGTGGAAATACTCTCAGAATGGGCAGAATGATACTTATATATAAGAATGATACTGAGGAAAGATGGTGCTCATTAAATGTTTAGTCCTCCTCCACTCTCACCCAGGAGAAAAGTGTCAGAAACACCGAGTCCAGTCAGATCACTGCAGCTGCTAATAGTAGTTGTGATGATTTGGTTAGATTAGATTCAAAATGCAGTTTAGTGTCTGACCTGGAAAGTGCACAGTGATGCACAGATATGCACTGTATGGATAAAAAAATATACAGTGCAGGTCGAAGTAGCGGCAATAGTGAGAAATTCTATAAATGGGTACAATATAAATACAGTGTATAAATCACAGATCAGTAATACACAGTATGGACAGTCGTATAAATGTGTGTAGGTAAGTGGAGACTACAGGCTGGCTGATGGTTGTTATTCGTACTGATAAATCTGCTGACGGCTTTCTCGACCGATCAGATCAGGGGTTTTTTTTTTCCACTATGTCGTAAAATCAAGCAAATAATTGCAGCCAGCACGGTTTCCCACCACCCGAGGGGACGGCCTGTTTTGTTCCACCAACAGTAAAAGAGCCAAAGATATTCAATTATGTACGTTGATGAAAAACATCTAATCCTCACATTTGAAAAGCTTCGGCCAGTAAGTGTGATCTGATTATCATAATAGTTGCAGATTTTCTAGATTCAGAGAGTTTGTGCTTCCAGCTTCTTAGATGTGATGATTTGCTGCTTTGCGTCACTCACCTGAATGTCTTTTGGGGCTTTTTGAGTGTTGGTCGGACAAAACAAGCACTTTGAAGACACTTTATGGACTAAACAACTAATCTGTTTAGTACAGTTCACTGTTTATGGATGTCTGATTTTAACCACCGTTGCTCTACTCTAATACAGTTTTCCGCTCGTTTTGTATTTTTCAGACTTCTCTTTTGCCACAGTAAATTTAGCTGTATTACTAATGTACGCAGCAGTTATCCAACATGCCCGTTATCGCCTCCAAAACTCAGCTGTGACATCTGAAATTATCAGGCGTTTAATATCAGGCGACTGTGTGGCTGCTTTTGTAATAGCGATGCGTTGTATTCACTCCCTAAATTTCATAATCATCCGTACCGAGAAGTCGTGGAAAAATCTGAAATAAAGATGACACAGAGGAATAGTGGTCAGGAGTTCTTTACCAACTCCGGCTGAACGACATCACATTTCTGTTAACCATTACGAACTAAGCCCTTAAAAAATGAGCACTTGGTTGACTCAACTCATCACATGTTGAACAAGTTGGACAAAATTGTTTTTACTGCAGAGTTACTGTGTTTTCAAGGTTTTGTATTACCCAGAGAAGTCCATTCTTTGGAGATTGTAACTATGAATTAGCATAAAATTACATAATATTAGGTTGAAGCCACAGTGAGAGTAAATGTATTCATAATGGAAATGCCGGGGTCACATTTTAGGCTGATCATCTGGAGGTTTGAAAGGTGCACTGGTGATCCAAAGTCTTTGAGACAACTTAGATTTCATGTTAAATGTTGCTTGTTTATTTCGTGACCAGCAAACACACCTTGAATCTGCCTCTTAGATGTGTAGATGTGACTCAAATGTTTAATTCCTGAAAGTCACTGAACTCAATCAACACACAGAGAGTTTCAGATAATCTCGCCATCAGTGGTAAACGACCAGCAGTGAGAACTCCCCTGTTGGAGGAATAAAACCATCTTGTAGAGAAAAGCAACCAGTTTCACTGTTCTCCCTCTGAGCGTTTGTTTTTTCACCGTGGCTCGCTCTGGTTTCCATCCAGGCCTTTTCTTCCTGCTGGTTTATGTTTCTGGTTGCTGTTTGTGGCTCGTGGCGGTTGTTAACCCTGCTTGTTTCTCGTCAGGCCAGTTCGGATGGAGGTGTGTGCGGCTCCCTCACTCCTCATCACGTCCGCGCCCATTCCTCCCCTGCCTCCCTCCCAGTCAACTCCCTCTCCACTCAAGCGGCAGATGTAGCGGCGACGCCGATCATACCTGATGACGTGCCGCTCCCCCACGGTTGGGAAATGGCCAAAACGCCTACTGGCCAACGTTACTTCCTCAAGTGAGTAAAATATCTGATCTGTCATACTGCAGGCTGCTTGAAGGGTTTCTGTGTACAAAGGCCCAAAGTGTCAGCACCACCTTGTTGTAGCATCTACATTTCCACATAGCCACTTGTCCTGTTTGTGGCTGCAGCTGATTAATTACTTGCTTTGTCTGTTATTTTAGTTGGTAAACGGTGAAAAACACACCCTGCAGTTTCCCAATGGTGCCTGTCTTTTAAATAGCTTGTTTTGTGTGACTGATTGTCCAGAAATAAAATAATTCAGATTTCCTTTATCAGGCCCACAGTGGAGAAATTCACAAAGAAAAATTAAATTACAGAAGATTAAATTAATATAAACCAGGGAAATGCCACAAATTAGTAACATTTGAAAAGCAGAAACCTGAACATTTTCAGCTTTTTTGCCTGATAAAGAATGATCAGCAGGATCAAAATAGATCAACTGCAAGAGTCTTTACTTTCTGACAGAGAGCAGTAGACATCCCTGTCGAATATTTAGCTTGAGAAAGATTATAATGAAAAATAAACCGTGAAGTGAGACGTGGCAGCAGTGGAGATAAAACCAGGACTCGGACTAATCAGTTGCATGCAAACAGAAAATGTTGCAACTAGTTTTGCAACCGGCGTTGTGCTCTGCCAGTTTCATTCACGAGAACACATGGCCTCCTGTCAAAGGCTGCCGTAGTCTGACGTTCGCCCGTAGTTAGTGCAGACGTACGTGCGCGTCTGGTTGTACTGGTAAAGCAGGTCCGGGGCAAAAAAACGTGCCTCGCGCTTCTCATCCGTCAGGTTTGCAGCGATTCAACGGATACAGATTCGTTTAGACTTGTTGTGTGTTTGCAGTCACCTGGAGAAGACAACCACTTGGCACGACCCTCGACTCTCGCAGCTTCAGCCGGCTGCGGCTCAGCAGCTCAGCATCTCCGGCACTCCGGTCCATTCCCACTCCCTCAGCAACCCAGCACCCACCACGCAAGCACAAAACATCAATCCAGAGACAGGTATCACTCTCACCCCCACCCCCACCCCC
>JBAJHX010000067.1:10738871-10772400 GCA_037176925.1 Amniataba percoides
GCAACCCAGCACCCACCACGCAAGCACAAAACATCAATCCAGAGACAGGTATCACTCTCACCCCCACCCCCACCCCCGCTCACTGTCCGGTTTCTTTTTAGAGCACAGACCTGCTTTTCATTGTTCAACTCCATCGACGGCGGGTCTGGTCTTTGCTGGGGGTGATTTCTTCTGGATGCGCTTTTGGTCTTCTTTGTCTGTGGTGCTGGTGACTTTGGTGGGAATGATCACATTCATAGATTAAAACCAAGGCTGACCTTTTTAGTGACAGTCTGTGATGGGAATGGCCGTAAAAAACAGAGATGGGAGTCTCGGGTTTGTTGAGAGAACCAGTGGTGAAAGCAATACCAGCAGTTTATTCATACAGATGTTTTTTTATTTAGATACAAACTTTAATTATTGTTTGGCCATTGTTGAATTTTCAAGTGTCTGTTCACCCAAACTACAAAAGAATAGATTTTCTTACTTAAACTCTCTGCGGTAGTTTTTTGGTTTATTTTGAGATGACGGAGACCATGAGAGGGTGACATGAGACAAATACTGGGTTTTCTTTGTTGACGTTAGTAAACCCCTTCCTAATGCATTTTGAATATAAGTAGTAGGGGAGATAATCTTCTTTGATCTGTAGAGAAACTTAATCTTAAGATAGTACGAGGCTTCAGCTGTCTTCTTGATGGTGTGACTAGAGGGAATTTTAGAGTTGAAAGACCATAACCTTGGGAAATATCCACCCATCAGACTTCTGAAGCTCCATATTAACTTCAGATAAGCTTTTGAATTGTAATTTTGCTCAGAACATAAACGGAACATAACCTACAGCTCCACAGACCATTTTAGCATCTTGTTTTTGTTTTTTAAAACCACAACTTGACTGTTGTGGTTGACTCTCACCGCCCTTGTTAACCTTTATTGTCTGCAGCAGACAGGTGGTAGGTAGAAACTAGCTGTTGAACATAGTGGAGCATTTAGCAGCTAAATAGCCATAAGTTGCCCTCAGGAGTTGGTTGTGACAAAAAGCAGAGCTAAAAGAGAGTAAATATTGGTTTACTTTATTGGTTACTTTGTATTCAACAGGTGACCACAAATACAACTAATAATAATTAGTATCTCCTAAATGTGTAAATAGGCTAATAAATTCACCATAACAACCTTTTTAGCTTTGTCTTTCCTCCCCAAGTACCCAAAATATAAATGAATGCAGCTTTTTCTGAACTGTTTTCATTGGAACTGCTTTCTACTGAAGAAAATGTCCCAGTGAAAACCTGCATAATGTGTTCTGTGGAGCATTCAGAGTAATGAGGAGGGCGCTTTTCATTGTTGCTGTTAAGTTTTCCTCTTGTAATTTGGCTGAACAGACCATTTTTTTAAGAATACAACATTTAGACTGAGTATTACAGTGTTGCATTATACTCCTGTGCTGTAGTGTTTCACACCCACTGCATTCAGGCGAGATGCACGCAGGTTAGTACATTCAGATTCTACAGAACATACTATACTAAAGCTACTTTCCCACTAACCCCCACTTCTATTCATAAAATCTCTACAAACTAGAAGCTGCACAGTCATTAAAGGACGTGGGCCAGTTTCTATTTTTACTCTCCATGCACTCCATCCACCATTTGCCTTCTCATGTGTACTTTCACTGCTGTTCAGGTCCACTGCCTGAAGGCTGGGAGCAGGCTGTGACTGCAGAAGGAGAGGTGTACTACATCGATCACATAAATAAGACCACCGCATGGGTCGACCCGCGTCTAGGTAGCACACTATCAGATTTGTGTCTCCTGAGTTGACAATTCTTGTTTGTCAATGAGAAACATATTTGTTCCATTGTCCACCATCACATGTTGCTGTTTGGCAACGAAAATAAGAAAGATCGATAAGAGGTTTTCCTCATAAATGCCATTGCTGAAATGTTTGACCTCCAGGGAAATATTCACGTAATAGTCAGAAAGTTCTTCTCCTTTGAATTTTATTTTCCAGCCCAGAAGATGAACCCTGGCATCCTTGGCCTGGCTCTGCAGCAAAGGCAGGAAAAGGAAAGGCTCAGATGCAAACAGCAGGGCCTCCCTCAGCAAATCACACCTCAGGTCAGAGGTTAAATGAAGTCACATTTATTTGCTGTGTTATCTGCTTGTATTGTGCTGTATATTCAGTTTAGTTTAGTATTTTCTTTTAAATGCAGTTTGAGTTTTACATGATGATGTTTTACAAGCAGCTGCGTCTGTCTGTGTGTGCTGTAGGAGGCCGGAGGAAGGAACCAGATGCCCGGTGGGATGGACCATGACAGGAACGCACAGACGCTTGTCCCATCTCTGGATCTCAGGATCAGAGGCTCAAACCACGAACCCACACTCAACGGGTGAGTTAATATTACTGGCCTGTGCTGTAGGTGTTTTTCATAGCATTAACTTAAATAAAAACTGTATTTTAAGTATTTAATGTAGAACTAATGAATGAATAAGTACATATTATTTCACATGTATTATAATTAGAAATTATGTGCATCCCAAAGCATTGAAATGGGCATGTTAAAGACTCAGGAGCACTGTATGTTCCCAAAATAAATGTTACTTTGAACAATCAGTCTGTCTTATTGCCAAAGTAGTTGAAATTAAAACTGTAAAGTTCCATATTATTATAAATGTAATTTCCATAAAGTTTGCTGTCACTTTAATTTCAACTGGTCAGTGTGGTTGCATAACAGATGATGCTCAGATGGAAATGAATATCGTTGTGTGTGTGTGTGTGTGTGTGTTGTCGTACAGCGCTCACTCTCGCAACGAGAGCACTGACAGTGGACTGAGCGTCAGCAGTTTACCCCGCACGTCGGACCACATGCTGAGCTCTGTGGATCACATGGACACTGGTAATGTGCATACACATACACTCACACACAGACACACATACACACATCCTGCAGGGTTTTCTTTGAAATCACCCCACCCAATTCCATTTTAAATGTGTGTTCTTTTACCTAAGCCAAAGTAAAGGTGAAAACCGTGTCAGATGTGACGTGTTGATCTAAATATACATTGCAGCCAGTGGGAAGCAGTTTATTTTGGGAGCTTAGAGTTAATGTTAGTGGTTGTAAACGCTGTTTAGTTTAAGGGTTTTTTGCAGGTCCTTAAGTCATTTCTTATAATTCCTTCCTTTCGGTAATTGAAGAAGAAAAAAATTCTTTACAGCTGGATTTTTTTGTTTGTTACAAATTGATACATTTTTGTCATTTTATTTTGAAATTCAGTGTAGAAAGACTTCCCAAACAGATCGATAACAGTACAAACATAAAATGGGGCATACTTTCACTGAATAGCATAAAGACTGCGACTAACATCACTATGGATCGCTTCACAGATCCCAGTCCAAGTGGAGCTGTATTAAAGAAATTCACAAGAGCCTGTTTAAATTTCTCCCGCCTCTCTCTCTCCACATAGTTCACTCTCTGTTATCTCCTCTTCTGACCTCTTCAGGCGACTCTGGCGAGACCTCCGCGATGCCCTTACAGGAGTCGATGCCTGTGCTCCCGATGTCCGAGGGCGAGGAGCTAATGCCCTGCATCCCCGAGGGTCTCAGTTCAGACCTGCTGATGGACATGGAGACCGTTCTCTCTGGGTCGCACATGGACAGAGACAGCCTGTTCACCTGGCTATAGACACACCCGGCCGCCCGCCCCGAATATGGTTTGACATCAAATCTTCACAGCGTGACTGAGCAGTCTGGAGAATGAAAAGTGGTACCGAACAACATAACTGAGAGAATATGCTCCTGTTGTGTGATGGATCCCTGACACTACTTGCACCCAGAGGATTCAAACAACCTGAGGCTCACAGAGGGCGGTAAGCTGCTGCCGTTCTCCTCTTTTTGGGCCCGATATCACGAGAGATGCATGACGGAGCATCTGCATTCATTTAACGACACTCCTTTGTTTTTAGTCACCCACCTCAGATGATGTTCCCAACGTCTCTGTTAAAGTGCATCATAGCTAATTTTAGAGAACAGATTTCTTTTATTATCCCCACTTGGGTAACACTGTTTGCAGTAAACTTTTAAAAACAGTGTCAAGTCAATGAAGTTGGCTAGTAGCAGTTACATAGATGCAAAAAAATAATATAGTCTGAATGTTGCTAAAGATATTTAACTGTAACAAAAAATATCATATTCACTAATTCATATAGCTTGTGGGAGCAACATCTAGTGCTATTACCTCTAAGCAGCCTGTAATTTGTGATCTTAATGCTCACAGTTTGTCCACATGTTCTTGAGAGGCATCAGGACTTAGAGCAAGAGATGAGTCAGAGGATTTATCTGTATTAACACTACAAAAAAAAAAAAAAAAAACTCATCGAAGCTCTCAGTACCACAACTGCACAGAAACATCGGAGAGGCAGGACGCACCCTTGTGGTGAGCCAGTAGAAGAAAAAAAAGAACACTAACAACAGTCACGTTTACCTTAAAATTTAACAAACCGTCAGTTAAAACGCCAAAAAAAAAACAGTATTAAAACCCATTTGTGGAAGACCGAAGGGCTGCTTAAGACCAAGTAACATATGTGTGAGGGTTTTTTTTCAAATAAAAATTAAAGAAGATAAGCTTTATCTTTGGTCACTGTGCAGACCTCATTCCTAAAAATCAAAAGTATTTAGAGAAGTAACGGCTCTAACATAGCGCCAGTATGTGGAGGAGTCTTAACTTACTAGCTTAAGACAATAAAGTGTTTTTAGGACCTCTCTTCACAGAAAGAAGTGATCTATACAGAGGATAAGAACACACGTTCAGTATAATGCAATCCAACGCGGGGACCTGTAACGCGGCTGCTCTTCTGATCTATTTACTAAGTAGACGACGGCCTGAACTATAGCCACACTTGATATAATGGCCTTTGCTGTGCGTAGTAGCATCTCTGCTCCCTTAACCTTGAGGTTAAAGTTTAATATTATAATTGCGTGTTATGTTTTTTCTTTAGCTCATCACTAGTCTGAAACACTGCGGGAAATCCAGCAAACACCCTCGCTATGAAATCACCTTATTTTAAAGTCACTAATTTTCAGCTTTTGTTAATACTGTTTTAATTTGTTGTTGAATTGGATTGCATTTTATTGGAAAGTGTTCCAGTCATTTTGTTCACTCCAGCATTGAATATAACCTTCACAAAAGGTAGTATTTATTGGAGATTTGTTTTATTGCATTGCATTGTATTGTACAGTTATGTACAGTAATGATATTATGACCGACCCATGTTAAAGACACGTTTGCTATTTTCTCTCCTCGATGTGCAGCAGAAATTTATCAGCTCTGAAACATCAATGACAAATATACAATTAATCAGCCAGCACCACGTCAACATTGAGATTATTATTCCTTTTAGACACTTATCCACCATTAGCTTGATTCTTAAAACTACTTTCTTTTTTTCATACCGTAAGCATTTACTCACAGAAAGACAGAAAACTTGATAATTTTGCCGACCATTTTTGAATGCATGCAGTACAGATGTAGCTTTCCAGATTCAAATGAACTGAGGAAGCCTCTTGGGTGAGAGGTGAAAAGTCTTCAAGGACTTCACACAAGTCCAGCTGATTTTCTACAAACTGTTAAAAATTTTCCAGATGTACTTTTCTTACCATACAGGCATCCATTGTTTTCCATTGTTCAAATCAATGAGCAGTCTGTTGAAACAGTACCTTTCCTACATCAGGGTGTCTGAGGCTATTTCCCCTCATCCTTTTGTTTTAAAATACCATTTAAAAAACAGTAGTACTTTTATAATAAAAAGTCAAATATAACAGTACAACATAATCTTTTAAGAATATTCTCATGTGAATACAATCTTTCATTTGAACCTTTTTTAATGTGTAAAATATCACTTTCATTACGAGGCAACAAATTCTGTGTTTCTTTAAAACTCGTTCAAAACGAGGTAAACCCCAAGTCTGTTCCATCTCTTAATATTTATGAACAAACCTAACTCATTTCAAAGTTTTAAGATCTTCCAAAGCGATTTTCATGTTGTTTGGATGAGATGCCTGGAACGGTGGGATAAAAAAACATTCATTCAGATTCCTAAGCAGCACGGCATGGTGCGCGAAATACGTTGCAGTCCTGTAAAAGGTATATGTTGGTATATCAGTTGTAAATACACTAAATTGTGCAGTGTGATGCTGGTATGACGCTTTAAAAATAATCCTGGTCAGTGCCATTAAGATGTTAGTTTGCTACCACTTTGTAGAGTCACCATTTCCTCCGCCCGTGGCTGTTTTCTTAGTGGGAAAGAAGGAGGAATATATTGTGCTTTAAACGTGGACTTCAGGCCCGTTTGGAGACGCGTGTGCCTCCTCAGAGAAGCAACATACTAATTGCAGATGCCGTGTTCTTGGTATATTTTGTTCTAACTGCGAATGCTATCTGGTGCTCTACTACAGAAGGCGATCGTCAATATAGGGAGCTCTTTAATCCTCCATGTTTAGTTAAACTATATAATAAATATATAACCTGTTTTTTTGTTGTTGTTTGTTTATTTTTATTTGCTGGGTTGCTTCTGCAGTGTGTTAATGTTTTATCTGAATTTGAAGCTGTTTGATTATTGGTGAGAACGTTTCCTCTAACCAGCTTCCTTTTTTTTTTTTTTTTTAAATATATATTCAGTATGTAAAGGTAAAGACCTCACTCACGACATCCCCCAGATAAAGAGCCAAGTCACTTGATCTTTTCTCAGCTGAAGTACCATGGGTCTGGAGCGACTCCCTGTTTATACACATAATGCAACACACTACCTAGCCTATTATTTATCTTAGCATGCATGACACTCGCTATGTATGTTTCATATAATGATGTTTATTATCCTATTTACAGAGAGTTTGGAGGCAATCAGACTTGTTTTGTACCTTTTTATGCATGTGCTTTATATAAATATATTTCTTCTTACTCTCACTGTAATCATTTTAAAGGAGTTTCTGTTTAATAAACTTTTAAATACACCTGGCAAAGTAGTCGTGTGGTGACGTGTCTGGTTGTAAAATTACATGTCTATGTCTTTGTTGTGGTCATAATTCTATTTATGCGTTGGGTTTATTTAACATCACTGGCGTCAGTAGTTTGATATGGCAGGAAGTGACGCAAACGTTCATACTATTTATAAAATCCACAGTCACTCAGATTAGAAGATTTCTTTGGATATACAAATATTTGAATAATGCTGAACCTCATTGTTATTATGACTGATTATTAGTGCTCATTATTTTTGTTAGGACTGCTGTCTGTCCTGGATTTAGTATAATAATTAACAGTCATTTTTCTAAGACCAAGTATCCAAAGTCTCTGATTTAAGCTCCTCTAATGTGAATATTTTCTGTTTTTGTCATCCTCTATAACATTAAATTGAATATCCTTTTCGTTCTTGACTAAACAAATTTTGAACAGAAACCAAAATCTTCACCATTTTGTGACATTTTATGTACATCTGATCAAATAATGGCGAAAACTGTTGACTGATTTATCAATAATGAAAATAACTGTTAGCTGCAACCCTTAATCAAATCTTCTCTCTCTCTTCTCTTTTAATTTGAAGGCTTTTGTAAATATTCTAGATCTGCTCTTGAATGAAACATTTTGGATGTTGATCTCTTTGCAACAATAAGAATGACCTTCATAAATAACTCAACTTAATAAGGAAAGCTGAGTTTTTAAGCACTCAGCTATGGAAATGATCTGAACTTCCCCTCCTTGAGGGGACGCCAACATTGCAGAAATTTTTTGGAAAAAATGACAGGTACTTCACATAAAATGAAGTGACAGGCTGAGGTAATTTGTGAAAACAGATCATGTGCCGTAAGACAAGCCCCTAAAGTAAAGTACACTTCAGTCAGCACTATAAGAGTTGAATGACACGTCACCAGCTGGGGGTGGGGTTGGTTTGTTACGCAGTGGGGAATTACCACAACCGAGCCATTGAAATGATTCACATGATTGAGAGTGTCTCACATCTGACCTGCAGCCCTGCATGTAAGTATCTCCTCTTATGAGAATATTCTTTGTACCATTCATTCATTCATCATTTCAAGGTAAATAAGCTTAATAAGCTTAAGCTGACAGCAGACAGAATATGATTGTGCTATAATAGTTAATAGTTATCGTTAATAGGCAGTTTCATGTACTGTTTATATAAATATTGTGACCTCTGTTAGATATCAAAGACATGTCTTTTCATTTTATTTTTATTTTCCTATGTGAATATGTGCCCACATATTGGGTATGATCATATGTAGAAGTGATACTTGAATATTTGTGTGAAATTAGGTTGTGTTCATATGTTCACACAGGCTACAGTTTCTTTTAAAACACAACCATTAAAGTTTTACAGCTTTCTGCAAGTTCCTGGAATGATGATAATGATGATATGACACAACAAGTGGAGGTTTTCACTTACTGTTATTTATATGATATACAAAAAAGATTATTACACAGACATTTACATACAAAATATGGGGTGTAAGGTGCTTTCAGTGTTGGTATGACACAATGCGCAGTTTCGGTTTTCATTCCATTCAATCTTCACATAGTAAGTCTTAATTAATTTTGAAGATATCTTCCTTGGTGTGGTTGCAGTAGTTTAATAACAAAGTGTACAATCCTATAATAGTATGTGATTTTGCTGACAATACTTGCAGGTATTTTACTTGCAATGAAGAATTTTAAAGCAGGATACATTTACATCGTTAAATGTTCTTTTTCCACCAGTTTATGTGTTTATACGTAATCAATCTAAGCAGGAACAGAGACTGAGACTACCTGAGGGACTTACCTAAATGACTTATAACCTCTTTTGGCCTTTTTTTTTTTTAAATATTTTTTTCAATATTTTAAAGCAGGGTATTTCCACTTTTACTTCACTAGATGATCTGAGTACTGCTTCATATCTACCATCCACCTAAACATGAGGTGTGCTTCAGGGACAGGGACGGAGTGACTTCTGAATTCACTCATTACAGCTCAGTAAAAAGATGATTACAAAATGAAATATAGAAAATAGTTATAAAAGACCGTGACAATGACATAAATATTTATTAACATAAATTCACTATATATCCTTCATATATACGGACTGGTATTTGAAGATGATTTTTGCAGGCTTCTTTTATAACACTACATCATCTTTCCAACTCTGTTTACAGATTTTATATAGTTCATCTTAACAGTCTTCCTGAGTGATTACTAACCTCTGTTAACATTTTGTTTCTCCATTTTTATGTGCAATTTCAGTATTTTTGCAGACTGCTCTTAGTTTAGTGATCTGAGCACCTCGTCCACTACAGTTTATGTGCAGGGACGGAGGCAGAGGCCACCTGCGGGACTTACCTGATTGATTTCTGACCTTTGTTGACATTTTGTGCCTCCAGTTTCGTTTCCCTGACAGCCGGAAGCAGCTGAGGGCGCACTCTTCCAGGCAACGACGGGACTTTCCGACTGGGTAAGTGTTTCCCTCCTGGTGGAAACGACGAGTTAATGGGCCAATGTACGTCTGGTCTTGGTGTCTTTGTCTCACTCGTCACTTTTCCGCGTTGGGTTTCCTCTCTCTGCAGCAAAGTCGATCGACGAGTGCGAAGTTTAGTAGCTTTTTAGCAGCGTTAGCATGCTAATGCGCACTGATCCAGTCAAACTGGTTTCTGTGGGGCGTTTACTGCCGTGTGTCTCTGCTGCTGGTGGCTAGCTGTGTGTGTTATTACCAATTTAACAAATCCACAACCAACTATAGGCATTTAAAATAAAGTCTAACTCCCTACTGTTTTTTTTATTAAGGAGAACTAATGTAAAGCAGTCGTAGCTACACAACTAAGCTAAAGCTATTTCTTCTTCCTAAGCTAAAGCTAAAACCGGAAGTGTGTGTGTAGGAAAGTACCTACACTGCCGGAGAAATACCATCAATTTATGACAGATATCAGCTGTTTTCTCTCCAAAAAAGGGTTTCATTCACGGGTAGGTCACATCTTTACCACTTTTAGTTTAGTAAGGGTCAAATATCTGAGTAATCGATCGGCCTGATCATCAATAGTGGATTGCAGCTTTGTGAAATGGTTGATTTTTTTAATACACAAGTCATAAATTGTTGATGATTTGATAAAGTTTTGATGTCATCTGTTGCTCTTTACGAAGCCTGATCAGATTTATTTCTGCTAAAGTTTTATAACAGATACATTATGGGAAATGTAGGGTCCAGAGATGGGGATCTGTCAGGGTTTACTAATTTGGACTCTTCTTTGTGTAAATCTGACTCCTTGGACTTCCCTGGTTTTGTGGAAATTCAGTACTAAATCACAGGAGTGCTCCTGTAAATTATTAATCCTTCCGGTCTGTTTCTGACTCTGCTTTTCTCTGTTTTAATAGAAGAAAGTTAGTGTCAGTCAAAAAGTTTTTCTGTCAAAACAAGCTACCTTGGAAATGAGATTTACTGATCAGGAAACAAAGTGTTTGTTGAAGCTTAATGCATTTTATATTAATGATGTATAATGTTTGTTCCTCTATTTAACTTTAATGTTTATGTTTGTTAGATTGTATAGTATTAGTAAATAACAGCCTTTTTGGTTTTGTGCAGTGTTAACATTTCATAAATTGTATCTTTATAGTTATTCTCTTTTATGATCGTTACCAATATGGGGATGTGGCAGTAGGAGTTTGGTTCAACATGAGCACAGTTTAACGCATTTATTTTTTCCCTGTCTCTCTTTCTGCAGGTCTGCCATTAAACTGAAGAGGGGCTTCCATTATCCTTACCAGAAGAAGAAATAATTTTTCTTATTGGCTTTTTACTATTCAATTATGGAAGCTTAGACACCTACAAAAGGGATGTCCGAGATGGGGGGAGGGGTTTGAGAGCACGTATCCCTTGGTCTGTGTGTGTGTGTGCGTGTGTGTGCTCGAGACGTTTATTTACTTCATAATGGTAAACATAATCACATATCACGTGTTTAAGTTTGAATGGTTGGAACATGTATTAGACATGTCTGTGCCACATATACAGGATAATAAAGTGTTTACTGATCCTGGGTGATCTGACCACACTAAATTATTATGATTATTGATTTGAGGATGTGTTTTAATTACATCATTTGAAGTAGTCCATCCTTTTTTTTTACTGCACAAGATGTTTTTTGTCGGACTTAAATGCACTAGGACTGTAACTGAAAAAGAGACATAATTTTAAGCAGTTGAATGTTTCAGAGGCAGTGGTCTCTGCTAGGTACAGGTAAAATGTATTCAGGTGTGAAGTAAAGGCCACGTGCAGGCAAGATGACGATGATGCAGTTTGTGTCCAGCACCATGTGAAAACCGGCAGTTTTGTTTATATTGCAGCCTCTTTAAGTTTCTCATTTAGCAAATCCTCATTTTCTTTTTCATCTGACTTTTGATTTGAGTTTTCCCGTCTCAGTGTGAGTGAGTGTGTCTGTGAGTGACCGAGACCTTGGGTTTTCTCAAACCTCTCTCCTTTTGAAGGACATCTCTTTTGCCTTTAAATTGCTACACTTAAATACAAAAATGGAAACTCTCGTTCAACTAAAAAACAGCCAGTTTTTGATGGGACTGTGTCGCAACGGGCCTCCACCAGAACTGCAATATGATAACTCTTCAGGTAACAATCTCTTTTTTTCTTTCCCTTATTTATCAGATATGTAAAAAAAGAGAAGTATGCGTTATTATTGTATGTTCTGTATCCCAAATAAATGTCTCAATACCCTGTTTTCATCTCCAGAGCTCTTCCGCATCTCTACCTTTGCCCGATTCCCATCTTTGGGAGTCACAGAGCGAAGTCTGGCAAGGGCGGGTTGGTTCTACACCGGCGTGGGCGACCGCGTGCAGTGCTTCAGGTGTAACGTTACGGCAGAGGGCTGGCAGGCCGGAGACTGTCCAACAGAGAAACACAGACAGCTCTCTCCTTCCTGCTCCTTCATCCAGAGCCTCCCGTCTACTGCCAACCTGCTCTCTTCCTCCCACTCTGCCTTCTCCCCGCTACGCATTGCCCCGGCCATACCGGTAAGCTCAAAGTTTCTTTTTAAAAAAGAGACACAATTTACAGAGGAAAGTTACCCCTGTATTTTGGGACATCATAGCTGAAGAACAGTTAATTGTTTTTGACCTGTTAGAGAGCACCCTCTTTACCTTCCTTTCTTTTGTAAAATTGTAACAGTCACTTACTTTTTCTTCCAGATTTCTAACCTGACAGGAAGCCAAGGTGACGAGGCAGTCGGCTACCTGAACACAGGCTTCTCTGCTCCGCCACCCTCTAGCCCACTTAGTTGTCGTGGTGTGGAGGACATGTCCCACCAGCGGCCGACATGCCACAACCCCAGCATGCGCAGAGAGCAGGACCGCCTGGACTCCTTCCACCTTTGGACGCTCTCCATCATAACTCCTGCTGAGCTCGCCAAGGCGGGCTTCTACTACATGGGCCAGGGCGACCGCGTGGCTTGCTTCAGCTGCGGAGGACAGGTGTGCCCTCTAGTTTAGCTGAAGACCAATAGCATGCATCATAGACTTAAACTTCACTTTGGGATGACTCCCTCAGGGAAATTCAAGTTTCCAGTAGCACATTACAAAGGATCATGACACAGCGTACAGTGTAATCATTGCTGGGCTCTAATGTAGGTTGGAGTCTTACATCATGCTCGATTAAGAGGAGGCAAATCTGTTTTCAGTCACATTTTAAAAACACATTTTTGCAGAGAGTCAATTTAAAAGGATTGATTATGTACATTAGGTTGTATTTTGTGGCCCTGTGCTTGTTGTGTGTTGTATTATTAATCAGTATCCACCCTAACAATGTTTTGTTTGTATTTGCAGTTGAGTAACTGGGAGCCAGGTGACAGAGCTGTATCCGAACACCAGAGGCATTATCCAAACTGTCGTTTTGTGCGAGGGGACAGAGCCGACAACGTGTCGCTCGCTGGAGCAGCGGGAGCTGCATCTGGAGGGGTAACATCTCAGCTGTCCGGAGCCTCGGCACTCTGTAATGTATCCAACCCTGCCATGCAGCAGAGTGAAGAGAGACTGCTCACCTTCGTCAACTGGCCATCACGTATCCCCGTCCGGCCTGACCAGCTAGCCAAAGCCGGCTTCTACTACGTAGGTACGGAAAGTATCCAAGAGACAGTTATCCAGACATGAGCAGGGTGAATATTGGACTTGCATTCATCAAGTGGTGAAAGACACAACTCTGTGTGAAAGCTAACATGATTCTGTGTCCTTTTGATATGTAAATTAACAGAGGCTATGCTCCCATATTTGATAAACAAGTATTTGTAGGGGACAGAAGGGGATTATTTATTTATTTTTTTCTAAAATATGGCCGCTTTCATTGAAAAGGTGCTGAAAGTTTTACTCTGAATTTACCCGGATGGTTGGAATGGAGTCATTCATTTCCCCCTACTTGGGGTTGTCCACTGGAGGAAGGTGTTTCTCCAGTTTCTTTTCATTTGAACTGGAAATTCCCAACAGAAATTTGTTAAGAGGATGCCTGGTTTTAAACAAGATCTCATGTTGAAACGTGAGAGCAGGGTACTACTAAAGCTTTCAAGGAAAAAGGGAAATGAGAGATCAGAAATGATCATGTAATCATATTGGTCTCAGTCATCTTTATCAGAATCAACTTAGTTTTTTTCCCCCCTTAAACCTCCCCCCCAAAAAACCCCTATGCGTCACACTGAAAGCTCTCTGTTTGGCCTGCAGGTCGTAATGATGACGTCAAGTGTTTCTGCTGCGATGGAGGCCTGCGGTGCTGGGAGTCCGGAGATGATCCTTGGGTAGAACATGCAAAATGGTTTCCTCGGTAAGAACTTTTTGTGTGTGTGAGTAAAAATGTGTTGCACTTAGTAACGTAGTAAAATACAAATCTTCTGGTTGTTTATTTCCATGTGTAGAGGATGGTTTATATGAATGTTTGTATTCTTGTTCTTTGCAGGTGTGAGTATTTGCTTCAAGAGAAGGGACAAGACTTTGTTCACCAAATCCAAGCTCGCTTCCCTCGGCTGTTTGAGCAGGTTAGTACAGAGCCCCCCCAAAAAACTTGTTCATCATTCAAACGTTTGTAACACAGCAACTTATTCTAAAAATGCTTATTTTTCTGTTTCTTTTTCTCTCAAAAAGCTTCTAACAAATGGAGACAGCAACTCCAGAGAGTTTGTGGATCCACCTGGTGAGTTTTGAACGATGTAAAGTCAGAGTTCATTTTTTGCTGTCAGAGTTTGAATCTGTAGTCTCAGTCTGTTTTCATCAAACTCTTGTTTATTCTTCATATCTTTATTAAACTCTTGTTGTGACATTTCTATTCTCTCTTTCTCTCAGTGGTTCACCTTGGTCCGGGAGAGGAGCGGACTGAGGACGCCGTCATGATGAACACCCCCGTGATCAAGTCTGCTTTAGAGATGGGCTTTGAGCGCAGTCTGGTCAAGCAGACAGTCCAGAGCAAGATCCTGACGAGTGGCGAGAACTACAGGACAGTGCAGGAGCTGGTCTCAGACCTGCTGAGCGCCGAGGACCAGAAGAGAGAGGAGGAGCGAGAGATGCTGGCGGAGGCGATGGCGTCAGGTACAGCCGACAATGAAAATATGAACGTCTCTGTGATGTACCATCGGCTGCTCTCAGCCCATTGAACATTTGTAGGCCATTAACAATAAATTCCTTTTTGTTTCAGATGGTTTCACGTTTGTGAAGCGTCACCAAGCAGCATTGATCCAACGTCTGAAGAGTGTCGAGCCAGTGTTGGAGCATTTGAAAGAGCAAAATGTGTTATGTATGTTTCTCTGCTTTCTGTGTTTTAAATAATATTTTCAAGTAAAGTGATTATTTTAAACCCCTTGCCATGGAGCTGTAGCATTTAGAGTTCAGAGACCTCTTGACTGTGACTAACTCTTCTTCCCCGTTTTTCTGCAGCCACTGAGGAGTTCAGCGGGCTGAAGGCTCAGACGTCAGCACAGCAGCAAACTGCCAGGCTCATAGAGCTCATCCTCACCAAGGGAAACGCAGCAGCTGAGGTCTTCCGCAATTGGATCCAGAAAAATGACGTCCACCTGCTCAGAGATCTCATGGGTACTTCAATTAAAACATGCATGGATTCAGTTAAAAATATTTGATATATGTGGCGACAAAGCTACAAAGTACGTTTTTATGGTGTATTTATTGTTGTCCATTGTACATTAGCTAAAGCCTGAGCTAACTATGTTGTTTTTCACATTTTCAGCCCAGTCAAACGAAGCAGCATCACCAAGTCAAGATCTTTCAGGTATAAAGAGACCTATCCATCCTATCCAGAATTTAATGATTTGTCGATCATTACTTAAAATCAGCTCCATAGTGTGAAATTCCTAAATTTAAATGTTTCATGAAACTGTACTTTTTTTTGGTCAAACGTAGAGATGAACAGTAATGTTACCCGTTTGTAATCTGTGGTTTGATGTCAGACGAACTAATTAAGACTCGACATAAACTTGATACTTGTTACTTTTTCTCTGCAGACCTCCCCATGGAGGAGCAGCTGCGACGCCTGCAGGAGGAACGTACCTGCAAAGTGTGTATGGATAAAGAAGTCAACATCGTCTTCATTCCGTGTGGACACCTGGTGGTGTGCAAAGAGTGCGCACCATCTTTGCGAAAGTGTCCGATCTGCAGAGGCCTGGTGAAGGGCACGGTGCGAACCTTCCTCTCATAACCAGGAGGCAGTGAGCCACGTTCCCTCATGTGTCACAGCGATGTGATTGATTGTAAGCAATATGATATAAACTTATATTTATTGGAAAGAGCACCAAGGATGTTGTGGATCTCTTTCTTTGATCAAACATGTGACTTATGCCCACTTTAAACAACTTCCTAAACACATTAAATATGTTGCCAAGTCTCTTCTTCATGTATCTAAATAACCAGATAACCCTTACAGACTCCAGGCATCAAATAAAGCACATAGTGATGTACAGTGTTTTGTAGGTTTGAGATCATTATCATGCCATCATTTGGTATATTTTCATGGTACCATTTAATAAAAATGTATAAAACATCTCAAAGTAATTAATATTTAATACAGTGAACTTGTTGTTCATTAAAGATAACACTTAACACAAAAGCTTCAATATTGTTTCTAAAGTAACAGGTTTGTATTTTAACAAATAATAAACCATCTGATTGAAATGACTTGTGAATGACTGAATATCTACAACTCAGCTGCAGCAATTGTTTTTCTTACTTTACATAAAAGGTTATACTCCATTGATCTTGAGTAAAAGATGAACCTACATAGTTACATCATCCAGTCAGTGGCAACTGGTGGTGATAATCCTACCAGAGCCTTTACACCAAAATTTGGCTAAATGTTTGTAAAGTATGCTGGACTTGATCATGTATTTAGTATATGTACAAAGTAAAAAATAACATTTAGACTGCAGTTCAATAAGCACATTATCTGCTACAGGAGTATTTTTCCCCCTAATAAGCACTACCAATACAGTACAAATAGTGAGAACACTCAGGACACACCTGGCAAACCCAACTTAAGATACCTACACAGATAGAGGTCACCGTTATGTGTCTGAATAAGAGCCCTGAGATTTGTTCTAGTCGCACTGTGAGGAGAAACTGACGCGTTATTAATTTAGCCAACAAAATACTTATGAAATAACTTTCTACTTACTATCTTAAGTAATCCAAACAGAAGAAGCACTGATAAAATCATGTGTAAGGACAACTCAAAAAAAATACACAAGGATACTCAATGGGTTTTAGTTTATACAAATATTTATTCTTCCACAAGCCACTTCTGCCAGTTTAGATGATGCCAATCTGTAAAGAAGAGGACACAAATTACAAACTGCTAATCAGCACAGAAAACATTTGAACTTTAAGCGTCTGGCATCAGTGGTTCCTTTGAATGCATCACAGACATTCAGATCAAATAAAAGTTTACATCATGTGCACAGAATTGAAAGTTCTGAAAGCAAATATAATCAACATGGTGAAGTTAACTAGCTTTCAAAGTAAAAACATTTCACCATGTTAAATAACTGGAGACTCACCTTGTTTGCAACATCCAATGCATCGTAATCCGGTGCGAGACGAACGTACGCCTTCTTCTCACCGTCGGGCCTGAACAGAACAGATGAAGATGAAGACAGCAGTGAGGGAAAGGTGGCGAGTAAATCCAGTTCATATTTATAAGAGAATCAAAGGCAGTTTGAGGACCCACAAAGACTACAGTGAACAAACATTCAACATTCACCACTCAGGCTTAAATTATGTGCCCAGTACAGTACAGTTTCTAACAGGACACAAACATCTGGTCTAAGACTTGTACCTGATGAGCGTGTTGACTTTGGCGACATCGATGTCGTACAGCTTCTTGACGGCGTGCTTGATCTGATGTTTGTTCGCCTTGACGTCCACAATGAACACAAGTGTGTTGTTGTCCTCGATCTTCTTCATGGCGGACTCTGTTGTCAGGGGGAACTTGATGATGGCATAGTGATCCAACCTACAGAAGAGAAGAGTATATTAGGCCACATATTCCCAAGAGTCACCACAGGTTTCTGCTCATACATTTGCCTTTTCTCCACAACATGCATGAAGTGGTTTTGGTTGGGTGCATCAGTATTAATAAAGCTGGAATCATGTTTTTTCATACTTTGATCGCTATTACCATCATGTGCACACAGTTCGATCTCTATTTATCACTGGGGTGCTGCCATAGTGACTCACTTGTTCCTGCGAGGAGCACTCTTGCGAGGATACTTGGGCTGTCTGCGGAGACGGAGGGTTTTCGGCCGACGGAAGGTGGGAGAAGTCCTGATTTTCTTCTTCCTCTGGCTGTGGACGCCCTTAAGAACAGCCTTTTTGGCCTTCAGGGCCTTTGACTTGGCCTCAGTCTTGGCAGGAACCGCTGTCACAGAAATACCACTTGTTAGACTCATCAGCAGATCATCAGCTGTTAATGCTAATCCTAATTTTAAACTTGGTAATATGCAATAAGACATTTTGAGAAATGATTTAACAGCACCACTAATTTACTCTATCTTTAAAATATTTGACATATACATTTCATGCATAACAGATTGCAAGTGATGGAGATAATATTTCTCTACAAAACATTTAATCATCTCCTATGAAGTGTTACAAAAGAACTCTCAGAAATATACAATCAGACTTTACGATGTTACGTTCTAGACAGGTGACTGATAAACGCATAAATTTCATAAATCGTGAATGTTTTTTGTGCATTCAGTCATTTCAAAGCGCGTTCAGGGCTAAGAAATACTTTAACTTTATGATCACAAACAACGCTGGCACACGACTGACAGAAAACACTTACACTCCCAGGATATCTCATCACAGAAGCACTGTGATCTACAACTCCTAAGATTATACTACACATTCAATTATTTTTCCTGAGCCATTTAACCTGCCAATATTCACGTGTAGCTGATGTTTCAAACACCGCTAAAGATCGGCTAATGCTAACATTACTCAGCCCATCCGCAGGCCTTTTACGGAATAATTAAGGTTAAGGCCCGATGACTTGCTATAATATACCGATCAGGACTGAATATAAAACAGAGTTACTCAGGAAAGTAAAAGCTGTAAAAACACAGCTTAGTGAGCAGCGTCAGCGCTATCATGCTAGCATTAGCTAAGCATCACGTTTCTGCATACATGCCGGGGACGACGTGAGATTTAATCTTCACATTTACCCACTAGAGAGAGATACTGAGGTAATTTAAACATATATTCGTTTAGCTTTACATTTCGGACACGTCCCCTGCTGATTAGAGGTGTTACTAGTGTATTTCCATTGAATTATTTGTTAAAAAATGATCAGGTTGACAAACCTTCCTTCTTCACCTTCGGTGCCATGTTGAGAAAGGAAGCATACACGGGTTCTCCTGCAGTATATTGCATGGGCGAGATCTCAGGGCCCATGTATCGCGAGACTTCAGCGAGCTAAATTTACCAACCCACCAGCCACAGTTTATGCACACAAACATACATATATATGCATACATAAGTGCGTGAATGTGTGTGTATTCAGTTTTTGAAACAGCTGAGATTGGTGGGGTGTATTACTACACTTTATGCTTCGTAAAATAATTTAAGTTTCTGAGTCACTAAGAAAAAAAAAGTAAAATACATGTATGTATATATATAAATTTTAAAAGATTTTTTTAAATGGTCTGAAAAGTAGTGACTCCTGCAGCCACAAACATGTCACTTGCACTACCCTATCAAGGTCTCTTAAGTGAAATTCACATGACACTACTGTAAGCTCATTGAAGTCTGTAAGCTTGCATTTTTTGATTTTTTGTTATTTGATCACAAGTGTGCAGTACATAATATGCTCATATTAAACCTGCAGGAGTGAACGTTTGCTTGTGCATGCATCCTTCAGTATGGCCTATAAATATCATAATCTGTCATTTGTTCTGTAACAAAATGTCACAGATATCTTACCATTACAGACCCCAAGATCATGAGGGTTTATTAACTATTATCAACTTTATTAACTATTAATTATTTCACACCCTTGGCTTGTTGTTTACTTGGGTCTGTTCAACATAATCATTCATCACTCAGTCATTCCATACTGCCTGTATTTTACTTAAAGACTGTTTGTTAAAATAGGTTATGAATGTCATAAAAACAGAAATGGAAACAAAACAACACACATGCATATAAAACAGTTTATTTCATATTCTGATAATACAAAGCACAAATGTGAAAATTAGCATTATTATCGGACTCTAAGATGTAAAAAAATGTCCTCATCCACTGTCACATCAGTCTGCTTGCACAACTCTCCTCTATTCCTCTTGTGGTTTATTTTTCTTCGTCTTTTTCCTGGTGGAGAGTTGTGGAAAAAAAGAACATCTCAATTAGTTCAAACTATTTCAGTTCACTGAACTTGTGCCACGTCTCACAACATTTTAGCTCAGAGTGAACTTACCCCAGATACCTTGTGTTCATTTAATAGCTCTAATTTCTCATACTGAAAACTACCTGCTACTTGAGGTCTTTCATCAGTATTAAAACAGGACTTAACAATAAACAACAATCTTTTACCTGCATTTTTTCATTGTTATTATGGAAAGTTACTCTGACATATCTATGTGTATTTTTTTGTCATAAAAGCACCATGGTGTCTTTTAAGTATGACATTTTTCAATTTATCATGAATACTGAGAATAACTTCCTTCTCAAAAGTTGTCTGGGGCTTAATGGGTGCCATTATCTCTAAACCACATCACAAGCTGCACTTTGTACTTTCGTGACGGAAGACGATTTGTCATTAAAGGTGGAAATTTTGTTTTTTTATAGGAGTATGTGTCATTTGAACTTAAAAACAATTGTATTCATTTATCAGCATGGTAATTTCTATATTTGAGCATTTGTAACTCTGAGTCACCTACTGATAAATGGCTCAGTGTCTCGATGATGTCAGAGGCAAACTGTCAGATAAAGGTCAGTTCTAACATTAAACAGGTCACGTACAGCACAGTCAGTCCATTGTGAGGACACCTTCCTTACTTTTTTAACTTGGCTCCAGAAGAATTTGATCCTGTTTTCTTCTGTTTTTCTGTTCCACCTTGTTTCTGTGTTTTATTTTTCTTCTTCAGCCCTTTTGTCTTCTTTTCCCCTTTCTGCTGCTGCACTGCTGTTTGACCTTCACTCTCTCCTTTCTGCTCTCCACCCACTGCCTGCTTCTCTCCTTTCGGTCCCTTCTTTGCCGCTTTGCCTTTTTTCTTCATTAAGAAGCGTGGAGTTGTGCAAATGGTGCTTCTCTTGGGCGGTTTCTTCTCGAGTCTCCGCTTCACTTTGCTAAACACAAACAAATGCAGTTGGACAATTATAACATCACTTCAGCAAAATAACAAAGAAAGAGCAATTCTTCATTCTCATCTTCCAGCTGCTTTACCTGTGGATCTTTTTGATGCCGATCATGTAGTCCGGCACAGGACAGCCCGCTTGTTTTATGACATTAGCAATGCTGTTACAAAGAGAAACATATCGGGTGGAAAAGTGTGAATGACTGGTGAAAAATTAAGACAAATTCAAAACATCTGAAAGATTTTACAATATATATAACAACGCAGCGCCACGGACAAGCGTCAAGAACTTTTTCATTTGTCTGCTGAATTTGACCAACACCTGTACCTTAACACTGCCTACCATTAGCATACAAGGCCCTGAAAGTTGTGGTCATATACGTCTGAGCAGTAACACCATGTTTGGCATTTGCCACGTGTCCACGTACCTGCGCAGCAGTGGCTTGTCATTTTCTGTGAAGAACGTGATCGCCTTCCCCTGATGTCCAGCTCTCCCTGTGCGACCTGATGAGCAGCAAACAGGATGTATGAGGGGACTGAAGACACTGAAAAACTTGGGGCTTAAATTAATGCTGATATTTATTATTTATCTATGTATTTTTGATCATTTAAAGTTTAAAATGTCATAACATAATGACATATAATTCAAATATAAAAATCAACAAAACAAGTAAATCTTCAGGTTGTGAAGTTGTGAATAGAACATTTCAAATGATAAATGATGATTAATTGTTGTCCAAATAATCACTGATATATTTTGTTGATCATTAAATGGTTTCGGCTCAGTAAAGAACATTCTTGAATATCAAAACTAACCAATCCGGTGGATGTACTCCACAGCGCTTGTGGGGAAGTCGTAGTTCAGAACAAGGTTGACTCCTTTAAAGTCGATTCCTCTGGCAAGCAGTGCCGTGCAGATCAGCACCCAAATCTTGCCGGAGCGAAAGCTGCTCACTACGTTATCCCTCTGAAGAGAGAGAGAGAAAAAAATTCAGAAAATGAGGAGGAGAGTGAGCACAAGGCTGCGCTGCAGACAGGATCCATCATAAAGTGCATTCGGTGTTGGTGTGTACCTGCTGCTGCGTGCGCTCTGCGTGGATCACGTCTACGTTGATGCCTTCGTACACCAGCTCATGGAAAAGCTCCCGCGCTCGCTCTATAGACTGTACAAACACCAGCATGGGAGGCAGGAAACCCTGAAAATGTCAGAAAGGAGATCCTTTCATTTGATCTTCAAGAAATACTGTTTGTATTCATCTGTGTTCTTTTATGTGTTATCCCCTCCCCCTTTAAACAGTGACAATTACACTGCAAAACAAGTTAAATTAAATGAAGTCTTTACAAGCTTGCAATGTAATCTCTTGGGTGTCTCTTTTACTTTTTTTATGATGTCCCTCATGGCCACTAGTTTGCCGTTTTCCGTCCCCACGAACAGCAGCTCCTGTTCCACCGTCTCCACTGCTGTATTTCTAAAAACATGAGAGAAAGTGTGAAAAGCGCCGAGACAGATCGACCTAAGTAAGGAGTTCTACGTGCAGATTGTTACCTGTGCCCGATGTTGACAGACACCAGGTTGTCGAGGTTCAGACGGCACCACTGCTCCACGTCTGACGTGCAGGTGGCGCTGAAGAACGCCCGGCGCACCTTTGGACTGGAACAGGCCAGGAAAACTGAGGCGAGCTGCTCCCTGAAGCCCGTCTTACCGTCCTCGAACAGCTTATCGGACTCGTCGACAACCAGCCACTCCACTCTGAGCACCATCAAGACAAGAATCAACATCCCGTATTTCTTATTTTCATTTCTTCTCTGGTCTTAACGCAGAGCTTCAGACCACCGGAGGGACAGTCAAACACAGTTTGAGGCAGGTATGTTGCTGTTTCATCTCATTTTATAATCACATATTTCATTCATTGTTAGCTCTTAAGAGACATAGTGAGTTTTGGTGAATAACAGACGGGCACCTTAAAGAAAAAATGATTTCAGAGAGCGGCAGATGCTGCGTTACCTGCTGAGGTCGAGAGCCGGAGGGTCCTGCTTGAGAAGGAAGACGATTCTGTTTGGAGTACTGACGAGTATATCTGCGTGGAGAAATGAAGGAGGTCAGCAACTCAGCACAGATTTTGATTCGTACTTCGCCTCACCACGGTTTCCATTTCTTACCGTATTTTTTGTTCGACTGTGGTCCGTATTTCTTGGCTGCCAGTGAGGCTTTGTCTATGATGTGAACTCGAAATCCGACTCCCTCTGACAGGCGGAGCAGCTCTCTATAGGTCTAAACACAAACAAACCGACAGTGGGCTCATCATGAAAAACTCCAACTGCTTGATTGAAAGTGAAAGTGAATTTATTTGTAACTTTAATGTTTCTTAAATCATAATATAAAACTGCACAGACAATGTTTTTATGTTAACTACATCAAAAGTAAAAGAAGTTCGTTGCTATGAATTATGTCCAAACTGCAATTCTCCTCAGATTTGGGTAGCGTTTTAGCATCTTTAAGCTCAAAGTTTTGGTTCACTATAAACAATCTCACATCATCTTCTAATGAAAACGACCAAACAGACGTATATTGGTTTGTACCTGGCTGGCCAGTTCCCTGGTCGGAGCGATGACGACGGCTCTGAAGCCGAGGTTGGCCGGCTGCTGCAGGTGGGCGAGCAGCGGCAGACAGAAGGCCAAAGTCTTTCCCGACCCCGTGGGCGCGCAGGCCAGCAGCTCCCGGCCCTGATTGAGAAACACAGACACACAGACAGTCTTGTAAAACCACAGCGCGTGCGTCCTTCAACCACCCACACCGAGCGCGTCGTGCACGTCTGCACTCACATGCATCATGAGCGGTATCGCCTGCATCTGCACAGGCGTCGGGGAAGTCAGGCCCGCGTCCCGGAGGTTCTGGACGACACGCGAGCTGAGACGATACTCAGACTGCAGCTCCTCAAACGTGCACACGGGGTCGGGTACATCACAGCCGTGCGCGTTGATGCGGTGCTGAGCGCGGATGCGATTCACCTGCGAAGAGACGACGAGTTCAGAGCACAGACGGACAAAGCGGTGTCTTTGCTGAACAGCAGCAAATCTGCTTCTTAACGTTTTTCAAAGAGGAAGCGTGAGGACCTTTTCCTGATGAAGATGCTTCAGCCTCTTCAGAGAGGATTTCTCCTTCCCGTCGCCCGGCAGGTTCTGGATCTTCCTGTCCAGCGAGGAGGTCCAGGTGATCCCGTTTCCCTCTGCGACAGTCGAACAAAAGCAAACAGTGAGTCTCTGACACGGACAGTTATACCACATTTCATTTTATGTCATCACACACTGCTGTGATGTGAAACTTTTCATTTCACAGTTTTAATCACAGAGCTGTGTGGGGTTGAGCAAAATCGACAAAACCTCTATATATGTATCAGTACATGAACATATATTTGGATATAGTAACTTCTCAGGGCTTCAATTGAAAAAATGTTTGAGGATTAAATAGAAAGATTTCTATTTCTGTCGTAAAGCAGACCTTGATTTATAACATTGTTCATAAAGTACAACTACAAACAGAGATGTGACGCCACCTGATCATAAAACCAGACAAGCTCTCTCCATCTTACTCATGTCGCAGATGATTTCACTGACATGTGTTCACTTTCAAACTTGGCATGAACTGCATCTTTTGTTTTGTTTTGTAAAGAAACATCTGGACATGCTGTTAATCAGTCACATCTTTTACCTTCCACCTGGCCTCTCCTTTTCTGTTCCCCCCTCACGTCTCTATCTTCACGCTTGTGCTTCCTTTTGCCTCCTGCAGCAGACTCTGCTCCATCATCTTCCTCTCCATCACTCTCCTCCTCTCGTCCTCTGCAGCTCGGGGTTCCATTGCTTGTACCAAAGTAATCGATGGCAGAGAGCCGATTTGAGGACGCGTCGCCTCCCTGAGACCTGATAACCTGCGAAATAACAAACTCCTGTTTATTTCTCCTTCACCACACCTGGATGTTAAAGCTTTTCTCCCACCCACAATCGCCCCCAAAACACAAACAGTATCACCCCGGTTTGACTAAACGCACGAGCCGAGTCGTGTTTCTTTTTTTTTCTTTTTTCGTCTCAAATTCACCTTAAACCGAGCGGCGTCTTGTCCAAACCTCTTCAGGTCAAACTTTGCTCCCGATCCTAGTTTCCTGAACAGCTCGAAGGAGTCCATTCCTGCGGCAGCGTGCTCGGCCCGGATCCACGCACACCGCGCATCAACATCCGGGTCATCCGCCGGCCGCGGCCTCCCTCTGCTGCCCCCTGCTGGCCGAGCGCAGCACTGCAGCGGCGGGAGGTAACTGAGTACATTTACTCAAGTATAACTCGGAGGCGCTTTACTCAAGTATTTCCATTTCATCCATTTTTAATACTTGATACAGTTCAGTGGGAATTCAGATAAACAATTCAAAATCTTATTGAGAAATAACTGATGATATTTTTATATAAATATAAGTACATAAAGACTTTATGATCTGCTGCAGACAGGATCCACAAGCTGCCCAGAGACATATGTGAGGTGGAAAGTAGCTAAGCAAATTTACAAGAGAGTAAGAGAGTACAACTCTGAGGTACTTAAGTATTTTCCATTTTTCTGGATGTTTATACTTTTTACACTACAGAGGGAAATACACTACACTTAATTGATGATACTACTTGTTGCTACCCAGCATTATATCAGAGGTGGAAAGTAAATTTACTTACATGCAGTAAGATACATTACATCAGTATTTAGATTTTCTGGTGATTAAAATTAAATTAAAAATGAAAAGGGAAAAATTGTATGAGTATTGCATCTATTTGTTACCTCATTACTTGTTTGTATATTTACATTAATAATACAAAATCTAATGTTAAGCCTGATCTCCAGAGTGAATTCACAATCAGTGGTGGAGAGCAATCAAATAAGTTTCCTTGAGTATAGTTTTTTATTTCAATTTTCTGTTTACATTTATTACAAGATGTGATATACAATAACTCCATGTTGTTTGGTGAATTTTGTATTATGAGAGGAATTGGCAGTCTTTCAGATTAGACAGTGACCTTGGTACAAATTGTTACAGCGTCAGCATGTACAGTCCTGTGTTGAGTAACTCTGAAACCAAACAGTGTGAAATCACCATTTTTATTGTTCTAAACATGTAATGTGCTGCTCAGGAAGTCCAGTCTGTCAGTCCAATCAGCATCATGATTCCTGTGCTTACAGATTATGTAGTGGTCTTCATATTCTGAATTATGGCTGGGAAACACTATTATGTCAATATAGAACGGTGAAAATAAAACAATCAAATAAAAAAAACTAATGTAATAAGTAAAACAATAAATACAATTTCTCACTTTAACTAACTTGGACAACATAATTCTATTGATCCCAATGTTTATATTTATCTATTAATTTGCCCTCAAAATGTAATTTCAGTACATGGTTTTGTACATCAGAGGTTAGTCCATAAAAGAGTGAAAGTGCAAGTTAGATTTAAAAAAGGCTCTAAAGGCATCAAACTTCAGAATGTCTTGAAATGTACATGAAGCCGGCGGTTTTGTGGTTCCTTGTGATGTCCTAAAATCACGGTAAGACAGAGCAGATTAAATTTACTTTATGTCACGAGTTGGTTTGCGGTTGGATGTTTCTCCTTTACCCTCAGCTAGAAATGACCAGTTAAGGCTCTTCACAGGTTTTCAGTAAATCCTGCAGGAACTCAATCACCACCTCTTTACCCCTCTGCTCCTCTGCCCATCCCTCCCCTTCAGCCTTCAGCCCCCTCAGTCTGATCAGGGTCTCCTGCAGGCTTTTTATTCTCTCCTGAGGGGTGAAACTGTCGCCCCCTGAGTCTTTCTCTCCCTGTGCCCCTTCTCCTCCTCCTTCTTCTGCTCGAAGATATTTTATTAAATGCTCCTTGATGCCCAGGCCCTCCTCGCCGGCCAGTGAAGCCCCGAGGGAGGGCATGTCCTGCGGCTGGCTGACGGCGAGCAGGTGCAGGAGGGCTTGTGAGAGCGTGTGTCGCAGGCTGGCGCTGTAGCGGTACTCCAAGAAGTCGTTGGTGTCCTCGCTGTTCTCCAGCGCCTTGGCCAGGGAGTGCCACACGCAGCTGAAGCGCTCCGTGTCCCCATAGCAGCCGCGGTGGGCGGGAACTGCCAGGGCGGCAGCAGACTTGATCCGCACCTTGAAGTTCTTACAAGAAGTGACCACATGGCACAAGGAGAAGAAAGCATCACTGGACCATGAGGCGGAGTCTGAAAGAAACAGAATCGGACATTTAAGTTGTTGCTCAACCAGCTGCTTCAAACATGAACAGTCTCAGTCTTCTTAACTGACTCTCCTGCAAGTAAGTGAACAGGAATGTTTCCTAAAGCTCAAGCTGATGATCTGACAGGTGAAGCTCTCTGGGAAAAACACTCACCGAGCGGCAGGGCGGGGTTTCTGAAAGCATTTCCCAACGCGTAACAGGCGTTCCATCGGACCTTCATTGTGGCTTCTGATTGGACAGTTTTGACCAGAGCGCGGACTGCGTCTTCCAGCGGGCGCTGGAACGCTGACCGGGTCAGCTGACTCTGACGCAGGAAGTGAAGCAGATTCCCAAGTGCTCGCACTGCATTAGACTTCACCTGGAGGGGTTGAAAAGAGGGAGCGAGGCTAGAACATGAGGCAGAACTAGGCAGAACAGAAGAGTTGAAAATCTGAAAGTTTGTGTGCTCTTTTTTTGTTAAAGTACAAATGCTCTCACCCTGTCTTTGTCGCCTGATGCTCGGGTGGCCGCCTGCAACATCTTGAGTAGCAGCATGTCCGATAACTCTTCCTGAAAGTCCACACCTACACTCTCCCTGATAAAGAGATCGGAGATTAACATATTACAAAAATAAAATCTCTAATCAGTACACTAAATCTAATATTTTGTGAGATGAACATAATTCATGCTTTTAAAGATTACATTTCTTTATTGTGCTGTTATAAAGATGTATTCAGTGTGTTCTCGAAGTAATTCATCTCAGAATCAGTGTTTTCTTACATATTGACAATAAGAGTGTCTGTGAGGTTGCCGAGCGACCAGGCAGCCTTGGCGCGGACGTTTGGAGATCGATCGTCGAGGGCAGCGAGGATGGTGTTCGCCGTGTCCGCCACAAACATCACATCCTGTAAAAGAAAGAGGAAGAGAAAAGAATAAGATCTTGGAGGCTTATAGACAGAAGTCTAACAGATCCCTGTGGCTCACAAACATGCTGCACAGTGGTGAATGCCCTCACCTCTCTCAGACAGGGGAACAGGATGTAGACCCCCAAAGCCCTGACAGCCGCTGTCTTCACCAGATAGTTATCGCTGTAGGTCAGGCCCAGCAGCACGGTGATGCACATCAGCTGGGTCTTGTCCTTAAAAACAAACGATACGCGTCACAAGCACAGCTCTGTGTGGCTGAGTGGGGAAAAAAACAGGCAAGAGTCCAATCAAAGAGGGACTCACAGGCAGCTGAGCGAAGGCCTGCGGCAGGATGGAGGAGAGCGTGTCGCAGGCGCTCGTCTGCAGCGTGGGATGTTGTTCGTTCTGCAGCGCTGCATTCAGAGGACCACTCAAGACTTCTGACCAAAACATCACCACCTATATCAATCCCCATATATGCAGGGAATGAAAACACATTAGTACATCCTAGTTTGTTGAGCTTTTTAACCACACAGTTAAAATATTTACCAATAATATTGCTATACTATTTTTTAAACTGTGTAGTGACACTCTTCCGTCTTTAGTTAAATTTTTAATACTTTTTATAATCTGCACCATTTAAAAAAGGAGAAGAAAACCAACAACACTGAGTCTCCATAGCATACAGCAAAAATATAGGCTCACATAATTCTACAATTAAAAAAGATGATTAAATTCACTAGATCCAAGTCCTGGGTCTGCCCCATCAGTGAACATTGTATCATCCAAATCAGTGAGCAAAAGGGATGAAAGAAACACAAAAAAGGTAAACTTACTTGGCTCATGGGGACCCTGGAGCTCTCGGGCACGTTGTTCTCTGCTCTGTACTGCTGAATTATTCCCGTCCCTAACTCCTCTAGTAACTAAATGAAAAGATACTCATGTCAGGACACAGGTCTCGACCTTCTGATTGCTTGTGTAATCTCTAACAATTCACTAACTGCTTTCATTTCATGCAGTCACAGTATATTTTCATAGAAGCTTAAACACAGGAGTAAAAAATAAGTGATAAATAAGAGTGAAGGAAATAGAAGGCGTTACCTTTGCTCCGTGCAGCTGAATGGACGGATCCGTCTCCCTGAGGCACCGAGCGCTCACCTGCCCAATCTCATATAGACATGCTTGGGCCAGAGAGAAGTAGCCACGCACCAGGTGGGACATGACCTAAAACACGCAGAACTTTTTAATAAAAGATTTCAGTGTCAAAATGTCACTTCCAGTCTTGTCCATCATCTCTCACCTGTAGAGCCTCTAGTCGGACGGGGGAGGGCTCTAAAACGGCGCCTCCTCCTGTTCCTGCCCCTTCGCTGTCTGACGGGTCCTCTCTGGGCTGAGTCACCAGCGACACACACAGCTGCAGCAGCCACGGCGGGGTGCTGTCCTCCTCCCCCGGCGTGCGAGGAACGCGGGGGGAGTGCGTATCCAAGCTCCTCTGGGAGGGTGTAACTGGTGTGCGAGAGGGTGAGGACACGCCGTCTCGTTGTCTCCAGCTTAGGGCCGAGTCCTGCGGCGTGAATGAGCCGGTGCTGCTGCCGCCGCTGCCCTCCGGCTGTCGGAGGAGGAGCTGCACCTCGGGGAGAGGCGCCTGAGTCGTCACCAGAGCCCCGTAAAGAGTCAGGACCGACACGCGAACATTTACATCTGAAGTCAGAAAGCAGTTGTGTTTAAGAAGCATGTTTTACTCATGTGTTCTCCTAAATCAGATATAACATACAATACAGACCTCTGTGACGCACGTAGGGACGCATCTGCTTCCAGAGCGGGCTGAGCAGGCCAGGTCTGAGACGGTGGTAGGGGGCATTCGCCACCAGGTAGGCCAGACACTGACAGACAGGAGAGGTGGGAATATCTCATTAATAGATTCTTTTGTTTTTGTCCAATCCAGATATCACGTGTGTGTGCATGCTGACAAAATATGTTTCTGCAAGCAATCATACCTTTATGACCTGTGTGAGCGTCTGAGGGGAAGTCTCAGCCAGCAGAGCCAGGCTGAGGGAGCGGTGCAGCTCTCTGATGGCGGTGGCCAGCAAGAAGGAGAAAGGCGTGTAAGACGTACGAGGAGACGCCGTGTCTTCAGCCACGGCCAGGAACTGACGGGATCCGTCAAGCATGGCCGACAGCACCTGAAGAGCACATGCACGCACCTGGAGAGAAATGAAGAGAGATGCTGCAGCACCGTGTGTGGGGGAGAACTCTAATAAGAGGGCGGGAGTGTTGTACCTTTGGTGAGGGGTCCTTCAATATGATTGTGAGGAGTGTGAGAGGCGGCGGCCCCCCGATGGGAGAGTCGGGGATGAAGGAAGACCAGTAGCCGTACAGAGTCCTCTTCTCTACACCTTTCACCACTGCTAGTAGACAGTGCAGCGCTCCCTGACGCACACGGCCGTGGTAGAGTCTGAAAGATGAAATTAAGGTTTGGGGAAATGAAGAAATACATACAGGTCTATCATTGTCCAGAAAAAAAAAAGATCACGGTAACATGGTTGGAGACAGACGGCATCTTTCTGTACCTTAATTTGCTTTGTGCATTGCCTTCTGGGTCAGAAAACTCTGAGTCAGAGCTTGTTCTTTTCCAGGAGGGGTAGAGAGACGGGGCAGAGGGTCTAGACAAAGACTCTCCCTCACCTCTGCCTCCTTCTCTTGCCTCTCCCTTCTGAAGTGCAGGCGCTGCCTCTCTGTCATCTTCCTCTCCCTCAACCCCTCTGCTCTCCTCAGTGCTCGTCTTCTTCCCCTTTCCCCTGGATTTCCTCTTTTTATTCTGAGGAAAGATAATAAAAACATGTCAAACACACATTTGTGTTTCATCACTGATTATGAAGCAGCCCTTTCTATGATTCCAACAGAAATGAAGCCTTGCCTCACCCCTGAGGTTTTGCCTGACACATCCTTTGGTGGCTCAGTGGATTTTGGTGGTTCAGATGGTTTTGGAGTAGAGAGACCCTCATACTGAGGGAGAGGTGCTGGGTAAAGCACAGCTGGCCACTCCACATTCACACCTGGAGTTCCCTGGAACATGAGCCTCTGCAGAAGACATGTACAACACTCAAAATTATTGCAACAATATAAAGGGTGATATGACATTTCAGTAAAAAAAAAATGATAAAGCAATGATAAAATCTGCAAATGTGTTTCAGATTTTCACCTTAAGTGAGGCGAGTATAGACCCAAGCTCCTCCCCTCCACCAAATTTCCACTTCCCGCCTGACAGACAACACTGAAGGCCCTTCAGCGCCGCCTGGATCACCTGCACAGAGGACACAAGGGCAGATGCCAGTCAGCTAAGGCTAAATGTATTTTTAGCCAGTTAGATTCTACTGAACGATTGTCTGTACCATGCAGTAGAAGAGCTCATCGGTGTCAGGAGGTTTGGGTGACTGCAGTGTTTTCAGGAAGACGGTAAAAGATACACTTCTGTATTGATCATCCAAAGATGGCTGACCCGGGATCCTGGAGAGAAACAATCGAGCCAAGAAAGGATAGTTCAAGGATTTAAAGGGATTATTAATAACAGTTTTTTGTAGATGAATACTGTTTTTATTTTAATACATCCAAAGAGGTTTTAGAAAGGTGTGGAATAAATGTATGACTTTTCCTACAAAAAATGATGACTGTGAATTAATCATTTAAAAAGGTTCACCGGTCCAAAATAAATGTTATGTTTACCGCTGGTATTGTGAAGTATGTCTGTGTTTACAGGGATCAAGAGTCTTATTTGCCAGTTGGTGTGGAAGCAGACAGTTTAAGATTGAGGAAACCCTGGTTCAGCTTTTGCTTCTGGAATCGAGTTACAGGTTATCTGATAATTGTAAGTCCAACAGTGACTCTCTTTGACCTCTGATTTTGGTTTCTACCAACTCCTGAGGAAAGTATCGGTCTCCATAGCTGCTCTATCTATCCTATCCTATCCTCCACTATGTTCGCTAGCTAGTCACCAACTGTCTGTCTATTTGGTGCTGGGCAGGTAGTGTACAGTGCTTTCTCTCTGTCCTAAATAATGAGCTGAAACTCGCTCTAAAGCCTACCTGAGACAGATGTTGGCCATACAGGTAAGAGCAACACGGCGTAACTCCAAATTTGGCTGAGACGGAGAGCTGTACAGCAAGAGGACTCCATCTTCACCCAACAAGTCACCGAGGTGCTGTGAAGAAGACGAACACGCCATGTAAATATTAAGCAGTTTTCACACACTACAGTACACCTCCACAAAGATCGTGCAAACATCTACCTGATGACACTGAGGCCCATTCCCATACACTACTGTGGAGAGCGCCAGGAGGACGTCAGAGTGTGTCCACGCACTGCATATTTTCAGCGCACTGATGGTGTAGTTCACCAACACATCCAGCGTCTTTTCGTCCATTATTACCTTAATAAAGCAGTGACAACAGTACAGTACATTTCAGGGGATAATACACACGGCCAGGCAGGCTTCTTACATGAATAGTGTGATCTGTACTGTTTCCAAAAGGCGGGACCTCACCTTCAGCTGATTGAGGAGATGATGTACGAGCTGGCAGAGTTTGATGACTAGATGTTCTTGACTCAGCGGCACAAGGCAGCTGGCGTGTTTCAGCAGAGTGCACACCTCCTGTAAATATTTAAAGCAAAAAAAGTATAACCAATCAGTGTCTTTCACAGCCACAAACAAAAAAAAGTATAAGCCTGAATATTACATATGTTGATTTAACTGACTGATTTATGGGGTGCTGGCTGCCATGATGTTATGTGTGGTTGTTTCCAAAAGATTTCTGTGGTGTTTGGTGTCGTTGCTAGGGGCGTTGCCATGCAGAACTACATGATGTAGGTTGGTGCTGCATTGGTGGGTGCCATGGTGATTACTAAGGTGTATCACGGTGGTTGCCAGGGCACTGAGTGGCTGCTAGGTGGTTGCTATGGTGATTCTTAGGTTGTGAGGTATGCCTGCAGCACAGTACAAATCCAGGTTTTAAACGGACCCATTGTGCACACACAAAGGTCCAGATTTATGGTGCTGTGTTGGTTCCTGGCCCCAAAACAGGACTGAATGTAAGTTCAGATACTCTTTTTTTCAGTTACTACAGGCAAAGAAAAGTAAAGCAAAGTGTGCGTTACCTCGGGCCGGATGTTAATGCTGGGGTCGAAGGTTTTGTTGTAGTTTTCGGACAGCAGCTGGTCGAACAGCAGGTTGAGCTCCTCTCGCAGCTGGCCGGAGTCTGGCCGCAGCGCCCGAAGCTTCGCGCCGCAGCGGGCGAACTGTTTCTCAGCGTCGGACGGCGAGCCGAGCGGCCAGCCGTCCGCCGCCTGCGGGGTGAACGGGGCGGCCTCCGCGGACAGAGCCACCGGGGGGAACCCGTCCCCGCGGCCCACAGGAGCCGGTGCTGACTGCCCGGTCTGCGCCGCCATACTTTCACAGACCCGGAAGTGTTTCTGTCGTTTTGGTGCTTCTCCGCCTTCATTTAAAGCTTTACATCCGCATGTCAGACTCATTACTGCCCCTGCTGTTAGGCC
>JBAJHX010000067.1:10772500-10796986 GCA_037176925.1 Amniataba percoides
CGTTTTGGTGCTTCTCCGCCTTCATTTAAAGCTTTACATCCGCATGTCAGACTCATTACTGCCCCTGCTGTTAGGCCTAGGTACAACAGGTGAGGAGCAAGACTGTCCAATTACACCGCAGAGGAAGAAGAATAAAAATCATATTTAATGAAGAAATATCTTACTATAAAAATACAGCATTTTTTAAAAACTCTTAAAAACAGGTTATGTACTAAACGTGTTTATCACAATTGTAATATATGGTTAATTTTAAAATATATGTTCTTGTTGATGCCCACAGGAGATAGATGAAACATATTTAATTGCCCTCTACGGTCGCCCAGTGTGCAATAAAATGTGATCAAGTGCCATACAGGAGGTCCTACATGTGAGAAAATTAGTTGTTTCTAAATTTCTAAATTCTAAAAATTGTTACATGCTAAATGGTCCCAGGTGTGTTTTAATTTCAGGGATGTAACATAATGCAAATCTGGTAAACTTTTTTACTTTAACCAGTGTTTGGAAATGTTTCACCATAAATGCATCAGGACTCTCTGAATAGTGTTGCACTGGAAAATGTTGCTGTTTTGTGCTCTGTGGGGGAATCATAGCTTGTTTCAGGAGGTCGTGCATGAACTATCTCCACAGTGTAGCTGGTATGATGGGGAACCTCACTGTTGTCAGTTAAGAAACTGTTTTACATTTAATATTCAAGTCTCATTTTTCAGCTTTTGAGTGTGTGGACAGAAGTATGTAGTATATTAGAAACCAAACTTGCTTTCCCAATGAGATGTAAAAACATATTATAGTATGTGCAAGTGAAGCAAATTCAAGGCAGGCATACACAGTGGACACTTTTTGAACCAATTTACTGTCTCAAAAGTGGTTTTGCACTCATCACAATGAAAATATCACAATACCATAACTAAACTTACATTCCAGGTATACAACAGTAACGTTGTAAATGTTCACAACTGAAGTGGAAACAGGAATGTCCAAGCATGTACAAAACCTTGAATCTCTTAGCAGGCAATATTCTTTATTAAGTGCAACAGTCTTGGCTTTTTTTTTTAAATTCCATCTCAGCCGTCACTGAAAATTAAAGGCTTTAACAAAAACTCTGTTGCCCATTTTAATTCCACGAAAAATAAGTTACACACCCATATGAAACAATGTACAAAGTCCGTGCATCAATGCAAGGCAAAATAATATCTGGAAAGTATGAGTCTGTAGACTACATGTGCGAATGCTGACTGAGCGGTTTTACATTTTTCTTTGAATGGCACGTTACCAGTCCAGGCATGACTACAGCACACTCCCACTGACAGTAGTGGCATTGTAGGTGGCAAACAGACTGAAGCGAGCAGGAAACCATATCTGCAGAAAGGTGGCAGCAAATGTAAAACGTGGCACGAGATGTACTAAGGGCTGAAGTAAAAGTATTTTCAGGAGGGCTCGTGGGTATTTCAGCCCGACTTGAACAGTAGAATGGCCACTTGGCCCAGGTAGAAGTAAATGAAATGCTTCGTCTCGTGCGTCACGTAGCTGCCAAAGTTCCTCCCAACGATGCAATGCCACGTGGGGTTGTACTTCTTGTCAAACTCCTGCAGGAGAGATGACAGTGAGTAGGTAGATCAGAGGCCATTAACAAAAAGTTCTCACCAGCTCAGCTTTGCTCTAATGCACCTTTTTGACATAGGCGGCGATGTCCTTCTCAATGTTGTACTTCTCCATAGCCTGCATGGCACAGTCCACTGCGTCCTGCTGCATTTCATCAGGCATGTCAGCATTCTTTATCACGGCCTTTCTCTCAGTCATGTTGGCGTTTGTTTTGTTTTTTTTGCTCGCCCTGCACAGGAGAAGAAGAAAAGTCATCTAATCAGAGACACATTGTTCTTTACTAGTTCCACCTCCAACGACTCTGCTGCCACCATGTACAGACAGTCAGTTACAATCACTTATTTGCATTGTGAATGGATGATTTACAGGGCTACATGAGGCACGCAACTACCTCATGAATCAGGAAGTCCATATGGGCTGACTTTGTCTAGCACACACACACACACACACACCTCAGTAATAGCTACGTGCATCACAGCCAGTAGTAAAAGGGTGAAACTGAGCACACAATTAAACTCCAAACAAAGATGCACCGTGCAGCTGACATCATCTTAACCTCGCCCCCCCCTGCGCACGTCTAACAATACGACAACTCCTGGCGTTTGGAAACACCAGTGTCAAAACAAACAAACAAACCAAACCAAAGTGCAGTGAGCAGCCCTGCTCCGTGAGGATGAGCCGGCCTGTCTCACCTGCAGCCGCTGCAGCAGCTCGGACTCCCCGCGTGTCTCACTCAGTCTGACTCTTACCGTCTCAGGTTGACAGCTCTCAGCACAGGAGGGAGTGGGAGAGAGAGATGAATGGGAGGGGGGTCCTCGTTACGGGCGGCCGCACACTTCCTCGCTCATTTATGAAAGGAAAGCGTGCTCCTCCGCTCCGCCCTCCGCACCGCCCGATTGGCCGCGGTCACGTCTCCACCCTGCTGACGGCGGCTTTCACTTGCGGACAGTGTCTGCATTTTATTTCCACCCAGAATGCACCGTTTTCACACACACACCCAAATACATACACACACACACACACACACACACCCCGCCCCTCCATGGGACTGATCGATCCAGGTGATTGGGCTGATCGATGCCATTGATCTGAATAGCTCAGAGGGCTTGCGACGCAGTGAGAGTCAGATAAGAGGCAGCCAGCCACGAGGTGGACATCCAATAATCAAAGTATTGATCACATGTCAGACATAAGATAGAGAGGGAAAAAAACTCCTTTTCTGCATTTTCACCCAAATCACACTTTCATCAGTGCACCATGATGATGTAATGGTTAGAGAGAGGCAACATATTACACTGGTTTATGGCCCACCCATTTTCAAGACTCCTGAAAATCTGTGTGTGTGTGTGAAACTCTCCCTAAAACATGCACATGTTAATAATAAGAAACCTGTGGCAAAATGAAGTCAGTCTGGGAAACGTCCACTTGTTTATTGACTCTGGTCACTGGTGGAGGAAGTATTCAGATCCTAAAAGTATCAATGCAATGGTGTTAAAATACTCCGCTACGTTACTAAAAGTCCTGCTTTGTTCGTAACTTTATACAAAAGTGTTAACATATACATCCACTTTAAATATCAAAGCCCTCACACTTTGCAGCGCAATGACACCTGTGAGTGATGGACCATTTTAGATTATGAGACGATTCACTACCAAGTCACACGACAGAAGAATAGCAGAAAGAAATGATGCACAGGAGTTGTCGTATTCAGGCCCAGTCGACCCTACAGCCCCTTGTTTGTGCGTCTTTTCGTAAACGTTAAGATCAATCAGACGATACACTTAAAGCTGCACCCTAATCCACAAACTCCATCATCAAGTTTGTGGACGACGCAGCTGTGGTTGGACTCGTCTCGGGAGGTGACGAAACGGGGCTGGAGTTCAAAGACTAACAGGGTGGTGTGGAGAAAACAATCTGGCCCTGAGTGCTTCCAAGACCAAAAAACTCATAATAGACTTCTGGGAGCACAGCAGTGAACACACACCACTGCACTTCAGCGGGGCCTGCCTGGAAAGGGTCCCTTCAAGTTTTTTTTTGGCATGCTTGCACTATGAGGACTGCTCCAAATTTTGCTGTACCTGTATAGTGACAATAAAGGAATCTTCAATCTTGCAGGTTCTGGAGTCATCCATCCTCCTTATCTGTTCCAGAGGAAACTCATCTCATCTGTCGTCAAGGACACCGCGGATGAAGAGTCTCGGTTTTCCACGTCCACGCCTCTTGTGGGGAGGTTGATGCAGTCTGTCAGAGGACGTGCTCCAGCCTTCCCAGCTTCACCTGTCAGTTATATACACAACTATGACAAAGCAGAACAAGAAGGAGTGAGATAAAAAAAATCCACATTCCAGTAAATAAAACCTAAGTACAAGTTTAAAGATACATGATCTCACCTTCTTTTTCATCTGAAGAGATACAGACTGGAAGATGGTGGCCTCTAAACCATCTGAGAGGGAAACAGTAAAGGACCTGATCAGCCTGTAGTACTGCAGAGTTGTCATCTCCACAGTGGACTATCATAGCAAAGGCTTCTACAATGTGATGATGGTAGGCCTTAAACAAAATACTGAGGTTTCTCAGTGTTTTGAGACATTATTTAGAGAACGTTTCTTATATCAGTGACTTATAGCATCCCATCACTGGCTCAAATGGGCTTCCATAGGTTGCTCATATTTCTGTCCGCCTAAAACAAACCTAAGCAACCATTCAAGTAACCATAAATATATTTAACTGTACCCAAGTTTTAGACAATAAAACTTTTAATTTAATACCATTTTTTAAACCAATTCAAGTAAATCTGTTCTTACTGGTTTGGTTTAACAAAACATTATACAGTAAATTATGTGTTTTCTGGATTGTAACTAAGTATATCTACTTAAGTACAATACTTAGAGGCTTTCATATATTCTTGACAATATTATACATATTTTCTTGAGGCAAAAGTAGCTGAGTCTGTATATTATATACATATATAGTTTTACCCTCCTCAGCTATTACCTATTTTTTGTTGGTAGAAATGTTGAACTAAAACAGTAAACAGGCATTGGACCCTCCAGAAACAACTGGTAATAGTTTCATACAGTCTACATACAAAATATCCCAAACACAGCTGCAGGTGTTGTATGTTAAACAGTGCAAAGAAAGAAAGACAAACAATAAACTTCTGTTATTGAAAGTTTTATTAAAAGAGAATAAAGCTTTTAAGATACTGGAGATTATACTTGAGAATCTGAAATAATCCTCAGGAAAAGACTGACCTATGAAAAAGATACAAACTACAAACCTCCCAATCCTCCCTCATCCCTCCCTCCTCCTCTATTAATGGGTGCCCACTATTTACCACTCTCCTTAGGTGTGTGGATCCATCCTGCACCTCACAGCCCTCCTCCTGGTTTTGAGCCGGACTTTGCGCTTTTTTTTTTTTTTTTAATTTCAAGAAAAAGAAAAAAGAAAAGTAATCGTGTCTGAGGTCCCACACAAAATGAAAAAAAGCATAATTTGGATGATTTAGAGCCAATTTAGTCTGAATATTTCTGAAATGCGGACAGGCCGGGGGTCAGGATCCTCTCCCGGTAAAATGCTCCCATGCGCCTGCTCCATGTATCCATCCTGAAGCCTAATCCTAATCTGATCCTGAATCCTGATCCGGCTCCGGAATGGGGAGGCAATGAGCCCAGTCCAAACCTTTAGAATACCAGCAGAACCAAAGAGAAGGAGGCAAGTTAGAATCACACCTTCAGGGAAGAAAAAAACAAAACAAACTGAAAGACACCTTCTACAAAAAAAACAAACAAAAAAAAAATCCCAGAAATATTTACTTTGGATACTAAAACAAAGAACTCAAGCTTTGGGTCTCCAAGTACAAAGTGGTATACAGAACTGAAAGCATTTTACAACAGCACTCTATTATCAAGTGTATGTAAATGAAAAAAACAAACAAACAAAAAACTGCACAGCCTTATAGAGCAGATTTCACAGTTGACAAGGCACAGCTATCATACCATTGGCGCCATATTTGACTCCTCCTCCTCCTCCTGTTTATCCTAATATGAACTGTTTCCTCTCTTCCCATCCTATCCTGTTCCTCTGATTTCTACAGAGAGATACACAAAAAGGTCAAAGGACAGCAGAATATGCTTAAGAAGAAAGGATTTGGTTTGCCAAATGGAAAAAAAAAAAAAAAAAAAAAAAAAAAAAAAAAAAAAAGGTGTATAACAAGGTTAATTGGGAAAATAAAAGTATGGAGAGGCGAAAGACATGGTGAGCAGAAAATCAGTGTCAGAGCGGGAGGGGGGTGGGGGGGGAACGACACACCAGAATCATCTGATCTGCAAAAATGACAGACCAAAGAAGAAAAACTGCAACAAAAACATGGTAGAACAGGGAACGCACGAGACAACGGTGTAAACGGTTAACGCATGAGATGATCCGTGGTGAGTACACAGGTGTTTTTGAGCAATGCGAAGATTTTCCCCCTTGTCCATCTGGAAGGTGTCGTCGGGGTGAACCTAGGTGCGAGAGCGAGAACGGGAGCGAGAGCCTGAACGGCGGGCGCGGGGGGAGCCTCTACTGCGTCGCGGGGAGTAGCTGCGTGACCTGCTCTTGCTTCGGCTCCGACTGCGAGAGCGGGAACGACCATAGCTGGGGCTGCGCGGGCCATCGGCCTTCACACGAATGTAGGCCGTTTCTCCCTAAACACAAAACAGAAAAACATGTGTGACTTAGGAAAACGCCTGGAGTCACAACACATGACATTTGTACATGTAGTGTGCTTTAAGACGCAGGTTAAGTAAAACATAACCTGTATCTTAAGCCAGACCTTATTTTTTGGCCTTCACTCACTTATTCACTCATAAATAAATAAAAATTTGATTACAAAATGTGGTCCTATCTTCTTCCTTTATTAGTTTAGCCCACAGCTGTAACCCTTTACGTACCTCATGAGAGCGAAACTTGGTGTTATCCAGTTTACGGACAGCATAGACCATGTCGTCTTTGCGTACGAACTCCACCACCCCGGTGCCATCACGGTACACATCGGCATAACACACATCACCCGCGTCTCGCATGTGATCCTTCAGGTCCTGCCAGCTGCCACTGGGAGGGAGGCCTGATGGGTAAAGGTGGTGTAAGTCAAAATCGTTCATCTGGACACTTGAGGAGTCAGAGAAGACAGCCTGCCAAGGGAGGAAGGCGTCGTTTACCTGAAACAAGAACCCTGTTCTCAGAGCGCCGCGATGGGGGGCCATTCCTTCCCCTCGGGGGTCCCATCCCTCCGCCGCCGCCGCCACCGCCACCTCCACCTCCTCTTCCACCTCTTGGAAACTCAACACGCAGGCGGTAGCCGTCGTAGTCGTAACCATCACGGCCGTAAACAGCATCCTCAGAGTCCCTGTGAAAGTCAACAATTAATCATTACACTCAAATCAGCTCAAGAATACAGATTACAATTGAGCTGACCTGGGAGAAAAAAATGATCTCTCAATGAATTACTGTCCTAAAGGAGGGAAACCTAGGCTGAGGAACAAAAAGTGTTCAAACTAAGATGAAAAATATGAAGCATAAAGTGAATCTTTTGACAAAAGTAAAGCAGAAATAATTATGTAAGTTCATCTATACACAAAGAACCAGAGCATACATCAATAATTTTCATTTAATACAGTTAATATGTACAGAGGCACTTATTGCATGAAACAGTCAAAATTCCGTCCAAGTACATACAACTTCTTCAGGCCTTCAAGTGTTTATAATCGTGCAAATGCTGAGTGTGTTGAAGTTGCTCAACAGCTCTTATCATTTGCTTTTTTTCTGTTGATATCATACAATTTGGGTCCTATTGTGACATTATAGATTTATCCATTAAATCATTCATTGACACAGTTTCATACTACATATTAAGACCCTACTAAGAATACTTGCTGGGTTTGTGTTAGCAAATTCACTAAAATGTTGGACAGAAAACGCTGCAAAGTGAACAACTTGTCGAGTATTAAAATGCGTCCTGATTAATCCTCTCTCGACTGACTAATCAATTACAAACAAACTGATCTTGCAGACTGCAGATGGTGAAAACATCCACAGCCTGCACTTGGATGGATGATCCGCTTATCATGAGTCACACCTCACTCATTTTAACCCAGCAGCAGCCGGGTAATAAGATATCAGACACATATAACAATCCATATTTACGTATTAATACCAGAAACACGTTTGATCACGATGCCACTCGAATCACCTGCATCAGAAATCTACAGAGGCAGATTAACCTGAAACATGAAGAGTGTGTGCACATGTGCAGGAGAGTATTTATCTGTTAACAACATGTTTTTTGTTGTCGGGGGGGGTTGCAGCTCAGAGGGTCCGGGCCGGGCTCACCTCGGGTCCTCGAACTGCACAAAGGCGAAAGGGGGTCCTCCTCTCCGGTTCTTCAGGTCGATGTCCCGGATGGCTCCGTACTTGTAGAAGAGGTCCTCCACGTCCTTGGAGCGGATGTCGGGCGGCAGGTTGCCCACGTAGATTCGACAGTCGTTGCTCCCCGCCGGTCCCCGGTACACTCCGTCGCCGGACATGTTAGCACGCAGCTAGCTAACCGGCTAACGCGAACAAAACGAAACTGAAGCAAACAAACGACGCTCGGCGGGCTCGCTCGAAACACGCCGATGTCTGGCGGGGTTTAACTACGAAGCCGCGCCGGGGAGGTAACTGGGCTGAATATCACGACAATTTAAGGAACAACAGGTCAAAGTTGCACGCCGCGACTCGAAACCGTCCGCCGACAACAACGCGCGTCTTCTTTGGGGACGAAACAGGAAGTAGTTCGGGTTTTAAAGGCGCCCCCTACCGCCGCGGAGGGACACACACACCCGCCCATTGACTGTGAATACAGTGCGATTTAGACTGAGCTGTGTATTACCGTCTTCGGTTCACATCATTTGCATCACATTTTCTGCTTCCTCCACTCGCCCCATCATGTTATTGTACTACAGTCTTGTAACTACAGCTTTAATCGATTTCCGCCCTGCCTTTAGTCTCCGCTGCCTCATCATGGTCCCTTTTCTTCCCACTTCATTCTTCCTGCATATAAACAGGACCAGCTCCACTCTTTCTCCATGAAGATTATAATGGCCTGTCGGATGTGTGCCTGTAATAAAAAGTGTATGATCCATGATGCTGATTTATTATTATTCTGCTCATTATTACTTGTTTTATTACTTACTTCACCCACTTTGTGCTTTATGTAAGTGTCTTATTTAAATAAACTTGAACATCACTTGATATATTACAGTTTAATCGTCTCAGTATATACTGTATGTTAGGGCAACACACCTAAAATCCTAAATTCTGTCCATAACCTACATTGCATTTCATTAATCTTATATCTACTGCACACCCGCCTTCTGCTGCATATTATATTATTATTAATATTTTATTATGTTATATTCCTATATTTTGAACTCCTGTGGCAATGTAAATGTAATTTTGCAAGGTTAAGAAAAAAATTTGGGGAATAAAGTACCTGTCAAATGAAAAAAATAATGATTATTTTTAAAACTTCAGAGCCTTTATTCATTAATAACTTAGAATAAAAAGTGGAATTCAAATATAAAACTTGTACACATTAACAACAGTTCAAGCCATCCAGTATACAGTGTCAGACAGCCACAGCAGCCATTCATTACAATCTTAAAACAAACTAATTTGCTCACTTGAAACAATAAAAATCGTGCACGGCTCATTTGTAGACCCCACCCCTTAACGCTGCATATGTTTCTTTCTTTATGGCCGCCTGCATACCAAGGCCACCGACAAGACAATTTTTTTCAGAACATGTTTTTTTGTTCATCACATTCATTTTCAGGTGTGCTTCAGTCCTTCTTGGCCTGCTTTTCTCTACGTCTCTGTCGCGCTTCAGACACGATTTTGAGCAGCGACAGCAGGATCGGCACACACATGGGCAGGAAGAGCGGTATGTATATCGCAAACTTCTGGTCATCAGGAAAGTAGAGGAGGTGGAGGAGTGAAGGGTCAAAGAAGGCTCTCTCTGACGCCAAGATGGCCTCTTTACTGTACTGAAGAGCAAAGCCGAGGTTCCCGGCCTCCAACTCAGCCACAGCCAGCTGCAGAGATGTGACGGCACTGGACACCTGAGAGACGGCAACAACAATCACTGGTTGGACTGATGCTAACTACAGCAGCATAATTAACAATTTATTATAGAGTCTACTCAAATACCAGACTGAGGCACTGTCACTTGTACACTGATCATAATTTTTCATTCACTAAGTTCAACACTGTGTTTATATTAGCAGGTTTCTGGTTTACTCCTTATGGTTCTCATTCACCAAACATTAGTGTGCCTTATTTATTGCAGAACGGAGATGCCCAAGAATGGAGTCTGACATCGAGATAAATATCCACACTTGATCTGATAAATGTGAAATCATTTCATCTTTAACTGCAGTATTACCAGAATCATTGTAAGTATGCATTTTATATGCATTAATATGTGTGCCAAAAAACAACTGATTAACGCAGGTGTGGTAGCATCTTACCTGTTCAGCAATGTTGTCGTTGATGACAATGTTGCCTATCTGGTCCAGCAGCTGTGCCAGGGAGGTGATGGTGGTGGTCGCTGTTGCAACGTTTTCCACACTCCGACTCCACATGAGACGGTCCAGCTCCCAATCAGCCATTCCAGCGCTGCCGCACGGTGCCACCAGAAAACCAGGGGGAGGGGTAGACGATTGCACACCAAGCAACAGCCTGACAGGACACGGGAAAGATATGTTACCATGTGTCTACAGGAAAAGCAACAACTCTGGTGCTACAGGAGTCCCACTTACCGTAGTTGTGCGAGGAAGACTCCCATCACTTTGGCCATGTTAATGTTTATGTCAACAGGGAGTGCAGCGTCTGGTCCATAAAAACTATTCACATTATAGATCTATAAACAAATGAATACAGACATTTTTACCAAAACAACACATTAAAAGTGCGAATATCACTGCATATTATTGTTAATATATGACATATTCACCTAAAATAAACTATAACAATTCACAGTATTTAGACTACTGTCACACAGAGCTTCCCCTAAGTTATCTTACCATGATTCCACCCCACCGTGGAGAGTGAAATGCATTAGAGTGCACTTCCTGTTTCTTGTGGTCTTGAATATGAAGAGGTGAATGGAGTGCATCTGGGACGTACAGGAGGAAATTCAACACTGGGTTGGAAGATGCAGCATTTGAGCCTTGGAATTGGAAAAAAAACTGTTATACACATGAATATATCAAAAGAAAACCCAACACAGTTATTTAATAGCATGTATTTTCTTTTACCCAGTCGAGCCTCCACGGGGTTGATGACATGAGCGAGGCTGTCAGAGTTGAGGGTGTAGGCGCTGCGGCTGCTGTCGAAGCGTGGGTTGACACCGAGTATGGCATAGTACAAGGTCTGTGAGAAGAACATATTCGTGAGCAGACAGCAGCTGAGCAGCGTGTCATTGTGACATTCACAAACCTACACACACAATACCTGAGAATCAATGCTGAAGTTGGCCAAAGGGGCCAGTTTTGTGAGGAGAGGTTGGATGTATGTCTCAACGGCACCCTCTATGTCCCAATGAAGCCGATGTGACTTTGGGTCTGGGTTCAGCAGACTGAATGTTATCTCATAACCTGAGGACAAGACGAGAAAGAAGTTCATACTGACTGAAAGAGAAGTTAAGTTTGTCCTCTTTGTGGCTGCACTGAAACAGAAACAGACCTGGGCTGGATTTGAAGGCTCTCATACTGTCAGCGATGCTCTCTTTGTTGGCCGGGCTGAGACGGACTCTGTCACTGAGGGCGGCAGTGATGTCGGTGTGGCTAAAAGACATCACTTGCAGCACCTGCTTAATCCGAGGCTCCAGGTGAGCCAGGAGTTGCTCCAGTGTCCGGCCCACTCTCATCTGGGCACCAATACGCAGCAGGGCTGTCCGTCGCTGACCGATATACACATCCACATCCTGAGAGCCATGACAGTACAGGTTGTTATTGGGTATTACCTACTTATCACAAAGTGACACAAATCACTCTAATTGTGTTTTCAACCTGTGTAAAAGGTACCATAATTAGACAGTTAGTAGTTGGACACTAACCAGTGATGACCAGTGATATTAGATAAATTATATAATCTATTTAAAAAGACAGAAAAACAAAAAATTTTGTTTTAACCTTGGGCAGCAGTGACGATGACTCTGGGATGACATACACAACCAAAGAGCCACATGGACTCTCACTGAGCGTGTGCAGAGATAGATCTGCCTCTGAGGAAGAGGAATGAGACAGATAGAATAAAGTTATGGCCCGTGGTCTCTCTGTGATAATTAAATGTTAGTGTGTGGAGACCTGCAGCATCTCACCTGCGGCAGTTGGCTTGTTGAGGGCGTCCTCCTCCATGATCGTGGCGGTGCGGTACTTTGTCTCGTACCTGTACCTCAGGGTTGTGTCCTCTGGAAGCAAAAACAATTTCAGACACGAAGCACCTGTGAACTCTTCATATTTTGAGACCACAAGATCACAGACAGCGGCGATAAATCACCATCCACTGTATGTTCCTCATCCTGCGTCTGTGTCAGTGGGACCTTCTTCTGCTGTTCTGGCGTCACAGTTCCACGTGCTAAAACCACCTCCACTTCAGCACTCAGCTGGAGCTAAAAAAAATAAAGAAAGGAAATTTTAAGTTTTTTTTTTTTAAATTTTATTTAAAAGGTACACATGGGAGCGTGTAAGAAATTGTGAGAAGCACGAACAAACCTGAAGATTAGCTAACTCGTTTATCTGACTGACGGGTAACCAGGCGCGGTATGTTTCAGTTGTTCGCCACCACAGAGGGACTCCGACAATGATGACCACTGCTGCTATGGAGAGAGCAGCCAGCTGGCCACGTCTGCGCTCTGAGACATGAAGAGACGGTCAGACAGATAAGCTTCAGGACATTACAGTATACACATAGAGTCAGACAACAACAATTTGTCACTGTGAGTGACATGGTGGTTATCTCCCACACCCAGTTAAAACTAATATAGTCAAATACAACAGTTCAACAACAAAGCCCCCCTTCACGAAGGTTTAAATGTTCAGAATCTTTTGAACCTGTTGATTCAACTTAATGATGATTTTGGAGGCCATAGTTTGTGCTGCTGGTGAGTTGTTTGTCTAATATTTCATCTACCCTCACTGCTATAAACATAGTGGACACACTATTAGAAACAAATCTCCTTAAAAGTGAACAGCAGCACAAACACAGTTCCTTAAAACTGTTTCAACAAACTAATGTTCATCAGGTTTGCATCTCTCTTATTTTGCAGGACTGTTTTTTTTTTTGTTTTTTTTTGCAATAATAGCTTTTTACATGTGTCTGTGCATCAATGTGATAAATATTAGATTAACCAAGAACATAAATTCCTTTATCAAAGAATTCAGATGCAAACATGTACAGTAAATGATGGTGGGATATAACTAATTATACTGATTCAAGTATTGTACTGACATACTTACTGTCAGTATTGCCATTGTATGCTGCTTTACATTTCTACTCTACTACTTTCATTTAATCACATTTGTAGTTTTTACTTACTTCAATAACACTATAAAAACCCATAATGTGTTTATATGATATGATGCAGCAATATACCAATACAATAATCTGCAGAGTAGAAGACAAGGTATAACAACACTTGGTTGTTGTGAGTATTTTCAGTCCGCATATCTACTTTTACTTCAGTAAAGGTACTCTGAGTACTTTTTTTAAAAAAAGTAAATGGCTGCATGACTTCTGCTTTCCTTTTTAAGACAAAAAAACACACATATAACAGCAGGTGTGTCTTCATTGACAGGGAGGGCATCACTGCTAGTTAGCTTAGCATTTAGCTTCTGGTTGTCTTAGGATGGAGAAAAGGCATCTTCATGCAGAATTAAATCTGTTGTACGCTTTATACATGTTCCAACAAACTCATGTGAAATGTGTAAATGTGCATTTTGGGTAAGAAGGAGATTATTCAGTATTCACTCATCAGTCTACTCACCCACTTCCGTGGTAGCCATTTCTGTCAATGGACTGCCGGGGTGCGTTTGTTTTCCCGACATAATACGTCATCTGTCACATGATCGACGTTAAAAACACAAACCGGGTGATTAATGTGGGCGTAAAGAAAACAATAAGTCCAGACGCACAGCTACAGTTTGAAATTAACAAAAAAGTAAAAGATACCTCTCGGTCAAAGAGGGCTATGGGCTTGTTTGAGACGCAATGAACGACAGTTAACGTCGGCGCAGCCGGTGCTCATATCAAACGCTCCCACACACATGCGTGAGCTATTATTGGTAATTGGCGCCCCCATGTGGCCTAATTTACATTTGACAAAAGTCTGAAAAGGCCAAATAAACATTTTATTTGTAATTTAGCAAAGAAACGCTAAAATCATTCAGGAAAGTAATGTCAGGTACTTTATCTTCCTTATATTTACTATTTGTATTTTCTGCTGTTTTAAACTTTTATTCCACAACATATCAGAGGCAAATTTTTTACGACAAAATATTTATTAGATAAATCCATTTACTTATTATTTGCTAATTCTGATTAATTATATAAAATACAATCAGCAAATAAAATCTGACGTTTTATAAAAGGTTAAAATAAAATAAGGGGGAATTCTTATGACAGCAATGTATAGAATAGTGCTACAAAGTAAAAAAAAAAAAGTTCAAAAAATTTGAAAAAAAAAATTTCTATGCTGTGGTATTACTTTTATTTATGTAAAATGAAGTACTTTCCTGATGACCCAGTTAAGTTCTTCTTCCACCCCTGTTGTCATTGCTACATACACACTGAGGCTTATTTTCATGTGCATGACACTAAGCAGTGTTTCCATTATTCTGCCCTCGTCATCTATACATATGACAGAGTAAAAGTATTAAAAGCACCTTTCGGTACCACACCAAACACTACTGAAACATTTCACAATATATCCTCTACAAAACTGTAATATATGGATGCACATCCATGTGCTTTTTTATTGTTACAGTGCAGCATCAGAAGCCATGAAGTCCTTGTTTATTTGTTAAAGAGAAAGTCAGCATTCCTCAGAAATGCTGATGATAGCAGGTGCACATTCGCACCTGAGTGCTGCCCAATAGAACTACAGTGTTGACTCTGAGCAGCTTTACTGGTGCAGTTGGGAGTTCATGTCACCGATCGAGGGCACCTCAGTGGCATTAAAGGGTAAGCACTGCTCCTTCAGTATTAATTAATCAAGCTGATCTCACCATAGTAACAGTAACTTTGTGGTCTGACCTTTAAGCCACTTCTACAAGATTTATCTGTCTTATATTGCACCATATGAAGACATTAAAATGTCTGCATTATACATTAATTAAAAATATGATGACACAGCATCCAGTATACTGAGTTTCATTGGTGGGGTTTCTTTGATATCAACATTTTAATTTCAGATCATGTCTTCAAACACAGAATTTCCTTTTTCAAACAACTGAAACTGTAATTTTCAAACATACCAGGGAGAATTAACTCTTATTCAGACTTGTTTTTGAAAACCATCTACTGTTCTTCCTCATGTTTAAAGCTGTGGTCATTTAGTCCCATTGTCACATTAGACGGCTCGTTCTCTCAGAAAAACAGGTTGTTGAAGTGAGATTTATATAATATTAAGTAAACTTCCTGGATGAACAGGAAGAAGGAAAGGAGTTTATCTTACAACACTGCATAACGTGAACTGAGAAGGATGCTTCATGACCGGTCAAGCGTTGGGAATGCAAAATAAGAGCACATGGTGAAAAACACCATGAGAACAACGGTGATAATGTCACACACGCAGAGCCCTGGTAGTTTTAAATTTTTGTTTATTTTTCTCCTCTAGCTGACACACCAAGTGCTTCAAGAACAATATTAACACCACAAACATCACAGTAATCCAACACAGCAGTGACCGTTTCCATCCCTGCTGCTGACCCCACGTATTGGTCCGCGTTACATTTAGAGAAACCGTCTCCTCTTCACCGTGGGGTCAGCTGGGGGGGAAAATCAGGAGGGGGGAGGAGAGGGGACGACGACACACAAGCATCACATAATATCGACACCTTCACACAACTGAATACATTAATTACCGTATGTAATTTAAAGCTAATGTTATACCGAGAGTAGACACACAAGATGTTTCTCTGATTAGTGGTGATTAGAGGCGTGTGAACAGAAAGGTTAGGGTGAATCCTGGTGTGTGTGTGTGTTTTGTCATAGCACTTCAGCCCACTTCTGCTGGAGGTGCGGCTGTCTGAGAGCACGGAGAGCTCGACCCCTTAACGGATGCACTGATGCCACTGATACTTGGTTGGTCCCGCCGTCATGGAGGATGTTAGTATAGCAGGTTTTTATTTCTTCTGACAGAAGCGAAACAACGACACACACATGCTGATCTGGCCCGCTCGTGAATGGCTCACATTTTACCGTGTGTGTGAGGGGTGGGAATGTGTGTGTGGGGTGGCAAAAAGACAGCACCGGGTGTGGAGACAGGTGGAGTTCAGAAGAGGTGTGAATTGTATACTGACTGATTATCTTGATCTACTGTCAAAATTTTGCATTATTTCCAATAGTTGTTAAAGACACAAAATAGTTTTCCACTTCAGGTAAGAACTGTCTCAAATCGGATTGTTTGATTAAATTAAAAAAAAAAAAAACAAGCCTGTTCCCTTTAGTATTGTAGTTTAACATTATATTTTTAAATACACATATCTAATAATGTCATTTTTATAACTCTGAGAACGCTAAAGTACAGTAGACAGCGCAGGCCTGTGATTGATGGAGGAGTGAGGAGGGATAGCAGAGCAGATATAAGACTACAGTTAGACCACGGCTGAATGTGGTGGTTTGATGTTTAGTAGGCGTGGTTGGCCACGTAGAGAGACTTTCCTGCGGCGCCTGCAGTTCCACTAGACTCGTACTTGCCGAGGGCGGCCTGACCGTTTGCCTGAGGGGAAGAAATAAAAAAAGTCTGGTCAGCACTTTTGCATGTGGGAAGTTTGAGTTTCATTAAAGTCTGATGTGTCCGGAGTCCATTCACTGTTTTTAATCTGACCTCAGCACGTTTGATGAACTCCTCGGTGGCGGCCTTCTCGTTGCTCAGCTCTCCTCTCCATGCGTTCAGGGCAGAGGCCTGCAGAGCGCGGCCGTAGGAGAAGGTCAGGGCCCAGGGCTTGGCGAGCGGACAGTTGTTGATGGCGTTAAGGTTCACGCTGGCCTCTTCTTCAGACTGGCCACCTGACAAGAATGTGACTCCTGAGGAAAAACAGAAAGGAGCAAAAGCACAACATTTAAGCCTTTTAACATTAAATTGGGACATTTTCAACAAACCAATTACAGAAAAAAAAAAAAATTCCCTCATCATTTCTCATTTCTTGATGGGAAAAATATTTATAAAGATTAAAGATTTGACTTTGTACAGGACGGATCGGTGCACCCTTCCCTTGCATAGCTCACAATTGCAGTTGATGCACGCATAAAAAGGCTGGAAACTTTCTAATTATAACTAACTCTAATCTTTGAAAACCATCTGAAGAAGTACATTTCCTTGTACAGCACACAGATATCATACAGATCCCATCCAGCCGACTGGATCTGTTCTCTTACCTGTGACGGCAGGAGGCACAGTGCGGCGCAGGGCGGTGACGGTAGCCATGGCGATTTCCTCGCTGCTGTACTTGGTGGGGCAGGAGTGTCCGGCTGTGACCATGTTGGGTTTCAGCAGTGTCCCTTCCAGGTACACGTGGTGGTCTGACAGAGCCTTGTAAACTGCAGCTAGCACCTAGAAGCAGGGAGATATGAGGCATGAGAGAGACGTTAAAACAAACTCTACAGGACAGATTCATGTTATATATACTGTATATTCCTCTGCTAATTTACCTTCTCAGTGACGTACTGGCAGCGCTTCAGGTCATGATCTCCATCAGGAAGGATCTCAGGCTCCACAATAGGAACAATACCATTCTAGAAGATAAACACTCCATGAGGTTTTTGTTGTGTCAGTTACACAAATGACCAAATTAGATCAGAATTTAACTTGGAAAATTTGGTGAACACTCTCATCTAATATATAAATATCTCAGTAATGTCCCACAAACCTGCTGGCAGATGCTAGCATATCGTGCCAGAACATTAGCGTTCTCAAAGATGGCCAGCTCTGACGGCGTGGTGTCGCTGATCTTCAGCACGCAGCGCCACTTGGCAAAGTCTGCACCGTCCTTCTTGTACTGTGCACAGCGCTCAGACAGCCCATCGAGACCTACGCTCCAACACGTGCACAGAAACACCAGTCAGAAACACAGCAGCAATGTTGATGAGGTTTTGAGAATGCGCGTGTATGCGTGTATGTCTGTGTGTGTCTTGCTAATGCTACCTACCCTGAGTGGTGGTCTCTCCATTTGTTCCAGCGAGGGGCACAACACCTTTGTCCACCTGCAAGTGATTTTACACTTTAATGTCCTTTATATGTGCACTATTACCTTTTCTGTCAAGGGACAAACCTGGATTTCCATATTTTCTAACACTAAACTGAATTTCCTTCTTCCTTGAACACAGATCCTGAAAGCTCTTTCACCCAGTTTTTGTTATGGGTGGGTCTGTGTGTGTCTAAACACGCTGACCACGAGTCTGTGTTTCCATATACAGTGTAGAAGCCTAGTTTTACCTGCCAAACAAATGATGACTCTGTTTTCCTCTTCTAAACTGAAATACTTAGCTGGAGCATAATATCAACACTACGGCTGTGGAGACACAGAAAACAGGCTCCTAATAAGGCTGAACTTTCTAGACTCAAGTTTTCAGGGAACTGTGGCAGATTGCGTACAGACACTGAAACCAAGCAGTGGTCAAATGTTTGGCAAGATACTTATAAATGTAGAAAAAGAGGAAATATCTGCATTTTTGTCTTATATAAACTATAAGGCGAACTCCACTCAGGAGGTTTAAACATGAGCACTCTTTACTTTGATGCCAACGACGATGCCGCGGTCTTTGATGAGCTTGGCGAAAGGGGTGCCGTCGTCTGTGTTCTGGTAGAGGGTTTCGTGGAAGAAGATGACCCCACCGATGCAGCTGTCGATGCGCTGGTCGGCCGTGAAGAGCAGCTGGCGGTAGCGACGCCTGTTCTCCTCTGTGTTCTCGACCCCGATGGGGTTCAAACGTTTCGCCATGCTGCCTGTAGATGACACACACACGCAGGGACATTCAGTCGATGGCAGCTCATCGGTCAGAGGAGCGTAAACCAATCCAACGCGTCAGAACTTTGTGTGCAATTGATCATTTAAAAGTGACCAACAAAACATATTGTTCTTGTTTTTTGTAAAAGCTTGGAATAACTTCAAATGTAGACCCCTCCCTCGGTTTGGTGGCAAGTTACAATAGAGGTTATAAAGATATACCAGTTTTCAAAAACAATCAAATGACAGACAATACAATACTGATATTTTATGATACACCCTTACAATCATTATGTATGAATAGGGATGCGAGTTTGAACCGGTTCTGTTGATTAAAGATGAAGTCTGTTGAAGATGAAGACCCAAAAAAAGCAGAAATATGTACGACTTCAACATGTTTTTCGTATGTATATGTTAAGCAATGCTTTGCCACAGCCACACCAGGACTGCAGAGCACCGTAGGTAAGACATTAATCATACATGATTGATGCTGTTTTTGCCACCACAAACACACAGGTGCATACCGGTGGACTCATCGGCTGCGAGGATGCCTTTTCCTGGAGCCACTATCCTCTCGGCGATGTCCTGCAGCTCCTTCTTCTGCTCAGGAGTCAGTGCGGGATACTGGTGAGTCATGGTGGCTGAGAGAAAGAAAGAAAGAGAGAGAGAGAGTGAGCAAGGTCACGTTGTTTCACGGTGCATCGGCCTGGACCACTGCCCGGCTCTGGTCCCACCTCTATTGTCTACAGCGGGGCTAATTGAAGCGTTGAGCTCTTTGTCAGTGAGTGCAGGAGGATGGATGGAAAAAACACAATGGCAAAACCCTCATGAGATGGCACTTCCAAGTTGCCCAATCCAAGGACCCAGCGTGGGTGTGAGGTGTGATAAAATCAGTGGCCGTGAGGAGAAGATGTGCTTCCTGCGTCTTGAGAGAAAAAAAAGCTTTATTTGTTTATTTGTGCTTGATCTGGAATCCAAACACAGCTTTTTCATTCGTACATTCATACCAGGTGAGACTGACTGCGTTGGCTCAAAGGAACGATGTGATAACAAACACGTACATGTTTGAAACCAGATTATTTTGTGCCCTATTCCCTTCTTCGCTCTGCCGTAAATAAGCGGTTACGTAACCCCTCCCCTCCCCATCCCAGAAGACAGAGAGGAAGCCATTATGTAACAGGGCTCCTATATGCTCTGCTGCCAGTCCTCATTATGGCTGCAGGACTGGATGCAGCACGGCTCGTTTCCCTCTCCTCAGCAACACTCCTCCCGTTTGCCCCCAATGTCATTATATCACTCTTTGTGTGCTGCACGTATGCACGGCTTTTATTCTTTTACCTTGAAACAAGGTTTCTTTCCACAATTTCAATCGCCCCGGTCCTTCAAACATCCTGCTGCACTCACAGATTCATACTGCTGCTTTCAGGATAAAAATGACATTATGCCTAGTGTTTGTAATTCCTACTGTCACACATCCCTGAAACACATCACTCCCACTAAGGCTGACTGTGCCAGGGAACAAGCTGTGACTTCTCTTTCTGCTCGGCTACAGCGGCTGCCAAGCCACTCCCACTGAAGAACGTCACTGGTTACAGAAACCATATGGGATCAGCTATAGATTAAATCTGTATGATGGGTGAAAAATACTCCTTTAGTGACAAATATACCGGTTAGCTCCACTCAGTGCTCACAATCATTTTGGACTAGACTGTCATTTAATACATTCTACAACAGCAGAGACATCTTTGTGAGAAGACGCTGGATTCTATCATGTAAAGCACATCAACTGCATGATTTAATGCACAAAAAAAATGCAATATGAGCGTTTAGCATTGCTCAACAACAAACTCATTTGACCACAGGATTCCCAACTGTAGCTGGTTGTGCTGTGGTAGGACACTGCCTGACATACCGTATATCCTCTGTGTTAATCCTCAGCTTAAAGCTATGAGATAACAACCTTTAGAGAGCACACGCAGGCCTCTCAATGAAATGATGGAGCAGTTAGCACAGCACAAATGTTGAGCACGGCTCACTGCTGATTGTTAAATTCTACATGCGAGTGAAATTAAAGAGGCCAGGCCTTCAGGGTACAACATGTCCCCTGAGGGGAACCGTTAGCCCAGAGGTACAAACCGCACACAGACCTCTCCGGTGAATAAAAGAGGGTATTTGCAATTGATAAAAGCCAAACTAAGGGCACAGACGTGATGTGTGTGTTTTTGTGTTCACAGGCCATGCTCCACTGTTAGAAAAACTCATGCTCAGCAAATACCTGCTATCTTTTGTGAAGCACCTGCGTGCTACAACAATACATTTTCATCGACCTTGTGTCCAGTGAAGTTTGGTTTCTGCTGAGGAAAAGTAGTGTGAAATCTAAACTTGCGCCACGTTCAGCCAGACACAATGGGAAGTTATCAAGCCCCTTTTTTATAGGAAATGTGGAGCTGATCAACACAATGAAACCTTGAAGGACAATGTGAGCATGTGACCCGCCTCTGACATCTGATCAGCCTCACGCAAGTTTGGTCACAACACGCAGTTTAACATGTACACTGTTAAAAGCATATTTAGATTCATGCAACACACTTCTCTGTTTCTGAACACACTGAAAACACTCCGGTTGATAAATAACTGAACAAGTTGACATGAACCAAAGCGGCGATGTCGTGGCAGCTTTTTAAAGATGTCGCCTGTGAAGGTTTGTCGACAGACTGAACTGATATAATGCCACCACAGAGGACGCAGCATCGCTCCCTTCTCCTCAGACAGCGGTCTCATCCCTGCACACTTTACAGAGGAGAGGTTACATTTGACATTCAGGTGACTGTCAGCTATTAAAAAGGTGGGTTTCAACAGGTCACCTGATTATTGCAAGTGGGAATTATAAAAGGCAACACAGGGTCATATGAGTTGTTCACACACCGCAGAGAGACTGATATTAGTGTTTTCTATTTTAGTATCTGCTGCTTGTGTGTCTCCAGGAAACGTTCTCCATCCACAGGGAACAAAAACATGGAGCTCCAGTTTGTGCAGCTGCAGGCCGTCACACCGCAGATGTGACAAACTAAAATAAGGGACCCTGTTACACTCAAGTTTTAGTGGAGACAATAAAGACGAGCCAATCAAGTTAAGATGGAGGCTTTTCCTTCATTTATTCAAGGGGTCTACAAAGAAAAGTGAACTGTTTTGAGGCATTTTAATTATGCCTCATTAATTTATCTTTGCCCTGAAAGTGAAGCTGTCCGTCATCACAATTCGCAACACCAAGCTGACAGCTACGAAAGGCCTGGTGGGAACATCGAACTGGTCAACGCCATTTTGGTAACAAAATGGAGGATGACTGTAAAGGCGTACTGGTCATCAGACTATACTGACAGAGCCATTGAACTTTAATGTTCATCTTTTAGAAGATCTGATCACAGAGTTTCCTCACGTGTCTGAAGTAGCTGAAGTGGTCCAAGATGAGTTGTGAAATATAATATTGGGCTTATTAAACTTGATGGCATTTAATCACACAGCGACAGCTCCATAATTAATTCGTGAGTGGACAGGTTACTTAACAGAGTACCTGCGCTGATAATGAAATTAGAAAAGATGCTTTGGCAGCACATGCCACCTCTGCTATCCAATTTCATAAAATCAAATTTCTTTATAGGGACACTGCCCTTTCACTAATATTCATATTCGTAAATATATTCACAGTAAATATAAAAAAATGGATTCAATGAACTTCATTACACTGAAGGTAATTCTGTATATCTTGCTGTAGCTGACATGTTTTAGGTGTCATCGCTTGTGTTGATTGTACTGCCACTGCAGCTAGCACATCCTGAAAATCTATCATATCCTATGTTAAGTATGACGATAATGTCGTTCTGTTCATTTAAAGTAAGATGTTTGTGTTTCTGTTTGCTCAAGGGAATTTCAGCGAAGATCCACCCTGCTGCAAAAATGTCACTGACATGAGTGGAAGTGGCAATCTTCAGATGCTATTTTCACACACCGCCACTGGTTTATCTTCCAGACGGTGGGCTGCCTTCTGATGAAGGACATCTTTAAATAATCTGACATATAATCCACTTTGCTATGACTTGCAGTATATTTTCAGAGTGGTTTGAATCCCTTTCACTACAAGGAGGCAGTCTTAAGGGGATGAAACTGGCAAAAAAAGTGTGAGAGATGTGCAAGAGAGACAGGCGTGATCAATAATTAGCTGTCTTAGCTGTCTCTCTGTCGTGCCTCTCTGTGATCTCCATCCCAGCCTGTTGCACGGTGGGCGGCCTCTACGAGACAAACACCATTTCTGCACTGCGACATCAAGATGCGACGGCCAACTCCCCACTGTGACGTCATGCAGGAGCACTCAGAGCAGTGACCGCTGTATGTTAAATAACACACATCAATCGAGTGCAGTGTGCGGCCGTCGTGCTGCAGCGCGGACTCACAGACGTGCACTCAGAGGGATGGTAATTCAGGTTAAAATTCACTTTCACTCCATTCAGATTTAACATTGTGATGCTTAACTAGGATAACGAACCCTTTTTCGATTCAGGACAGGATGATTGGAGCGGACTTCACACTGTGTTCTTTACGCTGCAACAGTCAATACCTCCTCTGTGAACAGGCTCACTTACCCTGCCAGGATGCAGTTACATCACAAACACATAAACATCAAATAAAGAGTGAAGATGAACATCCAAACACTCACGCTGCAGCCGGTCTCTTTCTGAAGCACTGATGTAAGCATTAAACTACAAAGCTTGCATGCTATTTTGCCAAGTATTTATGCGGCAGGGACCTCTGGGGGGTAAACGGCATCTACCTAAAGTCAGGCTGGCACTGCTAAGATTTACTATATAATTGTCAATATTATGGTGATAAGCAGGATGGGGCGGACATATTCCTTGATGCTGGGTGTTTAGCCTTGTCTGCATCATTATCACCACCTGCGGCTGTTTTGTTTCTCTACTTTGCGAGCTGCGTGTGCTGTGAAGGAGGTGAAATGGCTCCTGCAGGGTGGCTCTAATTAAGAGTAAAAAAAAAAAAAGCCTGCTTGATGCGCTGCGTCATGTTACCAGACGGGCGGCTGGCCTTGGCACTGATGCACGCCTCTGTGTTCGGGCTGTTTGTATCCGCAGGCCTTGATGCAGCAGTGCTCGCAGGGGCACTGTTTCCCATGCAGCTCTCTGACACACGAGCCAACAGCAGACGTCACGGCTGCATGCGTTGCGGTTCAGAGAGAGGCAGACACTGGTGAAAATGTGCAGATTACACTGGGTGACATTTCCCTCATCAACACTGGTAAACTGAAGCCTTTTTAAAAAGGTTCAGTCTGCCCCTGCCTGCATGACATGTTGAGGTTATTGCACATAGAGAAGAAAATCTAATGAATAATTAATGTTAAAAGGGATGACTGAAAACCAATTACAATCATCAATTGATGTGAAACTATTAAAATGACTGTAAATCTAAATATATGTTAGGTACCTCATGTTCTATCTTATGGGATTAACATAAAGTCTGATTATACAAACCACCTAATTCATGTATGAAGCTCCATATAATGTTTGTTTTAGACTTATAGTGCTTAAAAGACCAGTCAATTCACTGATCACAAAAATTTATTAGGATTTAT
>JBAJHX010000067.1:10797086-10848557 GCA_037176925.1 Amniataba percoides
TGTATTTGGACATTTTGTGAACCAAACTTCTACTAATCCAAAGAAAAAATAATCAAAACATTAATCAATGATAAAAAAAACATTTTCACTCACCGCATACCTATTTAAAGTGCCAAAACTCAAATATACTCACTTTATGACCATAAAAGAAGAAACCAAGCACATATTTACATTTGAGATGCTTTTCTGGGAGGCTTATTTGCTGACTGATAAATGAAGTAATTTATTTTAGCTCTACTCTGAAAATGAATTGCATCTAAATGTGATACTCCCCATGTTGCAGTATTACTCTTAAAAGATGGATATGGAGCAGGATTTCTGTGGTTTATTTGAATTACATGTTCAGTATGCCTCCTCCTCCTTTATCCCCCCTCCTCCATCACATCAGAGGTGTACGTGCTCAAACACAGATACACTCACCGACAGGAAACCTCTGCTGCCAACCTCAGTTTACACAAATTAAACTATCAAAACGACCTTTTTAACAGATGTAAGGTGGAGGCAGAGAGCTCCCCTCCGCTCCACCTTCGTCCCTGAAGGTCACCATTTTGACGCCCTTCCTGTTGCGCATTTCGATGATTTTTGAACTTTTGAAGAGGAAAATCCCTCAAACAGGTGAAAACGTGATTAGTTTTCCCGTCTAATGAAACACAGGTAGTGAGCTTTGGATTTTACCAGGTGACAAACGAAGCAGGAAGAGAAAAAAAATAAGAATTTATAAAAAGCTCCAGGCGGAGCAGCATCACATCCCGATAATAAGCCTCATCAATGAAAACGTCACTTATCAGTGATCGATACGTGGCGCAGGGTGCGTGGGGCGGCGGGAGCAGGGTGCAGTCTTACCTGGAGTTGGTGTCTGGGCGCACAGAGAGCAGGTGAGCGGCGTGCTGAGGATGCAGAGGAGTCTCCTGTCTCACTGCTGCAGAGCAACGTGACCACGCTACAAAAGCCTCCAGCCAGGGGGCGTGGCCGCGACGTCACGCGAGGGAGGGGCGCTGGGTGGTTGATGCGCATGCGCATTAAGGGTGGTTGTGTGTGATGGGGGCATCGTAAATCGTGGGGGTGCTGCATGATTGTGCATCTTTGAGGAAAACAACTAAGAAAAAAAAAGTTTTTGTTTTCTGGAATAAAATGCAGATGATGTATTATACTACAGTGCCAGGGTCCAAATTAAAAAGCCTCAAAACTATGTGTAATTGACAGGGTTTATTCTTTTATTTATTCTTTTTTATTTTTATTTAATTAATTATTTTAGTTAGCAACTGGTTTGACAGTTTCCCTGAAATAAATAAGAATGAAAATAGTTTCCAACTCAAAGAATCCATCAAAAATACCTAGGTAGTTTTAATGCATATGCTGTTGAATATGCCAAAAGGATTAGTGTACAAAAACTACAATAATAATAACTGTACTTGTACATTTAAAAATATACTATTTTTTGGATATATTCGGCTCTCCTGAAATTTAACTACTGTGGATTTCAGGATAGAATTCAGCATACTTCTTCCACTACTGTTAGTATCTTAAGATACTAACAGTAGTGGAAGAAGTATGCTTTACTTAATCAAAAATAGAAATAACATAATATAAAAAGCTTCGTATCACACACGACACTCCTGCACACTTATTATTACAAAATCTACTTAAAGTACTTGCAAGTATGGCAAATGTGTTCCTTGAGTATTAAATTATAATATTGGACTCCTGATGCATTCACATGTAAGCATTAAAGCTGGTCAATGTGAAGCTAGTTCTACCTGTTTTACATTCTGTTAGAAAGTTTAACTGTAACTGAAGTAAAGTAAGTAAAGAAACACAAGTACATGAATAAATGTCCATTGCAGACCCTGCAAAATGTACTTTCTTAACCAGACATACTGTTTCTGCAGAAACAATGTGGCAAAGCTGATAGGAGAAGTGAAGCAACGGTGAGTTTGTGTGCATTGGCTGATATGTTGAAAACAATTTCAGTCCTCCATTTAATGTCTCGTTCAGACAAAACATCCAACTCAGCAGGTCGCTGTATAGTAAAAGTTTAATATCCCATCTGTGCTACATGGCAATTACAAAAATACATTGTAACATAACATGTAACATCAAGTCCAAAATATTTATATAAATTTTATAAAGAGGAATTTATATATAAGCATTTTTGTGCCAAAAAAAGCAAGCTCAGGATGACACATGTGAGGCATTCTGGGTACACATTAGGGAATACTTAACAAAATCCAAATATAATCTGATGATCAGGTAAGTGCATGAGGGTGCGATTACAGGCTAGGATTCATGGCAGCCTTGGACAATAGAAAAAGCCCTGTACTTTATCTATCAAAACGTTAACTGGAGGTAAACAATACTGTCGTTTATGTAACCCTTACAGCCCCAGCTCAGGTCTGGACAGCTGGGCGCCATCTTGGAGTCAAAATCAAGGCTGACATGGGAAGTGCTCCCCTGAGTCGCAGGTTATAAATGATTCAAAGCAGACGTCGAAGGCATAAACGTCTTGATCTGATGTTGTGACACTCGCATGACTTTTACAGGAGGAGAGATGCTACTTCTGTTGCTATGGAATTTAGGCAGTCAAGGTCACATTTGGGAAAGGTTATATCACAGCATTAATAAACGTACGGAATGAGTTTCATTGTAAAGGTCACAACATAATCACTCAAAATGAGACAAGGAGTTTCTCTCGTTCACTTCTGCCAAAACTGTTTGATAATCATACATGAAATTATAGGCAGAAGTTCTGAAAATCACTCCCTCTGTTGAAGTGGTCTGGTTGGATTTCTACTTGACAACATATAACTGCAAAAGAAAAGAAATTCAGTGCATTGTCTTTTACCAGTATTGCTTTTATGCATGGGATGAATCTGATAGCAGTTGAACATTGTGTATTACCAGTCAAACCATGACCTGTTGCTGGAAAACTGGAAGCGGACGGATAATAGTGCAATCTTTCTTGCACAACTGTTGAGCAAATACAGTAGGCTCGAAAAGGTGCTCAATGGAGAAAGGCAAACAAGTAATAAAAGAAAAGAAAAAATCGTGTCCAGAACATCACAAAAAAACCCCAAAAACATAAAACTTGCCAATAAACGTGGGGGAGTGTTCTTCACTTAAACAAATGTCCTAGATCCAATTAAATCAGCTCTTTTGGCTTTTTCTAAATAAGACATTTTAGAAGGCGCACCACACCTGTGTGTTAGGGTGAATAAGTGTGCAGAACAATACACATACATGTAGGCCTTTACCTTTAGTGTGACAGTACCCGTACTGTAAACTCAAAGTCCGTCACACAAACACTTCTCTGCGTGGGCCTTTTTCCTGAGGAGGCTTCAGTGGGAGTGCCGGGCCCGGAAGCGGCACGGCCGTGGGAGTTTGTGTGCCGGCATCCAGCTGTGTGTCCGGGGTGGCGGGTGGGCTGAGGAAGGAGTCGTAGTCGAAGCCCTTGAGGGGCTGCAGGGACAAAGTGAGGCCTCGCCGAGCTTTGGCAGCTCGGTCCGGTCGCTCCCTCAGCTGCAGAATGACCTGCAGAGTGAAGAGGGGAACAAAAATCACTTCGTTTCGTGTTTCAGTATTGAACATTTCTTCAGAGACGGTGATTTGCATCTGAACAGCAAAACCTGACAACATCCAGAGGCTCATCAGTTACCTCCACAGGTTGCCGCTGCAGTAGGGTGAGGTCGAAGGTTGTTCCATGGAAGAAGGTTTGGCGCTTGAAACGCTCGAGGGTCCTCAGGCGGCGGGTGGGGGTCTTGCACAAAAGCTGGACAGAGAAACATGTACGTCATGTTAATACACAAAACAAAACAAACCGAGTAGGTAGTAGACACGGGCGCATGCAGAGGTGTAGATTTGAATGTTTTATAGTAGTGCGATTAGACTTTGTGTAATTACCTCTGTTATAAGCAAGGCCAGAGGGGGGCTGAAGCTGAGGGGCATTTCATAAGGAAAATTCCTCACTTTCCACAGCATACTGCAGTGGTCTGATTCTGGAGGCAGAGGGAACTGAAGAGAGTTTGATGTACATGCAGAGAAATAATTCAGGATGTTTCCATTTTCAGTGAGGCAGATTTTATAGTTTTACATGTCAAAACATAATGAGCAGATTTAAGAAATGATTCATTCATTTAGAAATTTTAATTTGAAATGTTCCAGTTTTTCTGAGAATTTACACGTACCGTAATTTAACAAATATGTAAAATAACCTCATTTCAAAGTGCCTCGATCTCCTCTCTCCTTATGACAAAATTCAAACTCCACTATATCAGTGAGAGAATAACTGTGAGTAATATCATCATCATCATCATGCGAGATGTACTGAACACACTGGCAACAGGGTCTCACCTTCCCAGTGACCAATGAGAAAAGCAGGATTCCCAGTGACCACCAATCAGCTGCATGGTTGTAGGGTCCACCACTCAGCACCTCCGGGGCTGCAGAGCAGAGCGCAGCACTGAGTGTACTATATATACATCAGTACATTCACTACCTGGTGTAACAGACTAAAATAATAAGTCTATATATTCAGTCTGTTAATACATTGCAGCAGCTCTGGTGGGTTTAGCAGCACAGGTTGATGTGGGTGGATGTGATGGAGTATTTCTCACCCATATACTGGATGGTTCCACAGATGGTAAAAGCTCTTCCTCCCCTCTCCAGGCGACGGGACAAACCAAAGTCAGCTAAGCGGAGGTGCCCTGGAACAGACCATTCTCTCTGTATCATTTTGAGCGCATGACATGAGTCCCTAAATTCAGACTCTACTTAATGGCACAGCTATAACTGGCTCAAAATGTTTAAATATTCCCTTCATAATCTGATCTCATTAGTGAATGTATTTGGATAATAAAGTCTGTTCCTCTCAGCGCCAACAGATGTGCAGTTTGTATTAATGTGTATTGACAGATGTGCAGTCAGGATGCTCTCTGGAAGGTTCTGTGTTTCAGAGCTATGCTGCTCTCTGCTGGGGAAGTTTTTACTCACCGTTGTCTGTCAGCAGGATATTCTCCATCTAAGGGAAAGTGCCAAAAAGACTGAATGAAACACTCATCGATATTCATCCATATGTTAAATTAACTACATTAAGAAAAAGAATATCCTTGTAACTTTTTCTGAACTTTGGATTTCAAATCACTAATAAATTCTTATTTTGTACACAACACACAAGGCTGGACATTTTAATAGTATAAAGACATAATCATCTTCAGCAAAATCTTCAATCAAAACTGCAAAAAGTCAGGAAAACACATCAAATGCTGTTTATTTATGTATTCATGAATTTCTACTCCATAAATGTACAACATGATTGTTAAATTCAACTGGTTAAACACAAGAATGAATGAAGAGATCAAATAGAAAACTACAATGTATGTCTGTTGACAGAGTAGTAAACATCAATGAATAGATCTATTCTGAGCTGATAAACAATAAAGCATTCTGTCTCCAAAGCTTTTCATTGGGAACCATGCAGTACATTATTTAGTAAGATAAAACAGAATTAGATCTTTTATTAAAATGTGGACAATGAAAAAGGGTCTTCATCAGAAGAAACTTTAGTCCTGTACATTACTTTTCTCTGTTTTCCTATTTGGTTCATTGTCTATTTGTAGATCTGTAAGTATTTGAATATAATGGATGGTGTCATGTTCGGTGTTTGATTTACAGAATCACTGTTTTATAATCTCATAATAGGGACAAATGTTTGACATAACAAAGAAACAAAAAATAATACACTAGTTAAATAAGGACCTGGTATGATCAGTAATCTTTGTTTCATCTTGTACTTGGTGGCTGTGGCCAGCAGATAATTTTGCTTGCATTCTGTCTCATAAATCAGAATAAACTTACATATAAACTCTCTCTCTTACCTTCAGGTCTCTGTGGATGATCCCAAAGTCATGCAGAAAGCCTTTGAAAACCGAACAAAGAAGAACACAAATATAAAACTCAAATGAACAATTTCAAATCCATCACTCTGTCTTCCTTCTGGCATATTGAAAAAAAGTCCTTTGAGAGCTCCTCTCATTTTAATTAGACCACTTATTGTAATTACTCACAGCTACATACAGTTAGCTCGGGTAGCTCATGTAGACATCTCTGACCCAAACCCTAATTAAGATATTTGAGGAGAAAGGTGCAGGTGTATAACGTGTAAGTAGGTTGAACCTATTTCAGTTAATATCCTTTGTATTATGCAGCATACGCACCGAGCGCACATCCCAGCTCTGCTGCAAACACTCGCACCGTGTCCTCTGTGAACTGACCGATCATCTGCCAGTAGGTGTACAGGTCTCCTGTGCTGCAGTAGTCACACACTGCAGGAGGACAGACAACATTAAAACATGCCTCTATCATTAAATGACCTCTTGGTGGTGATATGTGAACACACACTGGTAAAAGAAACGAGGAAAGAGGAGTGCAATCTGGAGGTGAGGACAGCGTAAAACGATCTACCTTTACAAACCAGATAAAGGTAGGTCTGTTTTTAGCCTGTTTGCCACGCACACAGAAAAATAAAGGTAAAAAAAGTGGGTTGGAGCGCAGAGGAGAAAAGATGTGTGATCATCCCTTTTGACAAAAGGTAATAATAATTTTGCTGCTATGGAAAACAAAAATGCTCTAAGCTGTGTTACGGTAAATTTACAGCATTGCATAAAGTTTTGACCCACTCAGAACAAGTCAATAGTAATTTTATAAAGGAAATGAAGGACCCTCTGTGATACAAGAGGATGGCTTTATATAGTTTTGATTTACATCAAATGTGCCCCATATCTACATTTAATGATTCAATGATTATTCACTGCTGAACAAGCAGGGGCATCTCTTTCGAACATGCTCTCGTTGAGCTGCAGCAGCGTTCAACATCTGGTCCCCGGGCTAACATGCTATCCGTTCACAGGGGGTGGGGAAGCAAACAAACTGGGTCACACTTTCTGAGTCACTGGCTGATTTGGAAAAAAAGGGTAAATGCTCTGGAGGAGAGGGAAAGGGGACAAAGCAGATAGAGGATACATAGGCAGAGGTATATTGGAGTTGCTGGGTTGCAGGGGTTAAAGTTTGAGTCTCCAGGCAAAGAATAATGAGACTTCTTTGGATCTCTTTGTCTTTTGTTGATCACGCTCTGGGTGTCGGGTCGGGGATTGTGGGTAGATTCCAGACAAGACTATCAGTGTTCAGGTAAGAAAAGGTGGCGTGAGGGGTTTTGGATAGTGAAACTGGGTTGGACTGGGTCACTGGTCTCTGGCTGACTCACTAATGTAGAGGTGGCGCTGAGTCTGCCAGCAGTCCTGCAGGTCATGGACAAATGGATGGCGAACCTGACGCTGTGGGCAAAGGTCAAAGATCAACTGGAAAGATCTCAATTTTTTGCCACTGATCAAACAGAGGACTTCTTCCAATCAATTTTCTGAGATAAGATTTCACTCCCAACTTCAGTAATTTCAGGTTTTGTTGGTGAAATTTGAAGAGCCTATTGACATGTTAGAAATTAAACATGACAACATGAGACATCATCGATGTAAATATTTGAGGGAGAGTGAAAAAAACCCTAAATAGTTTATCACCTTCTCAAAGCCATTACATTGTGTTCCATAACATATCAGATAAAGTCCATTCACAGCATAAACTTCAGTCTTACCTAGTTTTCATTTATACTGTGTGCAGATAATATGGTATTATATTCTTCTAATTATTCATTGTATATTTATTGAATATGAATACACTCAATAGGGAGAAACCCGATTGCAAAAGAAAGGTAATGAAACAACTCCTCATACTGAAACGTATCAATTTATCTTGAATCTCTCATAATAACAGACAGAAGATCATCAACAAACATCCTAATACTTTCCTAAAGTAGTGATTATTGCACTGATGACTGATGAATTTGGGTGCTGTGTTTACTATTTCCAAAACCGAGTCCTCTCAAAGAGATATATAAATATCTAAAAACTTTCAAAGCATTATTTGTTCCAAAATCTATCAATGATTCTTTGTTCCTGTTTTTTATACCCACCTGAACTATAACTTCTTCTTTTGACTGCTCCAGGACCCCGAGTCTAAGAATCTCTGATTTAGGTATAACCTGATGAACAAAAATACTGTGATGAAATACAACCACACAGGAACACATACAGAAATACTCATTTCACAATTATAGTTTGTTGCAACAGTCTGACTGGTATGTATGTTGTAAGCTTCAGTGACTACAGTTAAAATCACATGTTCTGACGTGAGGGTAATTTCTGTACCTTTTGCTTTTTTAAGAAATGTTTTGCCTGTTTTAAACCCTGAGTTTTTGTTTTACTTTAAATTGACAAGCCTACAAATAGTTATTTTGCATACTAAATAAAAATAGCATTATACACACCCATCTCAGGCATATTTGCAGAAGCTATTTTCATTGGCTGTTCATTGGCTTAATTAGATGCATTAGATGCATTTCAAGGTGAGATTCAGACAGAAGACTCACTTTGACAGCATATGTTTTCTGTTTGGCCTTGTCCTTCACTTTCAGAATGGGTCCAAATGAACCTTTGGCGATGTAACTCAACACCTGGTAGAGCAACATAGCCAGAGACAGACAGAGAAATCAACCAAACAAATCAATCACAGTCCATGTGAAAAGGGAAGAACAGCACATATGATGCATTATCAAATTAAATCAAGCCTTACACATGACTGAACTGAGGTCTACCTGAAAGTGTTCATGCCCAGGCACAGTTCTGTGGGGAAATTCGGGCAGGAACATGGTAATGAACCCCGGCAGGCTCCACTCCGCTCTCAGTTTGTGCGGGCCGACTCCCGCCAGCCTCAGCACGTGCTCTGGGATGTCGGGGGGCTTTCCTTGGAGCATTCGACGCTGGCCCAGACGCAGGGCAGGCGGCGCGAGGCGACAGAGGCCTGCTGGGATGGACAGACCCATGCTAGAGAGGAAGCCGCGCCATCCTGATGACAAGTCTTCATCCTCCTTCCCTTCAGCGGACCTCTGAATGGGAGACAAAGTCATGGCACAGGTGAGGAGATAAGAGCTGCAGGAACTAATATCCTGACTGATTATGGATCAGTGAATATGGTTTCTAAAAAGATGTTTTAAAAGATGATTTAATGTGAATTTCCCACCAAAATCGTAAATGTCCTCACCAGTGTTTCTGCATGTTTTGGACAATTGCGCGACTGTTTTTTGGACACAGTGTTGCGGCTATTTTACGCAAGAACACATATCAGCGCTTATCGTGGCAGACGTGCACCGCTGAAAGCAACGCTCTCCTTCCACTTGACCTTTCACAGCCCAGAAACTCATGAGCCAACCGTGCTGGTACGAGCCACACAGGACAAAGGGAGGCTTTTAAAACATATGTGTAATATTCACTGTTTAACCATTGCTTCACACACACACACACAAACACACTGGGGGAGCTGCTCAGCGCAAACAGTCTGCTGTTGGATTGTTCTGAGTAAATTTTATTTTTAGAGCCCTATAATACAAATTTGCCACAAAATTTACAAAAAAATTACAAAAAAAACAAAAGAAGAAAGCATTTGGAAGAGCTGCAGTGAACGAACTCTTCTCCCAGGACAGACAGATGTGCAATACATGAGTGTGTACATAACAGGCTGACATAGCAAGATTACACTGTAGGTCCTACGTTAAAGAATTGGTCATATTCTGTAGGTTATATTATATAATCTGAATGACTTTGTCCAAATCTATATAACTATAAACTATACTCACTGATTTCCTTTGCTTCTCAGAAAGTTGCCTACTGTGGAGGTAACTGTGAGGAGGACACTTTGCGATCTCCTCCTCCTGTGTGACTGTTTACTGCAGTTGAAAACTGATCTGAACGGATGAATCTGACTTCAGGTTAAAGAAGTCCGGATCAAACATCACAGTGCATCACACCTTTTTAACTCGCTGTGAGCTCCCAGCATGGTGACGGTGGCCAACAGATTTGTTCCACTCAGCCATTCCTGCTCTCATTTGTTATTTAACAAGTGTGGGGGGGACAGAATAAAAAAAAAAACAGTATGGTCTACATTCAATCTGCACACTCGGTCACACACACACACACACACACACACACACACACACTCACACCCTCTCTCACCCCTCAGGGCTGCACAACAGATCTGATGCTCTGTGCTGCAGGATGAGAGTAATCAAGCATGCAGGATGTTATTATCATGCGAGCCAGATGTAAGGACACAGTCAGAGTAGAGAAAACTGTCATCAGAGGCCTGACGTCAGCCTTTCATCTGGACACTGTGGGCTGAAAAGTGTTCAATCAACAACCAATACATGTTAGATATCAATACCGGATGCGTGACTGTTTCGCCTTCACAGTAAAAGCGCAAAGATAACAGTGTTTGAAAGAGTTATTTTAAAGTGTTACAAAAATTATATTTGATTACACGTTAATAAACAGGCTGCTCAAAAACCCCCAAAACAAAACAAACAAACAAACAAAAAAAAAAAAACAAACAAACACGTCCATTCATGATTGGCTGACTACCTGAAGACAAATCATTGCCATGGAAACAGGGAAACATGGAAACAGGGAACCCCCCCCCCCTCACCTGTACGTGCGTCACACCATAGCAACCGGGAATTTCACTGCACTCACCTTCCTGTTTTTGCTGCCGTCGGCCCCCATCAGTGTGACCGGACATCCGCAGACACCTGCTCCTCATCCAGGCAGCTCACGGCGCCGCGCAGCACGCACACTCATTTGTGTGTGTGCGTAATTAGAGGGGGGGGGGTGTTTGAAGAAGAGGACCACTCACTCTGCAGGCGAATATCTGCAGCTGCTCGGGCCGTCCCGTGACAATCGCGATAGATATGGCGACATAAAAACAAGTTAATCCCGAGTGCGGGGCGACGTCAGCGCAAATCCGCCCACAGCTCCGTCGTCCAATGACGCTGCGGCCCGGCGGCGCTCAGCTCCCCCTGCTGGCGCCGCGCCGCCATTACAGCCTTCATCACCCGCATGGCTGACTACAAAATGCGTGAATCAATAAACTATGAATGTATTCTGAGGCAGCCCTCTTCAATAGACCGCTCTTCGTTCACTTCTTCCTGTTCGCTCCTTCTATAAATAAACCAGTGCATGCATTATTGCTGCAGCCTCAACATGATGTGGAGAGCAAACCCACCCATCAAAAAGGAAGATTCATGCATGTTTGTAGCATAAGCAGGCAGCCCAGTGCTGCTGATTTAGGAGTGATGGAGGAGAAGGTGCAGTTTCACAGGAGGGGGCTGACATTGGGGAAATAGCATCGACCACATCCTAACTTTAGTTAGATTTTTTTTTTTATCATTTAGTTGGACAACTAAAAAACTATGATCAAATGAACAAAACAAAAACACATGATGTGACAGCGCAAGTGCCTTTTATTTGGGACTAAGAACATAAAAAGCAAACAGTGCCATCCAATACTTCTTTCACATATTGTTAACCAATGTGTGGTCATTTCTACACATAAACCAGACTGCTGAGCTTTAAATAAACAAGTAGAAAAGGTTTGGTGAATCCATGTGGGAGCGTTTAGGGTTGAGGAGGAGCGTCAGATTCAGTCGTCCTCGTCAAAGTCCTTCTTGCCCTGGGGAGCTTTGGGTCCCCCTGCTGGTTTGGCCATGATGATCTGAAAGGAGAAAAGACAGCAACGAATCAGTCAGTCCTTCGTGACTGGAGATAAGGAGCAGTGAGATCCACTGAGCCAGCAGTGGGCTCTGAGGCAGGGTGGGTGGCTGTAGGATAGTAGTTACCATGAAAAAAATAAACAAACAAATAAAAACAACCCTGAAATAAATATTAACTGGTTTGAAGAATGTGTAATTTTAGTGATGTGAATGTGGCTATTTAATTTGAATTGTTTGCAGCTGCACAGTTGCACACATAAAAATAACAACACTGTGGCCATAATTCTTTGCTGACACACTCATATTCGAATAACAACTGTGGACTATATTTTGAAAGTAAAAGAGGTGATTTAAATGGTAAAGATACCAAGGAAGAACACTTATGGTGATTAAATATACATGAGCTCCTATGGAATTATGTATGTTGTAAGAGTAAACAGGCTACAAAAAATGAAAACGCAATAAATACTTTTGAGACTAAAGAGATAAAATGGCCATAACAGAAACATCAAACCTCCATCCAATTAATTTCAGTTGCGGGAATAATTACAGCATTTTAAATTGTACAGAATCTATTCAAACTGAGTTTCCAAGGGCAAAGTTTTTAGTCTAAGAATAATCTTTAGATTTATTTTTGAACTTACAGTAAATGCACAACAATTCTGACGACTGCACTCAGAGCAGCTTTAAAGCCTCTCTCAAAAATCAATGGACTCTTCAGGGATTTTGGAGAGGACTGAAATGATCTCAGACTCTACTGAAAGCTGAGGAAGCCCCATCTAAGCATCGGAAGAAGTAGCTTCATAGTGATTAGACTAACAAGGAAATAACCCTTATACACATAAGCAACTTCACTCCTGCATCTAATTTCATTGACACGTTCCTTTTATGTTAAATTTCATGCAACACTTTAGATCTGCACTTGCCTTAGGACGTCCACTGCAATAAAAAGAGTTCATGAGTGCATGCAGCATGCTTTCAAACCACACCGTATCCGTTTGGTGCAAGTTCAGACTTTCAGTGTTTTAGTTGGCTTTCAGTGACACTTCTAATATGATAAAAACACACCCGAGAAGTGGCTGAATCTGCTGCAGCTTCACAACACTTCTCTGCAGTGATTTCAGCATCACACCCAGTGTTAGTAGTGACAGGCAAAAAACACATTAACACATCTCCAGTGTCCCGTGAGCGAGTGAATATATGAGTGAGTCAAAACCACACGCTCATTCCAGGACCTACTGACGGAAGGTGTGTGTTTGCGCCCTCTAATGGTGGGTTTCAAAATTTTCAGGCTCTTCTTCCCAACCGTCCTTGTCCCAGTGGCCTCTCTGCTTGGGAGCCTTGGGTCCCCCTGCAGCCTTAGCCATGATGATCTGCATCGCATATGTATACACACACTAACATTAACTACCTGGAGAATATTAACTCACACAAGGCCGTCCCAGAAACACTGTGCTGAATTTAAGAAGATCATCAGCTTTACAAGTATAAACAAAGATTAAAAACTGAACATAGAAAATATTACATGACAAGTCATCTGCTTTGTGTTTGGAAACCTGATGAGAACTGAAAATGTTAAAACTGGATCGTTCCTAAAGAATCACATAGATAAATTCTTTTGAATGTAAAGGCTCCCTCACCACGTTGATGATCCAAAGATGAAGATAGGGTGTGACATGTTTTACAGTGTTGTCTGACAGTTCACATCCTTTTAGTTAAAAAAAACCCTCAAGGTTATGAGTGTCAATTATCTAATTTAAAAATTACAACAATAACCGTTACGCTGTGCAGATTGATTAAAAAATGCCCGATTAACTTAACTGTGCTGTAGAATTCAATGTTCATAAACACTATAACAAGGAACCCAGAACAACTTCTGTATATTGAACATTGTTTGTTTTCAGTCAATCCCAAATGCACCAGAAACACCGTGAGAGAACTGTTGAAAACTGAACAGTGGGATGTTGACTATCACATTATTGTTTTAGCCTTTACATAAAATGTGTTGATAAAAGATAAAAATTGTTTTCCTTGTCCTTCAACAATATTAGATAATAGTTGGAAGTTGCACATAAACTATTTAATTCCTCGTGGCTGCTTTTGTGTGCCTGTGTGTGTGTTGTTGGTGTACACACCTGATCAACCCTCAGCACTGTGATGGCAGCATTGGTGGCCAGTCGGATGCCCCAGTGTTTGACCAGGTAAGGCTCCAGAATGCCAGCTTCCATCATGTCCTTCACAGCGGGGCCGTCCGCCTAAACACAACGTCACATCCACGCAATAAGCCAATCAGGAAACACATCCAAGAATAAACACAATGGTTTGCTCTGCATTCAGGACAATCAGTGCCACCTTATTTTCATGTGGCTTTCAAAATCAAGTTGCACAGAGAGACAGAATGATTGTATGGCAGTGATTGATGTAATTCACACATTTTTCAGCAAAGACTCAAAAACAAAATATGCTGTAGTTTTAAAATGTGATGGGATGACTAAAAACCACAGACTTTTTGGTGAACAGTGCATATTTTTTTGGTTCTTTTCTATGAAGCAGGAGCTGATTTTTATTTTGTAAGGTTAATATAACTCTGTAAAAAGTAATAAAGCCACAAAATGATTCTCACACACACCTCAATGTCGAAGCCCATGTTTTTGTTTCCCTCATGATGTGCAGAGTACATTTTGGAGATTAGCTCGCTGCCCTTCACCCCAGAGTTCTCAGCCAGTGCGCGTGGCAAAGCCTCGAAGGCTTCAGCAAACTTTTTAATGGAATACTGCTCCAGACCAGGGCAGGACTACAGAGAAGAGGAGAAAAACAAGAGAGGTCATGTTTCTCTATATCATACAGAATCCCACACAATCCACACAAAATCAACAGTGAAATGTGCGTACCTCTCCATATGAGGTGAGCTGCTTGGCCAGTTCAATCTCAGTGGCTCCGCCGCCCGGCACCAGTCGTTTGTCCTGCATATGGAAAATGACAGACAATGTAGCTATTGTGCAGTCCAAACATTAACAGAAAACAAATACTTAAATTAAGCTACAAATAATCAAAGATTCCCTTTCTGCACATGAATTGGTTTAGGCTGTAACTTACAGTGGTTTATTGTGTCGACTTACCCTGACCAAGACCTTGAAGGTGTTGACTCCATCATCTACAGCCCTCTCAATGTCATCCATCAGGTTGTCAGTGGAGCCTCTGATCACCACTGTTGAGACAGCACCGTCTTCTTTCTCTGTTTAAAAATCAAAAGAAAACAATGTTAAGGCAAAACTAATAAGCAGCCAACATTGTGTTGAAAATGAAGAATCATAAGACAGGCGCATTACCGTGTTTGAAGACCACCACCTGAGTGTCCCCAACCTCTGTCAGGTACACATTGTCACAGTGACCCATCTCCTCTGGCGTTGGAGCCGTCTAAAGAAGCAGAAAAGCATTGTCATACATGATATACTTGTCCATTTTATTGAAATGGTTGAAATGGCTGACCTAACCAAACATGATGACACTCACCATCCTGGGCAGTGCAACAGCTCCCACAGTCTTGCATAACCTCCTGAGGTCCCACTTGGAGTTGAGTCTGAGGAGAGCAAGAGGAAGGTTTAGGGCTGGGAAATAAACACTGATAAAAGATATACTACCATAAAGACTGTAAACTACCACAATAATAATACCAATATGTAGTTGTTATTGGACTAATTAGAAAATCACATATTGATAATGGATTAGGGTTAGTAATGCAAGCAATTATTATCAGTATTATTACCAGTACCACAAACATTTCTCTGCCGCCTAGTTTGTTTAAATTATGTACTTCTCGTAACATTTTTTTCCCCATTCTTCTGAACAACTATCTCTGATCATTAGATAATAAACACTCTTGTCTTACCTGACCACCATGAGCTTGTACTTGTTGGCGTAGTGCAGCGCCATGTCAGCCACTTTCCCCCCAGTCACCACCACATTGGCACCAGCCTCCCTGATAGCCTTCACCTGGGCCTCCATCATATCCTCTTCTCCCTTACTGAAGTCCATGAGCTCCTGTGCATTATTTATCAGCACTGTTCCCTACGAGACAAATTAGACCATTGTTAGTGTCGAAATCAGTGCCTTCATTGTGCTGAGAAGACTCTTTTTCAGAGGAGACATCTGACGTGTCACGATAAGACATGGGTGTGGCAAAAAATATTAATGACAGCTCTGTGTTATTCAAATGTCTCATGATCAGTACGATCATACCAAGACCCTGAAACAGGTTTAAATAAATCCTTTACTCCTTTGCTTTGCCAACTGTGACATACCAAAAATGCTTAGCTTGAAAATGAAGTCTTTGCACTACATCTAATTTTATTTTCAGAATACCAATTTCTTTCTAAACATTCCTGTCATGTAACCACTTCTTTTAGGCCAAAGACATCATTTCTGAAATTTTCACTTTATTCATTCTTGTTTCTGTGAAGCATAAGGAGACTGAAGGGTCCATTACCTTGGTCTCTGTAACCATGCAGTCAAAGGGGCAGGAGAAGACGGCGATCTTGGCATCTTTAACTGATGTGATGTCTCCCTCGGCCTCCTTCTTAAACACCATGCCGTGCAGCATGGAGGATGCCGTCACCCCACAACCCTGAGAACACCTCACATGTTAACTTAGAGGTACAAAACAAAAACACAGGAACAAAATATATCCAATGGGCAATGCCACTTACCAAAATCTTGCATACTCTGACATTATCAACATTGAAATTGCCGGACTCTGGGAAGATGGACACTGTAACAAAAAAACAGTTAAAAGTCAATAACAATACAGAATTAATATTACCACCAAATTAATAACCTTTGACAGTACCGGTTTGGTTTATGTAATCTGGATCGCCGACTCACCACAGGCCTGTGCAATGAGGTTGGCGAGGAAGTCTTCGTTGCCGTACTGTTTACTGGTGACGGCTGTACGGATGAGAGACGTGGCCTCCTTCACGTCGTGGAGGTTCTTGGCTGAGGAACATGAGCAGTCGGGAAGGATCTCCAGAGCCTTTTTGCAAGCTTTCTCGTAGCCCTCAATCACCTGAGGCAAACATGGAAGGAGTAAATGACTGCAACGCTCCAAGTATCAACAAGACACTGATGATAAAGAGAGACCACGCTGATTTACCTCTGACACAGACAGGCCCATCCTGAGCAGCTCCTCTGCCAGCTCCAGCAGAGCTCCAGCGAACACGAGGACAAAGTTCGTACCATCTCCAACCTCCTGCTCTTGCATGTGGGACGCCATCACGATCATTTTGGCTGCTGGGTGCTGCACCTGTAAAAAACCAAATGGGAAACTATTAAATTCCTTTACGCATAAAATCATTCCTGCCTTGCACATACAACAAAAAAAAGTCAAGTTTCCCTACCTCGAGCTCTCTGAGGATTGTTGCGGCGTCGTTGGTGACAAACAGCTTCTCCAAGTGGTTGATGACCATTTTGTTCATACCTTTAAAAAAAACAAAATAAATCCAACAATCACATCACTGACTTTGCTCAGATAAAAAAACAAAAAACAAAGACTCAGCATGAACATATATCGCTGTTGGAGTAGGGTGCTTACCGTTTGGTCCATAGGCGGTGCGTGTGGTCTGAGAGAGCTCCTTGCAGGCTCTGATGTTACGAAAGACGGCCTCCTCAAGCCCTGAATAGTGCTGCATCAGAGGACAGCATCAGTATTCATTTTCATTAAAGTCCAAACAAACAGTTACTTGCTGGTATTCTGCCTACAAACTAATACAAAACTAATGACTCTTTAATGAATTTAAAAGGAATGTAAGCTTTAATAAATACGTATGGACAATAAGGTAGACGGAGAATGAATCTGCATCAGCAACAGATGAGCTGGGGCATGTCATCTAACTCAAAACAGGAAGCATCTCTGAACATCCAGCTACAGCCGAGGTGCCACTCAAAGCCTCACAGCCCTGACAGATAGCTCAATGCTAACAGGGTGTGACTGCTGCCTCGATCATCCCTGCAGCTACAACACATGAGCGACACGTTTGAGCTGTGGAGGAGGCGGTGAGAGGAGGCAGAGCCCAGTCTTTGGTCCGTGGTGTCTCCCCGGGAGCAGCAGCCGGACCGGCGGCCTGTCTGCCTTCTAGAAATCTCCCCACATGAGTCTGCTAACTCAGCGTGCTAACTATGCTACATAGTTCACAGCCGGCTGCTAAAGCCACCAAACCGCCCCGACGCGGAGATTTAAACTCACCTTGGCGCCGTCCTTCAACATTTGGGCAAAGCCCGGAGCTTTGGGGACGTGGAGGGCCATTTTCGGACGTTAAGCAGCCCCGGTTTCTTGGAGAAAGTAGCCGCGGCGTGCGTTCAGCTCTGGATACAAAGCCGGAGAGAGAGAGGAGGAGCGAGAGGAACGAGGCGTGGGGCGGAGGACGGCTACCGGCGAGGGACAAACTGAGCCGACCGGGCGCCTTATATGGGTATACGTCACACAAACTAGGGTGAATTATATTTTAAAACAAATAATGAAAAATGTTAGACTTAAGCAGAAGTAGTGAAGAGAAATATGAAAATACTACAATGTAAAAATACTGTTTTACAGGTAAGAGTACTGCATTCAAATGTAAAGTTACAAAAGTGATTATTATGCAGAGTAGCTATAGAATCAGAATAATGTATATTTTATTATTCGATCACTTTTGATGCATGCATGTTTAATCACTTTTATCATTTCAACTACTTTATATACTTTATCTGCTGTTAGCCTGTTATTTGTACAGTTTGATCTTTAGTGTTAAAACTACATCATAACTGTTAATAACAGAATTAATATTCTGTTATTAATTTGAATCTCCAAAGAAACAAATGACTAATATTAGGAAATAAATGAAGTTGAGTAAATAGCACAATTTTCCTTCTGAACTTACTAACAGAAAATGGAAACGCTCAAGTAAAGTCTAAGCTGTATAATTAAGTATAATCCTTAACTGTACTTGGCCAGTACAAAGTAACTGTACTTTGTTACTTTTTACTGGTCTGTAACTTATATACTAAAGATCCTTTATTTGTCTGTAGAATAAATAAAATCATGTACAAATCTCTGCTTTTAAAGAATTTATTGAGCGTAAAAGTACAGATCTTCAATAAACAGTAATAAATATTTAAAATCAAAATCCACATCATGTGGAATTGAGTGTTAGATTATATAAATTATTGAGAGATTAAAACATGAGGTCTTTTTTATTTTGAAGCTATTTTCACACATTGTTGGGTGATTTAATTTCTTCAACTTTATCATAATTTCTAAACTGTTCTTTGGCTTTAAAGCAACCATTTTTATTTACAAACAGTATGCATAGATCTGAAACGCAATATTAGCTATAGCAGTCAAAGCAATGTAGTTTAGTAAAAAGCAAATACAAACACTCAATTAAAGTCAAAGTATGGCAAATTTGCCATACAGCTCTTGGGAAAATATGAGTCACTTTCCATTATTGGAACATATCATACAGTATGCAACATACCAACAAGTAAGTCATTTCTCCAATACATTTTGCTTGAGCAGCTTACTTTACTTTACTTTACTAGGAAGGTATGCTCTGTGTTACAGATAAATTACAATCACCATGTGTTGAAATAATAAGAGAAATAAGAATGAGGTCGTTGAAGCTTACAGGTTTTATTGTTTGTTTTTTCACATTCAGGCACAATGTCTCCCTTTCTATCACTACTACAGAAAAGAGGGGACCAACACATTGACATCTCAGAGAGGAGGAGAATGTTTTGCTTCATTTGATGTCATTTGTTTGACAGTCACTACACTAATAACCTATTGGATAAGGCTTTATAACATCATCACTGTCGTCATCAGGTAATGAGTCATTACATCGTCTCCTGTCACATTATCAGATGATTTATGTGCACAGCATTGGTGCATGAATCATCCACAGGCCATTAAAAGTGCCAACTTTGGCCTAGTGGAAAGAGAAAAAATGCCATTCAAATTCTGTCTAAGCCATATATAAAAAGTCCCCTTTCATAGAAAATACACTTTATAATTTGGCATAATCAAACGATTATATAAAAAAAACCCTCAAACAAATGTTAGTAACATTATTGCATTCATATAAAATAGAGGATATGTATGTCCTCTGCGTCAGTACATTTAGTGTTAGTTCTGCAGATACAATTTTGGTCTTGTGCAGTGTTTCCTTTAAAGTAAATTTCAGAAACCAGCAAAACACTTTCTGTGCAGAGAGTGAGAATACAAACTACAATGTTAGTATTTTGAAAATGTAACTAAGACATTTGGTTGTAGCAGCTATGACAGGTACACACACCACAATACAAAAAAATCCCTTTGGTAGCTACAATGAGGATATTTTACCCACAACTAGCTAACCTGAGATGTGTAAACACACAAGAAATACATGTAGCTAACTACACGCAGAATAGATAAAAAACATAGAAGACAAGCTGCCAGGTAAAGTCTCCCAGTAACATGACAACACTACATGTAAATATAACAGAAATACCTCAACACTGATAAATGTGAAACATGGCTACAAGAGGTCCTGTGTTTTACATACACACATGCCCATGGTTCAGTTGGGTTTGCGAATAGTGTTCACAGCTGTGTGGGCCCAACCTCCCAGCGTGTTTGAGAGGTGCGTGGCTCGACGGCTGAGGTTTGAGCGGCAGAGTTTACCGCTGGGGTCCAATTTCCTCATCAAGACTCCCCCAGAACGTTCCCTTGTGCTGGTTCTAAAAAGACAGAATAACGGTTACAGCAGAAAACATAAACACAGCAAGGGAGAGTAATGAAAGTAGGCACCACCCACTGGGTTTTAAAACTGGAAAATGAATGCCTCTGACTAATGCAAAATGAGACCAGTTTAATCTTTCATTTATTCCTCTCCTCTTCATCCATATAAAAAAATATAACTGTTTATTGCTTGCTCTTTTTTGTTTCTGGTTGCTACAAAGAATGTTATGCAATATGAGCCACATTTAGATTATAAAAAGGTGCCATATTATTATTATTATTTTTATTACTTTGATGATCTATCAGGAGGCAATTAATGTATCCAGAAACAACATATTTAAAAACACGTAAGTAAGAGTATTACAGTCAATTTATGACTTAGATCATTTTTTGTTTTTTGCTTTTCTATGCTGGAGAAAGTTTTAAAGAAATGATGAGGAGACAGGACAAGTTAATATGTAAAGCAAAAGGCATTAAAGGAGGAAGGAAATGTGAGTCTGACAGAGAAGAATTCTTTGCTTGGACAATGAGAGTTATTCATCAGTCATAAAAGAGCAGCCTTTCACTGAAACAGGTCAGAGATTCGCAATTTCATACGCATGGCAGTTCATGCATCAAAATACAGACACTGGGCCAGCTCAGCTCCATGCACTTTCATGTCATGAAATTAGTCACACTTAGAGCAGATTAATAGTTTGATATACCTTCTTCCCTACTCCATGATTAGGGAATAGTCGAACCGCCTGTTGTAGGAGGAAAACAAACTTGTGTTTAAATTCCCAAAGGACGAGCTTTTCACAAAATGAGGACAGCAGTTGGCCGCATGTAATCCATACTGATAGCAGACAAGGTCACTGTGCACGTGCCTTTCCGCTTTTCACAGTGTGTCGCTTTCCTTATGTGTCGGTGCGCGATCCAACATTTTGAATGTCAACACAGGAAGTGATGCAAATATACTCCCAAGCACATATTTGTCATTTCATCTGGCTCCAATTCCAACGTCCAAACACACCCTCCCTCTCCCCCTCGCTCCCTCCTCATCCGAATACCAGAAACACAGACCCAGATTCAAATCGACCCGGGAAGAATGTGTGCCGGGGGAGGGTAAGGAAGTCTGGGGCCCCTTGAGCTGCTCTGCAGACCAGGATTCTTTGGGTGGGGCGGTGAAGCGGGAGATCATACGCCTCTGTAGTCTCCTCTATGTAGTGTATGTTATGAATAAAGGGAAATGGACATGCACAACACTCTCATTCACATACACACATACTTTCATTCACAATACAGATACAGAGCAGACATATTTCAATCTGCCACACACATCAATACATTAACTCAAAATGAAGATGCTTTACTTGTCATCTCTGCCGATTATGTCGTCAAAGGCCTTGGACAGATGTTTGAGCCTCCTCAGTCCACTGGACACTGACTCCAGATCCCGGTCAAACTTTCTGTTACAGCAGAGAAACAAAAGAAGAATATATGAAAAACACCAGGTCTGACCAACAACAAACACACTACAGATATGTCAGCTGAACGATAGAAAACTCACAGCCTCTGGTTCTGTGTGTTGGGGGAGGCAAAGGGACTTCTCAATGCAGCCATGCGGACCAGCTGCCTCCGGCCTCCTCCTGCTTTAACCCCCCGTACACTGGCCTCAGGGGTCCTTCTCCCTCTGGATCCCGGAGTACGACCGGGTGTGGCTCTCGGGGTGCGTCTGGGTGTTACAGCTCGGCCAGGTGTACGTCTTGGGGTGCGAGAAGCTGCCACACTTGCTTCTTCCCCATCACATGTCTGACCCGGGGTTGCTACCAAACACTCCTCCCGTGAAAACTCTCTGTTTCTCTGCAGCCTCTGTGTAAAGAAGACAAGGATGCAAAATGATCAGGAGAGAGTTTAAACAGAATCAAAAAGGGAGCTATATGTAGGTAGACTCACAGCTAAAATTGTTGTTGACTTTTGACACGAAGAATTAAAATCATGATACACCTACCTGATATACTCCAGTGATGGAGTTTCGAGCGCTGCGAGTGAGTTTGCGGACTGTGCTGGGCTTGGGCTGCTCCTTCGTGGTTTCCCAAGTCGGATTCTCCGGGAGGGAGTTGGCCTGGACAGACCGCAGCGGGAGCCGCTTGCGCAAAGACATTCGCAGGGAGTTAAGTGAGGACGAGGAGCGAAGCTTGCGGAAACGGTCAGGGGCTTCTGGGGAGCTCTCTGCCCCGTCAGACTCATCCAGGACTGTGTGGGCCCGCCAGACTCCCACCACAGCTTTGCCAACTCCATCCATCACTGAAGATGCCATGTTGCTGACTGAGCTTATCTACAAGAGTGGGGAGTTGATGATGATGAGTAATACAGCATATTTCAATCCTTCACATGTGTGTGAGGTAAATGAAAATAACAGTAACTACAAATCTCAGTCACTTAACAACAAGTCATTTAATTCATGAGCGAGAAATAAAATGCCTTTCACTGTTGCATCTCTTTTTTGAAAACAGGATTTTAAATGTAATGTCTTTCAGTTTTTAGGCTGATGATGGTCTCAAAAGAAGCTATTTGAAAACATCACATTCAGCTCCATGAAATCACAGCACCTTTTTTTATATTGTATGAATTCACAGATTAATCAGTGGTGACAATAACTGCTTGTTGCAGCTGTAATTAAGACAACTCCAGTACAAGACACAATTCAAATAATCATGACTTAAATAAGAATTACTTTCATAATCATCCAAATAAAAGACGATAATTATAATAATAATAATGAGTTAATATGTCACACAAAGGCAGTGTATATGTAAATATATGAAAGCCCCTTTCTGCCAGTATTATGAGAAAACAAATCATCGTAATTGCAGACTTTCTCTAAATTACAACTCAGTATCTCAAAATAATGTCGTGTATGAGCTTCTCATTATTTTGTTAAGTACTAACTCAGTCCTTCGGTAAAGTTTGTCCTACGGGATCTTTTGTTCTTTCATTACATTGGCACAAATGAGTTTCCATTCACTTAAGAGGAAAAATACGTTAACTCTTCATAATACTCTGTTAATTTAAATGAAAAAACGAAGTCTCACGATAATGTATTTTTTGGCAAAAAGGCAAACTATTTTCTGAACAAAAACATTGTAAAAAGACCAGAAACAATGAGTATTGCTGAAGATTTCATAACCATTGTTTGATCGGGACTTCTCTTTTGTGACCTCTCTCAACTAGTTAAAAAACAGCAAAACAAAAGACAAAAAACACAGCCAGGAGAGCAAACAACGGTAAATTATCTCTTCGCCACCCGTCAAGATAATGGAGCTTCACTCTCTGAACAATGAAGCGTCTTCAACTCGTTTCATTCACAAAAAACAACGAAACGAGTTTGAATAACGACTAAGTTCAGACACATTAAACGGAACTGAGACGGAGCCTGACTCACCTGATAGTGTGAAATAGTGTAAATAGTGAAAGTACTGGTCCGTCCTCTCCGTCTCGACGAGGTTTTCTTTTTCTTTTCTTTCTTCAACTGTTTGAATTTGGCGCTGGACCGTAGACTGCACGCGCACACGCGTCACCACGCCTTTTACGCAGAGACGCCCTTCCCCCTCGTGTGACGTCAGACGTTACGGCGTGCGTGATGTCAGTGAAGCGCTGAAACGTGCCTGACGCATGAAAACACTAAATTCTCCCAAATTATTTCTGAAAACGTTCACGAAAGTTTGACCTTATATGTGCTTATTTTAATCATAACCGGAATTGGAGAAGTTTCCAATGGATTTTCACATACAAGGAGTTTGTCTGGGTATGTTCGTGCATAATAATCAAATTGAATAGACAAACATAAGAGAGGTTGGGAAAACGTTTACAAGTCAGAAGAAATTAAATGTAGAAAAGGTTCCTTGTTGTTGATGTTAAAATATATCAGATGTACTATAAAGTGTAGATAAAGACAACTTGTACAATATGACCCGTATTAAAAAAAACAGTACAGTTTATGTAGGAATGTGCAGCAATATTTATTAATATTATTCATAATATTATTATTTAAGTAAGTTTGAAAGCATACAGTAATTGCAAATCTGGACGAGATACACATGTTGCATGTTGTAATGTGGGTCTGCAAGAGTCTTTGTCCATGAGGTGAGCTGCAGTCACTTTTGGTGTGAGATTTTGGTGCTGATGAAGTGCTGAGAGGAGTGTCTGAAATCTTATATTTAAATTATCCAACAAACCAACATGATTAATGTTTAATGTTTTTTGTTTGTTTGTTTTTTAAAGATATAGGTCTTAATCATGACAGGCATGTATAAAAATATCATTAACAAGGGCCTGGTATCATTCAAGTACACCAGTAAGGAATAACAATGTGATATGCACAACATCAGGACGCTCAAACTGAAGCATCTATGTTGAATTCAGCCATTAAAAATGTATTATTTACACCCGTGCTTTTCCTGTCATGATGTGAACAAAAATATCATCTGTCAAAAGGGCCTATTGGCACAGAAGCTACTATGGATTTGTTTTTTTTTAATGTGCAGCCCTGTGAGTGACACCTTTTTGGATGATGTTGAACAGGCAGTGTGGAAGAGAGATGAGTGATTGTTGAGGAAAGAAATGACATTTTATTAGAATTTCAGGTTGTATATCCATAAATGTATGTAACATTGATTAATTCAAGCCTGAGAAGAGACATGACTTCAGTGCACTATATGGACACAAAAAAACTAAATGGCATCAACATAACACTTCTGTCTACTACAATCTAACACGATCTAATCCAACAGTCAAGCAATAAAGCTTATCTTTGTGAGGTTTATAAAATTCTGTTTTTATTGCCATGGCGTGAGATACGTGTTGATTTAACTTGGTAAGCTTTGGGAGCCATTAAGTGGAGTTGTTTTACTGCATTGTTGTACATTGAGAAGTGTTCTTAATGTTTTGCCCACCCCCTTTACATACACAAGAAAGAAAGAAAATGACAAACAGATCTCAATCTAAGGCATTCCATATATCATACTGTCCATATTCATTCTGTCAAGATTTTATTGAATTATATAATAATATGTGAAATTGTGGCTGTAAACTTTATTTGATATTGGCTGCTTAGTGAAAGGGGCACTTTATTCTTTTACCTGGTAGGTAAAAAAGGTATTATGGGATTTTCTTGTGTAAATAGCTTCCAAAAGAATTATCACTCACAATATGTCACCACATTATATCACTACATATTGATGATGATATATTTGGTCAGGAATATTGTAAGTCAATGTTTAATTTTGTCCATATCATCCAACCCTCTTTTAGTGTAGGTGAAAGACACTGCCAAGCTCATGTAGCATTTCATGTTTAGAGACACTAAAAGGAATGCTCATTTGTCAGTTACCACTCACTGCATGTCTTTTTATAATGTCAGTATTTGAGTCTTTGTCTTTATCTGCCCATTTACAAAAAATAAGAAGGGTTTCAACGTAAAATAGCCAGCAGATGTCACTATAGACCTGCCTGTAAAATGCATTTAAAGCACCAGTTCTTGGAGCTCTTTGTCACATCCACCAGTTTTGTTTTAGCCTGTGATGATTTAAGCCAGTGATTCCACTTTTTCTAAATTTTTAATATATTTGTTCCTCTATTGTCTTTGTTTGCTTGTTTGATTTGTTGTTTGTTTTCAGCAAAAATATTTTTTGACATTTCAATTAGGCTAAACAGGACATTATACAATACAGTCTTTCCATGTCTGCACAGTGAATAGAGTCATTAGGGAGTGATCGAGACTGTAGTTTGTATAGAATATATTACATTTTTTGTATTTCTGTGTTTGGTGTACCTTGACCTATATCAAAAGCACATCAGAGCTTTTGCACAACATTCACATTTTTGTATTGACTTAACACATATAATACTTTGTAGTTGAAAGAAATCTGTCATTTTAGGATAGTTTAGAATATTTGTTTTGTACCATTTACAGTGACCACTGAGTATTTCCATATAAAGATCATTTAGACCATACACTGCTCGTATCAGCAGATGTTTGGACATATTATAGCTAACTTAAAGGCCAGACACAGAAAATGACCATATTAGTAAATTCTTTTAATGAGATATAAAGCTGCGGGCACGACCAAGCAGCTTCTTTCACAATAAAAATCTTCACTCAGCCGACACTCGTGTCTTCTTTCTGTACATTTGATTGCCACTTTGCTGTGCTGATCTCACGCCTTTGTATTCTTGTCAAACGTGACACCATCCTCGTTTGGTTTTATGTCATCCAGTTAAATGTTTCTTCACTGGGAAGAACACAAAGACCTCAACCTTGACCCTCCTGGAATGGATTTGCCTGTCCCTTTGTCTCATTAAGAGTAAATGTATAACGTGATTTTAACAAGCTGTGATTTTATTGTTGAGTCAGGAGTTAAAGTTCAGCGCAAATGTAGAAACTAGAGACCAAGATTTTGACTCTGATGAACATTTGTCAGACGCACCTGTTTATTTGGCTCTTTTAACTTTTTTTGGTTTTTCTTTTAGCTTGTAATATCATCTCATATTCCTGTGTGGAAACATAACTGGACATTATATGCATTTAAAACATACAAAATAAGTCAATGACTGCCCATATATAAATATGTATTAACAGCATTGACACAGGTATTACATTTTGTTTTTGAAAATCAAACCATAGATGCTTGAGAAAGCAAACAACTTCATGTTTCATGCAAGTTAGGGAACTTTTAGGTTTAGTTAGGAAATATAGTGCTTTTATTGCAAAGATATTAACAAGAAAAACAGGCAGTGAGGTCGGTTGGTAGCCACGTTTGCATCACAGCGGCAGGGTGCATCACTGAAAAGTAACAAGTTTAAGGATAATCTCAAGGTCATATTGCAAACATCACATATCCTCCTGCCATGATTAACAGCTAATACAATAGATAACATGCTACATTGTACCAGATTTTGAAGGACATTTTTGGAAATGCGTATCTTTTTTGTCGAGAATTACATGGAGAGAGTGACCTCACCCTCAGCCAGCAACCAGTTAGTTGAGCATAACACAAAGACTGAAAACAGGTGAATTAGGTCCTCCAGTTTTATTGAAAATAAATAAAATCCACCTTCTAGCACATCTAAAGTTTACATATTAAGATGTTAAACTGGTCAGAAAACAGCACATTGTGGTACTTTAGTCCGGCTAACTGTTTCCCTTTGATTCCAGTCTTTGTGCTAAGCTAAACTAACAAACTGTTGACTGAACTGCGGCTTCATATTTATCAGATAAGATATCTGTATTTGTCTTCAAACTCTCATCTCCCAAAATGTCAAACCATTTCTTTGAGAAATGTCAAATATGATGAAATTAAAACTACAATAAGGAAATCGGTAATCACACTCTTGTGCACACAAAACAGAGCGATGATGTCTTTACGTCTTCACTTATTTGGGGAAGTAGACTGGCTATTTTCTGCAGCACTGTCAAGAAGAGAAATAATGCATTAGGAGGTTCAGTTTGTAGTGAGTCAGAGTCAGTCTTTGTGCTTTATGTTGGTTTGTTTTGTATGTTACCTTTGTAATTTTGTCCCAACGCGATGCAACGGCAAGAAGTACAGTGAGAAACACCACCACCAGTCCTGCTATCATGGGCATCAGTGGGAACTTCAAGGTCTTGTCTACAGGTCAGGAGGAAAAAGATAATCAGACTTTTTCTTACTTTACATCACTGACTGATTCATCATTCTGATTACACCTGAGGAATAAAATATCCAATCAGGAAATTCTACCGTTACACGTGGCTTCAACAAAACTGATGGATGCTGATTGTGTGAACCGACCTGTTACTGTGACCCTGAAGGTCTTGCTGTATTCTCCATACATGGGAGAAATCGCTGTGCACTCATACGTGCCTTCGTGCAAACTTTTCTCCACTTTGTTGGTGGTTATCTGGCTTGTATAGCCATCATTGGTCACCATGAAGGCACCAGCTAATAGATCCACTGTGGTTCCATTTAGGGTCCAAGATACGGATGAGACTTGTGGATTTGCCCAGATGTCGCACCGCAGGGCCAGCACTGCTTCCTCTTCTACTGTAACCTCCTCTGACCCGGAGATCTGTGGGTAGTCTGAAAAGGCACATCAGAGAAAAATATGAGGAGCTGTTGATTTATTCTGTTGCATTTTTAACCAAGACACGTGTTTTTGTACCATGTTCACCATTTTAGTCAAGCGTGTTTGTATGCTGCCAAGAAAAACACAAAGTCCAGCTGTGGCTGATAGAAATGTCAGTAGTTTTTAATGTATTTGGTCATAAACCACTGACAGACAAAATGGCATCTTGCCATGATGGCAAAGCTAGATGAAAAGATAAGATCAAGAATGTTTGTACAAAATTACATGGCAATCTATTCAATACTTTCTGAAATATTTTGAATATTGCACGTAAGCATTTTGGTACAGTTCTACTCCTCTGGCATAAAATAATGTGAGATGTTTAAACGTGAAAGAAAATGTCATTGTTTGCTAGAGTTTTAGTTGCCTCTTTTGTAGACGTGCGTTAAGGTTAAGCACAAGGTATTTTGGGGATTTGGAAAAGGTCCTTTATCAAAAACTTGGTCTGTTACCAGAATTATCTGTTCAATAAAGTGAACCGATTTGTTCCATTATGTTCTCTCCAGTGTTTGCTCACAAGTCTCTGGGACTAAATTTAGAAATACCTGCGAATGTGAGTCACCTTTTCTTCATACTTGTTAGTATTTCTTGTAAGATTGTAGTTTTAAGATAACCAAGACTGTTTACATGAAAGAGATCATTAGAGTTGCTATTTCTTCTTTTGAAGCAAGTTGTACCAGCCGCACAGTACCAGAGCTCATAACGAGTAACCATAAAATCAACTCACATGTGACATTCAGGGTGACTGAGGCCGTCACGGTGGCATTTTTGCTCAGGTGGCAGGTGAAAGTTGCACCATCGTCTTCATAGATGACGGGTGTGACGCACACGCTGCTGCGCCCCTTTTTATTTTCTGCCGTCAGACTGACGATAGCGCCGTTCCTCAGCCAGACCAGCTCTTCCTCATCTGGGGTCTCAAGGCCGCTGTGAGGCTGACAAACCAGAGACACAGTCTGGTCCAGCTCTGTCTGTATAACACCCTCGCTGTTGACTTCTGGGACAGACTGGATGGTGACGCCTTTGGGAAGGAAAGGAGGTTGAAACTGTAAGGGATGGCTGAGCCAGGCGGCGAAAGCTTAGATTGCACAAAAGTGGTGGGAATTAAGTGAAAGTGGAATCATTTAGCTGAAAAAAGGTTAAATTCTTGGTGAGTAGACTTGCAAACCAGACGCGCTTACCTGATGTCTGAGTCGCACAGTACAGGAGCAATTGGAGAAAAAGGGGTCTGAATATCAGCTTCATTTTACTTTTCTTGGGTAAACCTGGAGCTAAGGGAAAAAATGGAAATAGCATTCATGCAGAGGTCATTTAAAATTCTCATTAATTCTAAATACACTAAAACTTGAGCTATTTTAAACAGAAAAAGCTGTCGCCTCAGACGTGTCGCACTGACAAACTCTGAAATTTGTTGCCATTTATTCAATCCTGTTTATATGTCTTTTTATATTGCCTTATGTTTCCGTTCTTAATGCTTTTTATGTTTTATGCAAAGCACTTTGAATTGCCTTGTTGTTGAAAGGAGCTATACAAATAAACTCACCTCACCTTGTCTAATAGTTTCACTTGTTTTCCCCAACCTTGTTAGGCTACCAATCATCTGTGACACAAACACCAATACTTCACATGTTAATCATTTGTGTTTTTTTTATGCTCAGTATAAATTTCCAATTTCCCTCCTCTTTTTCAGTCAATGAAAGTTTCTTTGTGAGACAAACCTTTCTCCTGTGCCCTTCTAATAGTCCTAAAGCAATCAAATTGTCAAACAGGCTAACAGAATACTTGATGAAAGAAAACAAACACAAAAAAAAAGTCAAGAATCTTCGGCAGTATAAAGAATATGGAAATTGTGACATGTAAGCTGAGAAGATCAAGAAGTAGTTTAATCAAATTGAAAATACATGATGTAACAAAATCCTTATGTCATTTCAAATTTTGCGCATGAATGATGTATTGAGATGATAATGGAGGTTTTTTTCAGGAGTCCAAAGTCAGGGAGATGCTGTGCGCTACACTGGAGCTGAGATCATTTACAGGCCTTTGAATGTTACAGTTCTACTCAAGTGTGCATGTCAGTCCCAGTTAAGAATTACTGGAAAATCATAATGTGAGCATGAAAAAAAAGTCATGTTTTGCTTTAGCTTTAGTTGTCTCCTTTGTAATCGCGTGTTACGGCTAAGCACTCTGTAACCAGAGTAATGTGTCCAGAAGTCCATCTTTTCTGTAAAGGAGCAGTCTGTACTTGATAGGGTTACTGGGAAACTAATGTGGGATTAGTTATATACAGTTATATTTATAATCATTTATCTTGGATTACTTACTTTTAACTTTATTTAACTTTATTCTTATTTACTTTAATTTAATTTCATTGTGTCTGTATTCTATTCTTATTTCTTATTTTATTCTATACCTTGCTTTTCTTACTGTCTTTTTTACACTGTCTTGCTGCTGTTGCACTGTAAATTTCCCCACTGTGGGACAGATAAAGGAATCTGAGTCTGAATCAGTAATTCGTTCTTCTTCTAAAGGGAGATGTATGAGCAACACAGAACCAGTGCTACCAAACAATACTCTTTAAGTAAACCACACTCATTAAATACACTGAAAATGCACATAAACATCTTGTATGCTGAGTTGACTGAAGGGCACTTACCTGACGATGACTGTTTCTTCTCACTCCTTGTCTGTGGTCCCTTTGTGATGTGTGGAAATGAGGATGCAGAGGACTGTACGTCAGCTCTTATACGCTTCACATGCAGATGAGGACACTTTTGTAACTCCCCTCACTGTTTCTGAATGAGTTTGTCATCATTCTGCCTGCTCGTTCTTGTCAACACCCTTTCAACCCTCCCACACCTGATTTTATTTCTTTTTTATTGTTGCATACTCATAATGTGCAAACACAAGGAATCTTTTTTTATTGGCTGTAGTCCTTACGATGGCACTAAAACATCTTGGGTGTGGACTTTGGGAATAAAGCGCACATTTTACAGGTTCTTTTTATATTTTCCTTTGATAATTAAAGGTTTTAAAAGCCCATAACGAACTGATAATTCAGTTTCCTTATGTACCAGACGACAGGCCTCCACATTTATTGATGAAGCCAACAAATTTTTAAACTCATTAAACTTAGTTTTAAACTCATACATTTTTAATTTTCTCAAGGCATTTTTATTTAATTGTATTTTAACATGAAATTCACATTATCTGTCTTTCCTTATGGCTGAGTGTGAGAACAGAACAGTGCTAAAGCTATTTTGATGTCCCTGAATATAAAGATATGATTGTAACTGTGACGTTTGGGCGATTATTTCCTTGTTCACTCATATTCGTCTTCCTGTTAATGTTGATGACTAACAGTAAGCAGAGAGCAAAGTAACATGTTTTTTTTTAAATAAAAACACTTAATAAACTACATCTTTTGTCATAAACTAAATGCCCAGTACACAATTGCTTTTACATTTGCACTTTAAACACCAGTGAGCAGCCGTCCTTCTCTACTCTGACAAGCTGTATTGCACAGAAGGGGTTACTTGTTAAGTAACGTGGAAAGTGACTTAACACATTTACTCCGAAACAGTAGTTTGGCACAATTTAAGGTACTTCTCAAAATACTTAGTAAATATGCCTAACCTAACCTAATTAAACCTAATATATATACTTTACACATTATGATATATTGTATTATTTCCCATGTTAAACGTATAGATTCTTATGAATTATTATAGAATAAAGTAACAGAAAGAACGTAAAGTAACTGAAATCTGTCTTGCCATGCATACGCAACAATAAAATTCTGCTTTCCTGTTGCAATACCATTATAGATTTGGGATAATTAAAGTACATTTTGCTGATAATATTGTACTCCTACTGTAGCCCCTCATCATGGACACAGCTATGGCAACACACTGTAAGCTAGATAACTGGTGGTAAACTAAATGGTTTTAATCTGATATCTAATCTTGGCTAAAACTAATCTATCCACTGTTTCCCATTTCTTTACAGATTCTGCAGTTACGGCTCTCTACCTTTGTGAGGCGGTATTGGTGTAGTGTACTGCATTTGAAAACAACTAGTTGAATCAGTGATCGATATAAGTAACTCATACAATTTTCACAGCATACTGTTAAAACAAGTCAAAATTTTGGTGTGGTGTAGTTGGAGATGTTATGCAGTCAATGGCACACAAGATGGACAAGGATGACTGGGCTATGCAGGCTATGTTCTTCAAGATGTGGAATAAACATTTGCATTTTACTTACACATTACATGTTTTTTTTATCTGATTACATTTTTCAAAAAATGTTAGTAGCAGAAATCATTTGGGCTGTATTCAAAATACAGACATATTTTGTCCTAAAAGAATATACATTTTTTTAATTGTCTCAGTATCATGATCAGTAGCATCAACAGCATTATGTAATATCTGACTATAACATCCCATAATATTAACAGTCAACAGTCAAACTACAGCATACATTTTAAGCTTCTTAAAATTGTAAGCCTGTATCTGCTTAACCTTTTTTTTTCAGTCTGACAGCTTCTTATAGTCACTCTCAGAAAATAAAATCCTTGATGTGATTTTGCCTGAGCATGGAAAGTGCCAGCTGTATTAATCACGCCTGCTGCAAACTTCCTACTTCTTTAGTATTTTCTTCCTTTGTATCTGCATTTGATAAAGTACTAGTACATAATAGTCAGTCTATGGCAGCTCCTTATACATGTTCCTATATGTTGGGACAGATCAAAGGTCAGCAGCAACATGTGCTCTTATTATGTGATCTTGCACAACTGATTTACACACACATACCTCTTCACCAGTAATGTGCAAGACGATAGCTGTACGTGTAACATCCCTCATTTGAAAGCTTGGGATCCTTGGCAGAAAGTGAATATGGCTGTCATAACGAATGATACCAAGTCTGCACTTTAAAAGGCTTCAAGAGCCTTTTCTGATGAGCCTAAGATAAGAATCAGTTATTGAATCAGTCGCTGTCATTTAGTAACACATATAAGAAGGATATACCTGTGGGAGCTGGTGAATAAATGTTATATAGCTCTGTCAGGGAAAAAAAAAAAGATGAGTGCAGGTTCTGTGTGCAGATGTAAGTATGTTTGTTTATGTGACAACTACATGGGGAGGCGACCCCGCGGATAAAGTCAGTGGTCAAAGTACACTTGGAAGCTGATAGCATCAGTGGTTTATTGCATGTACACACTCACCAACACAAACAACATGGCTGCCGTTGCCCTGTAAGTAATTGATCAAAGCCTGCAGAGTTTATGCCACCGGGGCTCTTTGTGTACGCTGTGCAGACGGGCATTCCTCATCAGATTACCACTGAGCCCCGTAAGACCACACGCTCTCGCTCACACACTTGCGAGCCAACATATGTTAATAAAACATGCTCACAAAACACATCAGCATATATGCAGTACAAATACTTACACACTGGATTGACCTATTTTGACCCTTGTACAGATATTAAAAAAAAAAAAAAACTAAACTTTTTTCTGCTCTTTTCCACTCCGTTCTCTTGTCTTGTCTCCTTTGGTCATGCTTTCACTCACCCGTTCACCCCCCTCCTCCTCTTCCTCCTCCAGCACATTATTTAATCAATAACTTTGAAGAGGGGCATGTGTTGTGTTTCTAAACCTAGATAGACCGACTGCCTCTCTCTTTCCCCACTCCCTCCCTCCCTGCCTCCCTCCCAACCTTGTCCCTTAGCTTTTCTCCCTTCTCTCCTCTCTCCCTTCTCTCTTCATTCCCCGTGTTTGAATGGAGAAGCTTGGTTCCCCAGAACCTGCACACCCGTCGCCGGGTGCAGGGCCCGTTGCTGGGGTTTCGGTTGCCAAGACGGCAGGGGTCGAGGGAGACGAGGAGGCTTCAGCGGTCAGCTCCAAACTGTTTCGTTGTGCATGCGTTAGACGTTGGCTCCCACTGGCCTACAGAGAAGAAATTTACCAAGTCATACGGCTCTCGGGTCCACTGGTGAGTAGGGGAAAGTTGAAGTGTTGGTGGGGGGGATTGGTATGTTATTCATGAAGTGCTACAACTGTGATGTATTTGTTCACTGTATTCCTTCAGTGCAAAGCTGTTGTACAATGTGCACTGTTACAAAGTATATATATATGTACATAATATGCAAAATGTGAAATAAGACTGCGTGTTCTGTATGTAGTACCGGCGTCCCTGTGCTTGATTTCACAACACTGCTCTCCAACATAAAACTGCTTTGCTGAGCACAGATAAGCTGTCTGAAATCAGTTCACAGCCATTATTTGCTACATCTGTTTGTGATTCAAATTGTTCTGTTTGTTTCTACAGGTGGTGTCTCGGATTCTGAATTTCCTCCTGCCGCTTGTTATCACCATATTCTGTGGTCACATTGGCAATGTAGAGCTGGCTGGATACGCACTGGCCTCAGCGGTACTACCTTTACTCCTTTGTAGACTATTTCATTTACTTGCTGCAGCTAAATTTGCACAACTATGCTTCCTACTGGAGTGTACTACTGTTGCTGCTGCTGGTCCTTATTACAATTGATTTCCTCGACTACGCACAATTAGAATTAATATTTGTGTCTGTTTGTGTCTGCATGTGTGTGTTTGCAAGGAGTCCAGTGGTCATACACCAACGTTTGTCACACAAGCTTAGATAGCTTGCTTTTTGTGCCTTTTTTTCTGGGATCATCCCAGAAGACACATTTCATGATAGGATAAAGTTGCTTAGATCTTTTCTTGTTGCCATCTTGTTCCAAAACTGAGCTGAACTGTGAATGCTCAACATTTCTATGCATGCCAAAGAGCTTGATAGGAGGTTAATTATCTGAAGAAAAACATCCGCATGTAATGATAATTCAGGTTTTTCCTTTACTTTGTGGACAGTGAGTGAACTACTGTTTGAAACATGGAATCATTGTTGAATCCACCGATGTTGCTTTTTCCAGACTCTATTTGCCTGTCTTCTTTCCAGTATCAAACCTGCACAGAGTCCTAGAGGCCACTACCAGCAACCATCTGGTGGTGTTTAGGAGGTGGTACATAGCCTATACAGTGAGATTTTCAGATCATTGGCTAACCTGTTAACAGCAACATGGAGATCCAATATTCACAAACATATAGGTCACTTTGTTGAGACTGAGCTCTCTTTTGCAAGACCTGAAACCAGCAGCAGAAACATGGAGAGCAAAAAAGACAGAACAAAAGCGTGTCACACATGATCTTCTTCTGCAAAGATATTTGTCTCTCTTTGGTTTGCTAGATGTTGAACTCTTTCCACCAAACACTCATTGACTTTGGCTCAGTGCCATTGGCTTGTGAGAACACTGTGTCAGTGGGTACCCATAGATCACAAGGGGGAGTCAGCTGGCACTACAATGAGCTGCAGTTGGCTGAAATGTGCAAAGGGCTGTGGTGTTGATTCTCAGTGGGACTGGTTATGTCAGTCCCTTTACATTACAGGTGATTCTTTTGTTATTACCAAGAAGTTGATAGAGCTGTACTGTAAGTTTTTGACAGGACAAGCCCACCCTTACATTGTGATTGAGTAGACCAGGAAATAGATCTGGACACACCCAGCATTTGATGGAAAAGACAAAATGTTCTTCAGCTTGAGAATGCACAGACGATGAACAATGTTCTTTAAACAATCCTTCTTCAATCTGTCACAGTAAAGCACTTGGCTGTGCCTTTTGCTGTAACCTGTTCAGCCATCTTGCATGTACTGTGGTGGTTTGAGATCCTGGATCCAATCACTTGCCCTCATTCACTGCATCTGGATTAGTTTTGTCCTGATACCTAATATAGACACAGTCATGAAATAAACCTAAACTACATGTGTAACACTTTAACGGGAAAATATGCTGCTGTTTGCCATCATTACATCTCAGAGTGGGTGAAGTCATACAGGGCATGCAGGGTTTCTTCCTGCCTCTTGATTCAGACTTCAAGGAGATAGCAGCAGGCCACAGATTGCGCTTACATTCTATCTAATTAGGTTCTCCTCTCCTATAGCTTCCTCCTGCCAGGATACTGTCTCTGTAGACTAATACTTCCAATAACCTCACTTTGCCTGAGACACAGCAGGCAACGCTGCTTTCTCTCTCTGCAGCATTTTCTCCATACACATTTATTAATGGAGCTGCTCTGCTCCATAAAGACTACCTGTTGCTCAACCACGGGGTGCACCTGCCCCGACAGCAATCATATGTGTCAACCTGCAGTGCCCACCGGACTGCGTTCCTGGGAGTCAGTTCTCTTTCATTCTGTTCTACTAAATGGTTTCCAGGAACTGTGGTGCCACATTCACATTAGCCGCTGAAACAGTTGAAGTGCAGAAGATCATGTTGATGTGCTTATTACTCAGATTATGGTCATAAACAAAAAATGAGGATTAGTAGAACACATTTGAACAGCAACATTTCATAACTTAAGTCTAACTTGTGTTTTTCTGCTTTCTGATTTTCTTGTCTTTGATTCTTGTTACCTTTCAGGCCATTAGCGTGACCACAACTTCGACAGTCTATGGCCTTGGTCTGGCTTGTGACACACTCATTTCTCAGGTGAGCACATTCCATTACTTGTGCATTATTATTATTGTGTCATACACAGAAAGGTTTACATTGTGACCCCTGGTAATTAGTTACTAATTAGTCTGAATTGTGTTTTATAGACATTTGGCAGTAAGAACTTGAAACGTGTTGGAGTAATTCTCCAAAGGAGTTCATTGATCCTGCTGCTGTTTTGTCTGCCTTGCTGGGCTCTTCTCATCAACTCTTACAACTTACTGCGCCTTTTGTACCAAGAGGATGAAGTGGCGAGGTAAATTAAAAAAAATGAGGCCTATATCTTTATCTTTACTGTCATGGTTGTTGTTCTTATCAGCAGTGTTATTGACATCCATATTATCTATGTATAATATATTTTCAGGAAAGAGTGTGTATAGAGGTATTTTATGTGTGGTGTGCTTAAGTCCAGGTTTGGCTGTACATTTATAAAAGCATATATACATATTTTTACCATCTTTTGACATTTAAATGTATGTTATGTGAATATTGTGTGTGCAGCTATAGACAACAGGATATGTGATTCCATCTTTGTCCAGAATATTATAGAAAACTCCCTTCATTTTATTTTGAAGAACTAAACAAAGCTGTGCGTTTGCTCTGCAAAATAAATATTACTCTGTTTGCCTCCCCTTCAGAATTGCCAACCTCTACATGATAGCATTTATACCAGCTGTTCCGGTGAGTGCACTGAAGGGAAACAAAGTCTGAGAAAATCCAACGGTGGTCTTCCATACTGTCTAATTCAGTACATTTTGTAATATACGATATTCTGCAGTTACATTAGCTACAAAATTAGAGGCATTAGTGCAAACGAATGTGATAATTACAAACTAAGAAATGAAAATCAAGTTTAGGTGCAACCTGCATAGTTTCAAATGAGGCAAGGAAACAAGTTTGTCGGTGTGTCTTCGACTAAAAACAACCCCATCATCCTCCATTATCCTCATGTCTGTTTTCTTCTCTTGCCTTTTCTTGTTTCAGGCCATGTTCCTGCACAACCTGCAAGTTTCTTACCTACAAAACCAAGTAAGTTGATGAGAGGAAACTGAAATTGTGTTGCCTGGCCCAAAAAATGGACTGAAATGTGTTTGTTACCCCCAAACAAATTCAGGAAATGGTGGCGATCCAGTGGTAAAAAAAGAGACAAACCATACCAATAAACTAATCACATTCCCATCAGCCTCAGCTATACATTTTTATTTAATGCTAACATACACATGTTGACATGTCCATACAGCCTCACCAAGCTGCTAGTGTGGCTGTAGCCTCTTTGTCTTGATACCACTGGAGTGTCGTCTTTTCCCTGAATTTGTTTGCTTATCTTGAACCTGTAATAATAGACATAATGAATAATATTCATGCAGTTTGAATATTAGCTCTTTAGATTAGCTGATATGTCTTTTCTGTGTGTCAGGGGATCATTCTGCCTCAGATGTACACAGCGGCAGCAGCGAATGTTTTGAACTTGGCGGCAAACTACGTCTTAATCTTCAACCTCCAGCTGGGTGTTGTGTGAGTGCTTCTCCTTTCCTGTCCCTTTTTAATGGACTTTGTGTTGCTTGATATGGTATCTGGCTTTGAGCGTCACGAGCAATAAAATAAACTACTTCAGCCTCTACAGCATTAAAGAAAAGAGAAAGTCTCTTTCTCTGCTATCCACATGGGAGAGGGCCGGGGCTGATGCATAGCCAGCACTTTGGTAAGATGAGGACAGGAGGTCAGGAAACCCATTATGCATTTTAATCTATCTCAGAAGAAAGATGTCTTTTGTTAAAACACAGTCAGCAGAGCACTGGTGTTTGTTATTTTTGTATTTTACTCAGAGAGAGAGGCAGTGTAGGGCAGAGAAAGAAGAGGCGGCTCTGATGGGAGCTCACCCTGTTCCAGCTGGACAAACATTTAGTTCAACAGGCAGTTGACTTAACCAATCAGGTCTCTTCGGTCACATCAGGTCTGCCCCTCTCCTCTCAAATCAAGCATGCACTCCGGCAAAGCTTATTCTCAGACCTTTAGACGTCCATGATGTAACTTTTATTTTCTTAGTGCAGTTGTCCTTTGCCCCCTCAGTGTGCAGTCCTGCCTTTCAAGGGAGACAGAATGAATGGACGCTGTCACTAGAAGTCCCTCCAACATAAAACAATGTTGTTTTGTGTGTTTGCAGTGGATCAGCGATTGCTAACAGCTTCTCTCAGGTTGCCCTATGTCTCCTGTTGTATGGCTACATCAGATGGAAGAAGCTCTATAAGCTGACATGGGGAGGTGGGTTATATGTACGGTGACAAACACCAAAGGACTGAAACTGTCGTCCTCTACAGGCCATATTGAGAATAACCTTTACCCATTGCTGCTGTATCAACCTTCCTGCAGGTTGGACCACTGACTGTCTGCAGGAGTGGGGCTACTATATGAAGCTGGCTATTCCCAGTGTTTTGATGGTCTACTTTGAATGGTGGATCTGGGAGATTGGTGGTTTCCTTGCTGGTCAGTGCTGGTTGCCTCACATGTTTGCTTTTGTTTGTAATATTTTATACAGGTCCATTACCAGTAGCATGATGTTTGCAGATTACCGACTGTGTTAATAGTTAATAGGTGGTGGTGATAAGTCTTTGTAATTGTCTGAATCTGCTTCTTATCACACCAGGTTTGCTTGGGGAGGTAGATCTTGCTGCCCAGCACGTGTTGGTCGAAATTGGAGCCATATTATTTATGGTATGCACATATAATTAATTAACAATAATTCCACTGTTTAAAATAAACATAATAAAATGTATTATTAATTAAATATATATAATTAAAAATTATGTTTTTACATCTCTTTGTGTATGGATTTGACAAATTAAATAACTAATTAGTAAGTGTGGCTCTGGCCTCCTGACTCCAGTGCCATATTTCTCACACAGATGTGAAAGTGATTTCAATCTTTTCATCAAACTCTCCAACAGAAAATGATTAAGTCTGTTTCCCAAAGCGTCAAACTGTTCCTTTAAGTCAGCTGTGTAGCCACAAAGTAATTTGGGCTCCTTGCAGCTCCCCCTGGGTGTCCATGCAGCTGCTTGTGTGCGTGTTGGGAATGCTCTGGGGGCTGGGAACACTGCCAGTGCTCTAGTCACCTGTAAAGTGGCCCTGGTTCTATCAGGTTTGAACACACAAATGCAAACACCTGCAAACACAAACATACATAATTATTAGAACAGACACTGTGATTGGTTGGCAGGTGTATTACTGTCTTTTAATACAGAATGACTGTAACTGTGTTAAACTCTTTGCTATAGGGGCACTTGCTGTCATCGAGGGCATCGTCCTCGCTGGCAGTAAGTCCGTCGTTGGCTACATATTTACCTCTGATGAGTGAGTTTCAGACCAACATACACCACAGTCCCGTACCATGTAGAGGCAGCTGTTATTTTAATGAGGTTCTTCTACTGTCTGCAGAAATATTGTGGCGCTTGTCTCGCAGAACCTCACAGTCTACGTATTTCTGCAATTCTTTGATTCAATTCTGGTATGTTATCACAGAACAAATATCTCCTTTTACATCGAGCTCTCACACTGAATAGTACTCAGAGCTGTCTGCTTACTTTGTCAATCTTTGTGTGTGTTTTCAGTGCTGCTGCGCAGCTATTCTTGTAGGATCTGGATTGCAGAAAATTGCTGCCATTTCCAACCTGGTGAGTTACTACTGCATCGCTCTGCCGGTGGGAATAGGCCTGATGTTTTATGCCAACCTCAGAACATTAGGTAATGCTTTCATCCCATTTTGCCTCTGCATGTTTTTACTAATAAAGTTCAAATAAATACACTAAGCCCGTTGTTCCTGTGACCTAACACCAACCTTTTTTCAACTCCGCTTGCACACTAGCAAATGTTTTATATGTGCTTTGTCACCTGAATAATCTCTGCTTGCAGCAAGCCAAAATTCCTTCGAGAGCCGATCCACAGCAGATCTACACTACACACTAGGTCAATCAGTCATCCGCTCAAAGTTTTTGATTACTTGCTTGCTTACATAGTGGTCAAACAGTTAGGAAATTGTGTCACATGTCATCTCCCTCACCATGCCTAACAAGGCTAAACTACAGCAATGAGTCGACATGTTGTCAGAGAAAGTTAATGAAGCTATTTATGTCACGTCGTATGTTTATTCATTTAAATTAAACAACTAGAAATGTGCTTGATTTCAAAGCAGCGCTCCAGTGATTCAGCACAGGACTCTTATAATATTGTTGGACTCATAGTGGACAGTTTGATAAAAAAAAATGACACAGCAGAGATATAGAACCAGAGAAAATGTCTTTTTTACTCCCCACATTGTTCTTTCTTGTCAAAACCTCGTGCCTACATTACCCACAATACAACACAGCCGCTTGCAAATTAACTTCCACTGAACTCTGCTTTAAAAAAAAAAAACATTCAAATGTTTTAGCAACCCTGTGTGGCTTCTCGCAATAAAATTAATGGAAAAAGGCAGGTATCCCAAAGAGGATGCTAGCAACTTGACCTTGCGGACATTCAGACATTTGCTTGCATTGACTTAATTATAAATATTTCGTGTATTTTCCAATGAGCAGGAACTGTAAAGTACATCAGCAGAAGTTGGAAATGAGGCAGTGTGTCTATATTTAAATCCAAGTTCATCAGTTAAATTCACAAGCGCACTCGGTTCTGCTGCACCAGACATTTAGTAATTTCCCTCCCTGCAGCCTCCCATTTACCCCCCACCAGAGTGGATCTTTGCTGTCCACTCAGACCGTGCGTGTATTGATAAATGTGCACACATGCTGACTCACACACACACACACACACACACACACACACACACACACAAAGACCCTGTTAGACGTGTACTCTTGCTAGCCCATGAATAACTCTGTGATGATCAAAATGAGATTTTAATTCATTCACTTTCTACTAGTAATGGCTAAATGTATATTTTTTTTTTCAGTTAACCTTTTTTTTTACTTAGTCTATATGAAATGAAATGAATACACTCAAGTTTATTAATCCTTGTGTATTTTTGTGTCCCTTGCTAGGACTGTGGGTAGGTCTCTTGGTATGTGTTTCTCTTCAGGCGGGTTTATTCTTCTCGGTAATTTTTTTCAAACTGGACTGGAAGAAAGTCACAGAGAAGGTAGGTTGCTGTAATGTTTCTTAAAACTGTATACTGTATTCACACCTTTCCAAAAAGGACTGAGGGCAAAAATAAATACGGGATTATCAATTAACGCTCTTATTAGGGAATCTTTTTGTCGTTACCTCAGCTCAATAAGGAGCCAGCTTCATCAGTACGCTCTGGCATCCCTGCAGCATTTTCCCCAAGCCTGCTGAAAGTTGGCAGCCTTTTAAAATATGTTTTGTTTCAGTTTTCCAATAACATTTATAGTATTTATTTTTGCTTTGTTCTCAGCTCCTTTTTAGAGGTTTCTTAGTAAACTATCTTGTTAACAAAACACAGAAAAACATAAAAGCTGAACATTGCATATTTGCCAACCATTAATACATTTTAATGTAAGAAATGCATATATTTGTTTTTGCTATTGTGGGTAAATTTCAGAAATCTCCAGATGTAGGTTCCTTACATAGGTGAAAACATCAGTTTATATTCTTAGTCAACCCACTTGTGTTTCCAGGCTCAACTGCGAGCTGGAAAGAAAGTGGTTGTGACGCCGAACCGTCCCGTTAGTGCAGTGCTGAGTGACGCGATGGTGCCTGACAACTCAAACCACCCTGATGCAGTAAGTGCATAATATGTTCTGCATGTGGTGTGCTGTTGCTTCTCTGCTTGTGTTAGTTTTATCATCAACTCTGAGCCACTCACATAGTGATTAACAGTGTCATCTCTGCACCCTGAAGGCCCAGCTGGATGGTGAAATAGCCCCTAAAGCAGATGGCTACAATCCAGTCTACACCCAGGATCAGGAGCTGAATGCGGCCCATGAGGCTGGAGGCAACAACATGAATGCAGGGGGGGGCAGGTTGGATGCTGAGCAGAGCAAAAACACTTCAAATGCCAAACCTCATGTGCCGCTTTCTATCACTCAGCTCATCTTGCGTCGGGGACTCACCGTCTTGATGTCACTTCTCATTTTGACAGTAGGCGTCGCTTGCCACTTTGCCTTTCCCATACCAGAGCCCTCTGCCGAAACCAGGGCCAACTTTACCCTCAACTGGTCTAATGACTCCACTCCTACACCTCTAATTCCACTGGACATGACCCCAAACCTCTGAGCTGTCTCTGACCTCTAAATGTAGACATCTAGTGGCTGAACCCAGTTCTTCTCCCATTTACTTCTCTACTAGAGAGAAAAGTGTGAATTCCTGTCTGAAGCTGCAGCACTGCTGAGCAAATCCACAGAAAGCTGGAAGCAATATCAAACCAGACTGAGACTGGCAGGAACGGTCGGCGAAGATCACCTTCTAACCTGCTCAGCCTGAGATACTCAACTGGGTCACGTTTTGAATCTTTCACTAAGAGAGTGACTGAGCATCAAGGACCAGATGTTCTTTCACTGATAGATTTTTTTGATTTTTCTACCCATGAAATTTACATATCGCACTGTGACATATATCTTCTTTTGTACTGACCTCAAATCATTTTCTTGTGTTCTAACTTTAAGATTGACTGTAAATATTTGATGTAACGTTTACATTTGCATGTAAATATACATTATTGTATTGTCCACCTGCATCACTATCACTCTGCACTGGTATACTTCAGGACAGAGGTCATTCAACTATAAAGATTGTGAAGCCCTCTAAGGCAAACAATGTTTGTGATTTTAGGCTTTAAATAAACATACATTTGATCTGATTTTATTAATGAATAATTTTACTCTCTATCTATATATGATAGTACCCCAAATCAATAAAAATGACTTTTTAGTTGTATAGCAATTAAACTAACCACACGAGAGCTCATGCATGGTGGGTGACAAATTATCTATTAGTAGCGTGTAGTTTGATATCTATTTTCTAGGCTTTTGAAAATATTCCGTTGAAGGGAAGAAGCCCAATGCTGTCTGTTACCAATGCTGCTTTAGTTCATACAACTCAAAACATTCTGGTAGAGTTCGGCTATTAAATGTGACGTGGATATACACAACTTCTGCCCTTCCACACAACACTTTTAACACGCTAAATGGTGATGTCAGCGCCAGACCTCAATAGCTAATGTCGCACTCTTTGCTTCTGTGATTGGTCAAAGGCAATCGGTGCTGGAGATTTCTTTTTTTGTCATCCAGAAGAACAGGAACTGATTTCTTTTACATAATGTGTAACATCCATACTAAGAGAAGTCATTTGAAGTAATGCATATTTGTCATAAAGTCGCCAGTAAAGATAAACACCCCCAAAAAGATAAACAGACACTAAACGGTATCTCTGGATGTTGGATTTGGGCGCATGTTGCACAGGCCTCAATATGCCGATATCTAATTTATACACTAACGAGAGCAACTCTCTGCCGAAGTTCAATAGTGTTGTTGCTGAAAACGATTCGTCGTCACGCTTCAGGCTGCAATGCTTCAGTTATTTGTGCATAGCCTCTAAAAAGCGCCCTCATCAACTTGCAGCTGTAATTTAACTGAATACCAGGTGCGCTATTGTACGGCACAGTGACGCAGCCAAGAAGTTAATATGAGATTTCTAAAGCTACTGTATCACAAGTTCTAGTCTAACGGTACTGACAGCATATCTTTACACAGGCACTTGTTAATGATGCCACAGCATGTTACTGATTGCAGCCTCTGGAGGTGAGCGGGCCAAGATTACAGTCTCTGTGAGGAGCCTGTGGCAACGTCTCCGCTGATGAGCAAGACCGAGGCTCAGACAACGACGTAACCACGTATGAATCAAGCCTGATTTACATGTTGAATAACGATAAATTAATATGCAAGTGACTGTCACAAACATCAATCTGTTGCGAGCCTGTCCTGATGTCAGTTTGGAGATTGCAGGGGGCTCATGGGTACGCTGGTCAGAGTGGAGGCTTTAATAGATACCTCTGAGGTGAAAGCTCTTTTGAAGTTATCACCCACTGAAATGAATAAACCAGAATATGCAATATATGTACTTCTGTCACTATAAAGAATAAAAAAAGGAATGAACTTTTAGAGTTTCTTAATAAAAACTATCCAAAATTAGTTGAAGACATGATTGTAACTTGAGCTGCTTTCCATTGTCTAATGCTGACTTGGTCTCATGTGAAGCTGATCTACACAGGATTTTTATCTTTTAGAGAAACATAAAAAGAAGATAGTCTCACGCCTTATTTTAAAATTACTTTCTGCTTCAGAGGATCAATTTCAGGCGCAAGCCTGTACGCTAAACAGGAAGCTCCAGCCGGTTAGCTGAGCTTAGCAAAAAGACTAGAAACGAGGGCAACAGCAAGCCTGGCTCTATCCAGCATGAAAAAAAATTATTAAAGAAATGAGACAGAACTTGTTAATGAACACGTTTTAAAGGTGCTGGTAGGTGTAGGAGTGTTATTAGTGTTTTACAGATGTAATTTAGGACTTGACAAACCTAGACGTCCGGTCAAGAGGCTTGCTGTTTCTCCGCCCTTTGTGCTAAGCTACGCTAACTTTGCTCACAGTGGTTTTACATTCAACAGCCAGACGTAAGTGGTATCAGTGGAGGCCTTGTTTTAATATACCTGTAGAGAAACCCTTGACATGTACACCGTGTTTCAGAAAATCATACGCGCTCACTTGTTTGTGCTCGTTATTTTTTGAGCAGGTTTTTGAGCAGGCTATAACTGTGAGGCCCGAGCTAGCTTAGTTATCTGCTGCCGCGCAGGGCGAACAGGTGGTTGATTTGCTCAGTCTGACATGTCCTTATCCATCCTGCACGGTGCAGTGTGAGCGCACAGACCTTTCATTATCATCAAATTTGGCAGCGCAGATCAAAGGACAGAAAAATAAACCAGAGAGAGAGAGAGAGTGATAGTGAGAGAGAGCAGCTTTTCCGTCTTTGATGATGACAGCACACATCCACAGATGCGCCGTAGCCTAAATATAGCATTTAATCATGCTATTTCTAATTGTGGCATCCTTTCAGACCATACATTTCATAATGAGAACATATATTTCGTCAGTGTCTTGATTGGAGCCCATCTTACACAGCATGTTTCTATATAAAGGAGACGTGTCTACAAAGTGTTTTTTTAGTTCAGTTTTTCATTGGCTGCCTCATTCAAAGCGACTGAAGACAATCTCTTCAGTGTGTGGTAATGACAGAAAATGAAAGTTGTTTGAAGTTTTAAGTACTGTACAAAAATCCCACTTTGTTAATGTAATTAGAGAACATTTTCACTGAACATGCTCTGTGATTTACATTCATTATAGTACAGCTGTTTTTCCAGCATCAGTACACTGTAAATTTAGTAGAAGTGGGCGTGTAGAGTGGAAATTCGTCATTACAAATGTCTTCAGGCGTGCCAGTAAGGAAGATCGAAGCTTATTCTTTTTAGCTTTTAACCTTGAAAATAGTGGGTGTGAACAGAACATCAAGAACATATTCTGTTAAATATAATTTCACTGCCCATTGTAGGTGTGAACACATTTTGTCTGCATGACATGCTTTACTGCTAAATGTGACAAGTCGTCACAAGGCGGGCTCGCTGAGTGCTGTTTCGTAGCTGCACACGTGCGGCCTCATAACGGTCACTAGTCTAATTCGAGCAGTCGGACGAGCAGCTCGCTGATGACGACTCCAGCAGCGAGGATGACAAACATGAGCAGCACAGCCAGGCAGCGTCGCACCACCAGCTGCCTGACTGACAGATCGGCGTCATTGGACGTCTGCTGACCTGCACCGAGCACTTCCAGCGTCCCCTCTGCACGACTCAAGGAACTGGAGTTGCCGTCCCGTACCTGCTCCTGCTTCTCGTCAGAGTCCAAGGCTGCGAAAGAGAGAGAGTTTCAATACACAGTTAACGTTAGCTGTGCAGAAAGAAGATGTAGCACATGTATCTTTATGAGAAATAACAAAATAACTTGTGTTTACCTTTGTTTTCTATCCCGAAGGTCGTCTCTCTCTCTGTCACGCTGACTCCTGCTCTTACCAGCGCCTATTTAAATCAACAACTAAGATAAATTTCTTTTATTTGAAACATGAAGAGAAACACCATTTGATCTACATTTATAATGCAGATGTCACTACTGGAGTTACTTACCTCTACGGTGGCTTTCTTCCAGTTCAGTTCACACAAGAAAACTAAAAACACTGTGGACTGTATCACAACACAGATTAGAAAGCCAGTCCACAGCCCTGCAACAGACACAGGAAAGAGTTCATCACATTGAGTTTAGATACAATTAGACCTTATCGTAAAAATATTTAGTTTGTCCTCACCTACGATGCCCATTTTGACAGGGAACATCAAGGACACTCCAATACCCAATGAAGTAGTAACCCACTAAGTTACACACAGCACCAATCTTTTGCTTCCCTGCCCCCTGACAATACCCCCCGTCACACCCTGTTGAGGTAAAACAAATAAAGACCTCAAATCTGTGCCCACAAACACATCACATTCATTTTGCCCGGCAGCAGAAAGATGAAGCGTCAAATGTTCTCACCGCAAACGCTTCAGCAACATGAATGAAACCATACATCTTCAAAACATCAGCCACCCTCTCAATAATGTCTCTAAAAGCAAATAAAAATATGAAAATGATCAAAATATGTTCGTTCTACGTTTGTCTGTAAAAAGTTGACTACTTTGCCACTGAAGCTCAGTTTCCTTTTGGGGTTAATACATGATGAATTACACTTTTTATGAGCTGTGTGAAAGTCTGCCTGTTAGCTATCATTTCAGCTGTAAGGAAACATGAGGCAAGTGCCAAAATCTGTACTTACATCTCTGTGGTGAAGATGTAACCAATCACATCCTTAGACACACCAAGACAGACTCCGATGAAACACGAGACAACAACTGAATTTGGCAAGAGAAACACAGTATGTTATTAGACGAGGATGGATCAGCCCCAGTAAGTCGCACGGAGAACAAAAACACCTTTTGGTGAAAAATTTAAACAGACAAACGTGGTTTGTGAGGAAAGTTTGTTTTGTAGATCAGAGAAACTGCTAATTTGTTGTTTTTCTACTTGTTTGAGTCATACATGCACAGACGAGGGAGACCTTGCTGGACAGCTTGGCTCGCTCTGTGTTCCCGGCTCCGAGAGCGTTTCCAACCCGAACACTGGCGGCGACAGAGAAACCCATTGGAAACTGCGGGCAAGGATGAGTTGCATGAAGCCAAATACGGCAACATGCCAATTGTCTTCAGTATCAAAACCACACAAATTTGACGTTTGCAGACACTGTGTTTTGTCACTTCATTGGCCCAGAACATGGTAAAAAAAACTTGCTTAGCGTAAGAGAGAAACATTAGCTTCAAGAAAAAAAGCAATGTAAGGGAGTTACCATGTAAGCGATAGCTGCCAGTTCATAAACTATGGATTGGGCTCCCAACTCGACTTCACTGATGATGCCTGCCAGGAAGCCTGCGATCTCGTACAGCCACCACTCCAGACAATGCATCAGCATGCTGGGGATGGCCAGGCGGAGGAAGGGACCCCACTCCTGCAGGCAGTCTCTTGACCAGCCTACAGCAGGAGATGATAGGAGCAGCAATGGATTCAGTGTATTAACACCTGCTAAGGTGGCAAGCAGGGTTAGTGCGACATTCACACACATGCTTGCTTCAGTGCTATGTTATACTAGCATCATGGTTAAATTATGCCAAAACAGTGCCAGTTTATTGTGCAGGTATTATTTTCTAGAGAATTACTCAGGTGAGACTATAGAATCTTTGCTATAAGTTTAAATGCACTCGTCCAGTTAAATAATTCCAAGGAATTGCTGCTATAAGTGTCTGGCAGGTCAACTGGACATAAAAAATTTAGCTAAAATCTAAACCTAGATAGATGTAAAAATGTAAAACTTGCAGGTGAACAAACACTCTTAAGACAATGGAGAATAAAATTAAATTTACATTAATATGTTTCAGTTCCTCTGATTAAGCTAAATTAGATAACAAACTTTGTTACTATTTTGATGAACATGAACACCAAATTACAACAGTCATCCCTATCACAGTTAAATCCTCTGAACTTACCGCCCCATGTAGCTTTGTGCAGGCCCCTGGAGCAGATGTACAGAAATAAAAACACGGCCAGGCAGTACTGTGAAATGGCATTGGCAGCTGCAGATCCACTTTAATGGCGTCAAGAGGATGCAACCAAACAGAGATATAAAAACAAAGCATACAGTCACCCATGGAAAGAAATCTTCAGACAAAGCCTCCGGCAGACTCTTGTTCAAATATGACTCAGTTTAAGTACACAACTTATTTATTAGTAGGTGGGTCTACTCACGCGACACCCATATCCAGAAGATTGAGGAAGATGTAGTTGATTATTGCATTTAAAACATTCCCCATGGCCGCAGATATCACCTGAGGCCACATGATGCCCTGCGAGCCAAAGCAAGCCGTTTCAAAAACACACCCCATTTCGACGCATCAGTGCACCTGCTGTTTGTTGCTCTCTCACGGTGCACGTTCCTTTTCTAACAGGCGCACAAAATGATCTCATTACTGACAAACTTTTCAGTCATTATTTTGTTTCACACAACGGTGGTCCTGAAGTCATTAAACGCACCTGATTCTGAAGATACCTCCCCTGCAGCTGGTACATAAAGGCAGCCTGCAGAATCCAACATGGGGCAATGAATGGGGTTAATTAGATCAATAATGCAACACAACAGCCATTTAGTGCAGGGTATATGGGAGGAGATACAAATAAGTGCGGAGGAAGCTGAACTCACTGGCAGAGCCGGCATAAAAATCTTCACATACAGCTGGGAGAGTCTTTGTGGCAGAGAGATAAAAAAAAAGGAAAAAAATCATAAACAAGTGCTAAAAAAGAAAAAAAAAAATCACACTGATTAACTTGATTCATGAGAAGAGAGTTCACACATAGCATCTGATGACAGATGATGTCACATTCGTGGTTTTATGTTTTAGAAAAATGACTCACCTGGCGACCTCCGTGCTCTGCCTGACAGCCAACAGAATGGGCTGAGTGTTTATGAAGAAGGCCCAGCAAGGGAAACAGGCCAAGAGCAGAATCAAAACCCCCCTTTGGAGGATCACCCCGACACGCTTTAGGTTACCGCTCCCATACGTCTGCAAGAAAAGGAGGTCACAAAGATGGGAAAATAAAGCAATACTTGCTCTTGTGTGAAGAAAAGGGCAAAATGGACACAGGAAAACAAATGTGAAAGAGCATGCTGTGAACTCAGCAGTAAGCATCCAGGACTGACCTGATTTCAGATAATAAGACGAACTGAATACCTGGGATATGAGAGTATCACATGCTGATGCCAGGCCAAAGCCAATGGAAATACCTGTGACATTTATCACCTACGTTGAAATGAAATACTATTAAACAACAGCCCAGGAAGAAAAGACAAACAGACTCATGCACGGAGAGACAAATGCCTGGTTAAAATAAACAGTGAAATTCAAAAGCTGTGACGCATAACGAGCAACGATCCTTGGGAGCAAAGTGCCAATAAAAACAGAGGCAAAAACACCCACCGCAATTGCTAACGCCACCCCCGCCAGCTCCGTTTTCCCCAGGTGACCGCAGAACACCATGCTGACGAAGCCGATCAGTAAGCTCATCAACTGTGAAATGAACTGAGGGACAACATCACGCTCGCTCGTTTTCACAACCATAAAAACATAAACGAACTTCAGCAAACATGAATGAAATATCGGACTCCACATGCGACACTCACAGCAGCTGATTGAGTTATTATTCATTAAAAAAAAACAAAAAAAACAACATCATTGTTTGAAAGGGCCTCTGGGCGACAGAAAGTTCTTCTGTGCTCTGGCAGCTGACATGTGTTATGCTTTGGTTTTTGCCGCAGCTCTTTTGTATTTCTAAGCGTCTTTACTACTTCTCTTTTCTTCTTTGGAAAATAGTTCCTGTGATTGCTGGTGTAGGTTTTTTGACAGCCGTCGGCATCAAAAGGTTCACACAAAAGGAAACTAAATGTCCACGTCTATCAAGTTCTGGGTTGGCGCGATGAATAGGAGTCAGTGAAAAGTGGATGCATGTTGGGTTCTCCGAATTGCTGAACCGATTTTCTCCACACAAAGTTATAATTTTCTGTGAAGGAGACACTTCAAATTTGCTGTATTTCTATGGTATGTTGACAGCATTGCTTGAAAAATATCTTTGATCTAACATTTGCTATAGTAATGACTACGCAACATGATGAATCTAAGATATATGTATATATATGTGTGTGTGTTTGTGTGTGTATATATATATATATATATATATATGTGTGTG
>JBAJHX010000067.1:10848657-10900035 GCA_037176925.1 Amniataba percoides
TATATGTATATATATATATATATATGTGCACACAGTATATATTAAAGTTGGGGTATATGTCGTAGTTCATTTTACACACAACAGCTAAGATGCACGTGTTGGAGTTTTTAGTAAATGCCATCATACATCATGGCCACTTTTTTATCAGTATCAGGCAGTTCTTTGTCCAATTAGTCCCCATGGTTTGGAGTTTTTAACCAGTTAATTACAGTTATTATAAAGCAGGTGGCAAATTGGATGGAATCGCTGGTTTACCACAATCCTCATGCAAAAACAGTAAAGTGGCAATTAAAGCATTTTCAAATTCAAATGACTCAGGAATATTCCCTTTCATCATAATAATAAGTGGCCAACACTGCAAACTGCTCTAAATAATAGCCGGTTTTAAAGATATACCATCCTCAAGCCTCGACGAGACCTCAGTCCTCTGAATATAGTTGTAGACTTTGTAGCATTACCTCTGAAAATGTTGTGTAGTCCAGTGGAGCTGCATCCAAACACTTACCATGGGTCCCGCCAGTTTTAGAAGGTGAACTGTTTCATTCTTGTAGTCCACAGGAACCCAGCACTTGATCCTTCTAAGCCAGTGTCCGCAGCATGAGTCAATACTGGGAGCAGCAGGAGGTGATTCATCTGTTTTGGACTGTCCATTCACCCCTCTACAAGCGCTTCTTGTAGCTAAATCTTCCATAGCGAAATGAGATTTGGCAGAAAACAGAACTCAATCCCAAACTGAATGATGTTCGTACAGTACAATTCCCTTCAGACACAGTCAAGCAGGCTGGGAGTAATCAATAACCAATTACCTGGGTAATAATCAATAACCAAGACAATGTCCGCCCACCTCGCTCTCCGTCTGAGAGTGGGCATATACAGTTTGCTGTGGCATTGCTGCGAGTCAGATCTCTCCACCCCTGACAAATCAACAGGCTGTACACACCTCCAGGAAACTTAAAACTGCCAAAGTCAAGTTGTTTTTTTCTCCCCCGTCAGCTGCTCTGAAAGATCCCAGATCTTCACTGTTTCACCAGAGGTTACATTTTTGGTCAAAGGGTGGATACACACGCCTGTAACGAAACACACTGTATGAATAACAGAGCTTTCACCTGGTTTAATCCTGCATGTAACAGGGCACTGTTCTGTTTGTAGAGAATAAGATGGGAAAAGTTCAGTTTCTGCATCTTATATATGTATTTTGTGTTATAAAACATTAATTGTTAATATAAAGATACTGATTAGAACAATCAGTGTTGTTACAATTGTAACGCATCAAACAACACTATGAAAATAATCTGTGATGACTGCGAAAAGGCTCACTGGTGGTGATGAACCAACGGAGAATAATCAAGTGACTTTATGCCCCTTTAAAGCGACTTTCAGCTCATAGTTTAGCTGGCCTGTCGACAACTTTACTGTTCTGCTTTACAGTGGTCATCAATCTCATATTGTTGTTTATGGATGCAGCAGGCAGCTGTTTGCAAGCTCTAATAACTCCACAGTTCTCCAGCTGCTCCGCTCCAAACAGCAGACAGACACAGAATGCGAACAAAGTGCAGCTGGTAGAGACCAAAACTGAAGCTAAAAGAGAAGGAATACTAAACTTACATTTGTTGGGTCACCACAACATTATTCTAGATTAATATGAATGTTGCACTTTCTGTACCTTTAATATGTAAAAACTATGCAAATGGCTGTATAAAATATGAAACAGAATACAATATGTTATCGCAATCATGTGGCTGCTACTGTAATTGCGGAAGCTTTGATTTTAGCATTTTTTTTCAGCTGCTTTTGCAATATATGCCCAGCACACCAGTCGGCTGGCCCTTCTGCGTGGAGTTTGCATGTTCTCCATGTGCCTGCGTGGGTTCTCTCAAGGTACTCTGGCTTCCTCCCACAATCCAAAGACATGAAGGGTCAGGTTAATTGGTGAATCTAAATTGCCCGTAGGTGTGTCCGTCTCCCTGTGTTGGCCTCTGTGACTGACTAACACTAACGTACCCTGCTTCTCGCCCAATGACAGCTGGGATTGACTCCAGCACCCCCACAACCCAATGTGAGGATAAGTGGTACAAACAATGGATGGATGAAAGCCAAAGAGGATATTTGAAATTCTCCAGACCAGTACACATAGTTTGCTATTTAAAAAAAAAGAACAGCTGTCTGGTAAAAAAAAAAACAAAAAACGAACAGACTCTTTTGCTGTTGGCTGTCAAACCACTGCTGTCCACTATGACTGCAGCGATACAGAAAGAACTGACGCAGTGTTGCTCACTCTGAGGCAGACAGAGTCATTTTCCCATCACTGACGTAAATCACTGAGTCTGTCAACGTAAAACAACACAAACGCTAGTATCCTGTCACCTCATCATGTGGCTTGTAATACTCTTCCTGCCATAGTAACACCTCTCCGGGAGGTGTTCCTCTCTCTGATTGTGGCTATGAGAAGCTCCCATTGGGTGGTGCTGTTTTGCTCTCGTTGAAATTCCAAACGCTGAAAAATTTCTGCCACATCAGGCGGCTTCACTGAACTTTGAATGGATTTCTAATCATTTCATCAAATGATATAAACATTTGTCTCTCCTTCAGCCGATTCAAGTCATTAAACACAGTCAAGCAACCCTGCAACATACCGTCGAACATATTGTCAAACTCTGTTCATTTTTTCAATTTCAACTGTTTTCTTTGTCTCGGGGTCCAAAGGGAGACGAGAAGAACAGACAAGAGAAAGGGAAATTAGCGGAAGCCAACGGGAGAGGAAGGGGGTGACACCTAGCGTAGGCTCTCATTCATTTTCCTGGTTCAGTGATGCAGCAAGGCCCACCGGGTCCACCCACCCACCAAATTGTATTCCTCCGGCTCCCCCATCCCAACCACACGCACAGAATCACACACACGTAAATATGTTCCACCAACCAGCGGGGCCGGCGTCCGCCGTGACGTCACACTGCAGTTCTTTTCGGGCTCCACTGGATGACAGTGGCAAGTCACCGCTTACACATGATGAGCCGTCATTCTTAATGGCGACCGGTCAGAGTGTGTGTACGTGAGTGCATTTGTATATGTGTTTGTGCTTGTGTGCATGTGCGTTTGGGTGGGGTTCGCGCCTGATGGGTAGCGATGGGGTATTGAGGAGGTGGAGAGGGTTTATTGGAGGGAGTAGGTGGGTTGATGGAGGTGTAGGAGGAGGGGGCGGGCAGTAAAATCGCAAATGAGAGGAAATTGTTTTGAGTCACAGCAGATTTGGTGGAGTGAGATAAGGGCTGATGACGGTGGTGGTGGTGTGATTAGGATTAGGGTGGGGGGGTAGGGGTTTGGAGAGAGTAGAGGGTGGTGGAGGTGCTGGTGGGTGGGTGGGTGGGGGGGGCATGGAAGAAGGTTTTGGGAGGGGTGAGAGTATTTGCACGCACCGTGTCACTGTGTATGCGTATGTGTGTGTGCGCGCGTGTTGGGGTGTGCATTTATCTGTGTGTGTAGGTTGTGAATTTTTTTCTTGACTATGAGAGAGGGGAATTGATGGAAAGATGAGGAGATGGGTGGTTTAGATAATGGCGGCCACAGAGAGCGGACGAGGGCAGAGCGTGTCACACAGAAAGATAGAGTGCGATGGAACAAGAAAGAGTGGATGAAACAAAAGAAGTGAACATTTGATAGAGAGGCAAAAAAAAAGAAAAAAGAGACTGAGAGAGAGTGCAGAGGGTACACAGGGGAGGGGGGCGCACAGGCCGTGGATGAGAGGATGGATGAGGGGAGGGACATTGAAAGAGTGCCAGAGTGATTTTCAACGTGTTCTCTTCCCTCCTTTGTTGGTTACGTTGTGGGTAGCTTTGGCGGCGAGAGCTTTGGGGGGTTTTGGAGGGAACAATGACGCAGAGGGACCCGACGCGTCTGCTCCGGCTGATAATGATGATGCCTAAAAACGATAGCAATAATAAGAGCTTCTAGTGGAACCCTAAAACCGCTGGCACGTGACACGTACGTCACATATTATCACACATGACACACTGCACTGGACACACAGACGTGGCTATCTCACGTTGGCAGCGTGTGTGAGGGTGGTCAGAGGGGGCGAGCGAGACACAAAGAGAGACAGAGGTGGAAATAAGAGAGGAGAAAGGGAAGCGGAGAGGAAGACCAGATTATGCTCTGAGTCCGTCACCTGCACACACTTGACATTCGCATACGGGACAAACGTACGGAGATGTGCACTGAAAGAACCCCCCCCCCCCAAATGAAAGCATTTATAGCTGCTCCTTTTGTGTGCGAGCAATCTTGTGTAATTTCGCTTTTATCAGTACAGACTGGGGAGGAAAAAAAAAAAAAAAGGAAAATCAAAGGCAGCCACTCAGAAAAAGCTGAACCCTACTGAGAAGTGTTATTTTGACATGTGGTAAAACCTGAATGAGATGGTGGGTGGGGTGCGGTTTGAGTTCTTGTCTCACGTATTTTTTCCCCTTTTTTCCCTCTAACAACAACAAAAAAATATAATTAAACACATTTTCAGTTTAAATCCGCACAATGTCAAGCGCTTCATTTGAATTTTAGACTTTGTAAAAGGAACAAATAATTGAAGCGTGGACTCATCTCACTGAAGAAACGACGATATAGATGAAAAGTAATTCAGCCATGACTAAAGCAGATGAAAATTTGCTGTCTGCTCTTTTGATGATGTATGAGCTTTTGAATTTCTTCGGTGACTCATATAGAAATGACTTGAAATAGTCATTGCGATGCTGCACTCACATTGTGTACTAGGTGCTATAAATATGGTTTGATGTTTTGAGAATTTTAACTTCATCGTTTTCATGAGGACAGAGCAGGCGGGTGGGGAGTGAAGCCGGGGGAAGGGGGGGGGCTATTCTTCTTCTCCAGAAACAAATTACAATCATAACATGTAGCTGTCGAGTCTCTCAGGTAATTAGGTTACATTATGCCTTAATGAATTCCTTGTCTGACCAGCTAAAGCAGGCATCATGGGAACACATTATAATTCCTCTGTTGATTTAACAGTGCTGTCCTAATGCAATGGACGAGTCTTCTCAAATGCCACCAACCCTGATTTGTCTTCCGTGACTCATCCAGCCTCTGAAACAATGCGGCACCGTGCTGCTCGGCCCCTCATGACACACTGTCCTTTCCATTGCACCCTTGATGAAGCTGCGGGTTTGTCCGCAGGGGTAAACACAAACAGACAGCACCAAAGGGTGTCTCGGTGGACGCTTCGTATGGGCAAAGACATGAATGGTGGAGAAGAGGGGGCGGGGGGGTAAAAAACAAAAAAAGAAAAAGATGAAGAAGAAAAAAAAAAAACCTGGATCAGATCAGATGTAAACAGGTTTTTGAGGACATCTTGTGTGAGTCAGTCAAAAGCATCCCATTAAGGGTTATTATGTATGACTGCGTGTTTTTGGTCGGGTCGGAGGGCTGTATAATACGTGACATATCCACGCTTGGAAGTGATCCTGCGCTTTGTTGACTCACAGACTGAAGAGGCTCATTGACTGTGGCAGCTGGTTGACCTTGGAGACAAGGCAACCTGTTTCTCTCACTTTCTGTTTCACCCTTGGGAGCTTTTTTTTTTTTCTTCCCTCTTCTTTTCCCCCCCTATTTTTTTCTCGTCTGAGGAAGTGAAGCAGGAGATGTACGATCTGACGTGAGAGTCATGAGAGAGAGAGAGAGAGAGAGACAGAGCGGCACCTGGCCTCACCTGCAGCGCAAAACATACCAGCGGCTTGTGACGCTCTCAAAGTCCCTTAGCTCTTCAAATCGATCCTCACGCACGGTGACAAGTGCCTTAAAATAACGTTGAAATCAAAGGAGTCAGTGTGTCTGCTCAGGACACACATCAGTATTAACCACACACACATTCACAACATGTGCACTTATTTCTATTACGTGGACTATAAAGTTATACATATATAAAGATTATGTTGGCTGTAAATGTACAGGATGATAAAGAATAAATACCCCCATTCCAGCAATGAAACTGAACACGTATAATAATTTACTACTCTTAAGAGCTTCTGTAAAGCATCTCTCATCCCATAGATCGCCAGGGTTTATTCGGGCGAGTGTCGCTTTGCTCCCTCACTGTTCGTCCTCACTGGTTCTGGTCGGTTTAAACACTTTTTGAAGAGTATAAGAAGGCTGTCGATCACTGAGGTGCTTTTGGGAGTCCAGACGTCCTCCGGTGAGCGCAGAACTCGAGTGTAAAATTATGCAGACATCAGCCGACATCTTGTTCTCTTGCTGGACTGTGACTCATCCGAGAGGTGTGGACGCACAACTCAAGAGGGCCAATCAATTTTCTTGTTTTTACATTGATCCCTTTTCTCACTCCTCGTGAACTGATCTATAACTAACAGCCAGGTCTGATTACATGAAATTTCAAATCTCTGCGAGGGGCTATGATGCAATCAGATTTATCATAAAACAATCTTGATATTCTAAGAATCCGAAGAACGAATGTTGTTTCAAACCTGTTTTTGTTCTCCCCAAACGACCTTGGAAAGGGGGGAGTGGGACTAAGGAGCGACATACAGCAGCTTGATGCTGACACTGATTTGGTTTTGGACCAAATGTCAGACTAAATGATGATGGCATGTGGGCTGGGGCAGGATTTGGTCCAGTGTGGATGTTTGTCCACATTTGTTGTGTTACACATTGTGTTTGAACAGTTTGGCCAAATATGTGGTCAGACTCTACAGTTAAAGGTCACAACCACCGAGTATAAAACAGGACCAGGTCATATACTGATGACTAAGAGACCCTGACAGAAACACTTTCCACTCGTTTTTGCTCCCTCAACAACATAAAGTTCCTGACTCTGAAAATGGAATTATTAATAATCAATATGCCTGTCAGCGTTGTCATGGCAACGCTGAAAAAAATAAAAAAAACCTAATAGCTGCTCTGTGGTCTTTCACACCTGAATGTTTCCAGTCTCCTGAAAGTTGCATAAACCACTTAACTAAAAACGTTCCTGAAATGAAATTCTTTCAAAGATGCCCGCGTCCATGAATAAAAGAGCGCCTCGGAATAATTTGTATGAGCGCGCACAGGCGTACGGCTGCATACTGAAGGCACGACAGTGAGAAGGTTACGCAGCGTGAGGAGATGGTGGTCGACGAGGAGCGGCTCCTCGTGATGGACAGAGTTTTTTTTTTTCTTTCTTTCCCTGCTGTTAGGGAACCTAAAGCAGCACAACCAGCTACTACTAATACAAATGGACTGAATTAATCTCATTCTTGTTCAGGGACATGAAAGTGGATGGAGGAAATTGGGGAGGAGAGTGAGGTGGTGGTGGTGGGGGGGCGGAGCGGGGCTGTGCTGTGTGTTGGTGATGAGGCTTGAAAAGAGATGAAGCTGACTGAGGAGGGGTGAGGTGGAGGGGGGGTGGGGGGGCTGGAGAGTGTGAGTTAAGCGCAGAGAGAATTAGAATGAATGGTGACAAGATCTGCTTCTTATTTTCCATCGTTTTTTATTCTCACTGTGGGATTTAGGACAGGCAGACAGAAGGGAAGAGAATCGTTTGTCTCGACATGACCCACACAGCCATCAGATGCTCTTTTCTGCAGATATCAATACTCAGATATTTCCCTTTCAAATAAAAACATAATGTTACCACCCAGCGATGGGCTGACAATTTGGAAATTAGCTAATGTCGCTGTTGAAAGCTCACCTCATTCCCTGTCAGGCTGCAGTATAAATGCTTTGTTTTTGTTTTACAGTAACCTTGCGCTTTCTGACAGCCAGTGAATAATGAGTCAGTTTAACATACAGCTTTGCCGGAGAGTCCTTTGCCACTGAGGGAAAGAAATGTCAGGAGCTGAGGCAGACGTGCGATTAAGAAATCAACACATTCACAAATAAATTCCATGAGAAACTATAAAATTAAAAAATGTCATCACTGTACAGTGTGAGCGGGGTTTGTTTGCTCCTCTCTGACCCAGACGATGTTTCCAATTGATTTCACAAAACCAAAGCTTGCCAATATAGAAAAACAAATATTTCGCTATATTCAGGGCAAATTTGGTGTTACAGTTTAGTAAATAATAATTTAGTGAATTTGTACAATTTTCATCCTGCAGAATGATGTGAATTTGATTGATTTTGTTTGCAATTGTTCGTTTGTCTTTGCACAACATGGATACCAATATAATCCATCAAATGCAAATGTATTTTCTAACCTTTTTTGTTTGATTCCGAGCAAAGGGTAACTTTTTTCTTTCTCGTATTATGTCTTCATTTGCTCTGTATTTTTTCAATGAGTTGGTGTTAAAATGTTATTTGGGTTGGTGATTATATATTTTCACTATTTTAACTATGGTAAAATGCTTTAATATACAATATTCATAGCTGGAAATTGTTAGTTCATTAATTGATATAAAGAAAATGAGTCAACAACTATATTTACAATCAATCAAATCTGTATATTTGATGGTTTAAGGTTCTCAAATTGTGATTTTTTGCTTTTTCTCCATCTAACATAATAATAAACTGAACATTTTAGGATTCTTGGAAAGTTAATCAAACAAAATATCTGATGATGACGGTTGACATCTCTCAGACAGGCCAAATGATTAGTCAAGAAAATGATTAGCAGGGTAGTTGATAATGAAAATAATCACTAGATGCAGCCCTCGTAATTTCCTCTTGTGTGTCTTCGGTGTGCCTACGTGATGTTTGGTTGTGTGTGAAAAATTAATGACTAAGTCATGTTGATCACAGCACATTTGACGCAGCCTTTTCCAGCCCGACCAAACAGAGGCAGAGCAGAAGGGTAGGAGAAGGAAATATGTATACAGGATGCAGATGGTTGATTTGATCCACTGATTTTATTTCAACTAATTACAAGAGCGGCAACACCACGCTGGCAGTAAACCAACTAAAGACTAATTTCTGTCTTTTCATTAACATTTTGTTCGGCGGTTCATGTTAATCATCAGGTTGATATCTGAAATTTGCCAGGAAGGCTTTAAAAGGTTGAATCATTTTGTGGTTTCCTGACTATTTTTTTTTTCAGTTTAACTTGTGCATTTGGCAGCAGAATATGTTTCAGATTTGACGATTCTATGTTTTCAGTGAATGCAGTTTATGAGACAATATGGCATTGTAACTACACAGCTGTGGGCTGTGATTGCAAAGCCAGTCTCTTTTGGGTTTGTGCGTATGTGTGTGTGTGTATGTGTGTGTGTGTTGCCTACAGGTGACTCATCGCACTGCAGATGACCACAATGTTTTTCTGCTGCTTGAGCGTTCATGGCTCTCTTTCTACCTTTCCCTCTCCTGCGATTCTCAATTTTCTCACTCTCTTTCTTTGTTTCTGCTTTTCTCTTTAAACCCTCTTGCTATCTCTTCCCATCTGTGCATTTTCTTTAGGCGTTACAAGCCTGAAGTGTCCCCGAGATTACATAATGTCCTGGCTCGTGCGATTCTGTCCGAACGCCACAGAAATGAGACGCAACAAATGAGACAAAGAAACAGAGCATTTACATGTTTTCTCTTCCTCTTTGTCTTTTGTTTGGTCTTAAAGGACATTTCACACAAATCTGTCATGCTTTGTGTGCTACATTGCACCTGAGAGGGTTGGTTCCTCCAGCCCAGGTATAATGAGCCATAATACCATGTTACGATCTGATTGGCATGGCAAGCGTCACAGAGACGGGCGGGAACAGGGGCTGCTGACAGAGCGAGGAGGAAAAAGAAAGAGGGAAAGGGAAAAAGAGAGAGAGACAGAGAGAGAGAGAGGGAGGAATAATAATGATGATGATGATGATGACGATGATGAGGGTGACGATGAGGGGCCATGAGCCGAAACAAAGGCAGAATGACACGCACACACAAAAAAAAGGTGAGGATCAATTTGTGCCTGCCACCTCATTTTGCCCCTCCTTCCCCTCCCAGCATCAAACTCACATCAATCATACATCCATTTATCCCATCCCTCTCCCTCTCAATTAGTCTCCCCTCTATTTCTTGTCCTTTGCTTTTCCCGTCATCTGCGTCCAGTGTAAGTGATTTTTTTGTTTTTTATGCATAAGTATAATTTTAAAACATGGGTTTTCTTACAGAGTGCCGGCTCAGCCATTGCTTGGGTTGTAAAAATCTTTAAGGGCTAAAAGAAGGCGAACATACGCTGCCATACAATTGAGAATAATCTTATTAAAAACACTGCGCTGCCCAGAAGAATGAATCTGAAGGCTCTGGTCTACTTCAAAACTGTTTATGATGGGAAACGCTATGTTAAATAAAGTTCCTTTGTTGTATTTTATGTGAGTTTTCCATGCTGAAAAACAATATATTGCATTATAGTTGACATAATCAAGTCAGTTTATTTCAATACCTCAACATACAATATGTTAAGGATCACTTTACGCCAGAAAAATGAATGAAATAGAAATGCACCAGTGTTAGTTATATCTGCTAACAAAGCATTATTCATTCATTGATTATTGTTTTTTTCTGCAGAAATAACTGATCATTTGATATTTAACGATTTTTACATCCATCATAATCAAAGCTCGCTTGATTGTAGATTAACCTAATCTTGGACATGCACATGCAGGCAGGCGCGCACACACATACACACTCTCAGTATTTACATTGTAATTACCCCTGAGCCCCTCTCCAGGTCCCCGTGGGGCCTCAGGCTGAAGACGGTCTCAGAAGAGTCCCAGTTGTCCCATTGAGGAGATCATTAGCCTGGTTAGAGTAATCCACAACAATCTGCGTGTGTGTGTGCGCGCGGGCGTATATGTGTGCGTGGGTGTATGTGTCACTTGTGTGCTCATGCGTTAAGCAGCTGTTAAATGGACTCCACGGCCTTTAGTGTCCGTGGACATTAGCTTTATTGGTGTGATCTGAAAAGTTATTTAGTGACAGCTGGGATTTCCCTCCCCAGGGACGGAGCCTCTGACGACTCATGATAGCAGACATGAATGGGAGGGGAAATAGGCGTTAAATTGAAAGACCTGGAAAGCTGCCGGAAAAAACACACCCCTGAATTGATTAAAAAAAAAAAGAGAGAGAGAGATTATTTCTTATAAATTCTTATTGCTTCTTTATTTTATGTATCCACAAAAATGATGAATGTTTCGTTTTATTAACTTTTAATCAGAAATTTGATTTGAAGGTTAATTAAATTACACTTGAATAAGCAAACAATTTGAACATCTTATTTGAGTAAGAAAAGGAGACACTTTTAAGTATTTATAAATAAGTTAAACTACATTAATTAATTTCCTGACATCACACAAAAATGAATTATGTCTTTGCTTCAGTCTTTGCCCACAGAAATAGACAGTGATTGCTCCCCACAGTATAAATGTAATGTATTCTGTGATGAACAATAAAAAAATAAGCAGATGAAAGTGACAGTTTGTGCGTGTGCTTGTGTTTTTGTGTACTTTAGGGTTTAGAGGATCTGCGTCAAGGGTTACAGAGCAGCGGTGCGTTTAACCTGTCTCGGCTTAGGACAGCAAACATCTGCATGCAGGGTTTGAATTGTCAGATGTGCCTCTCCAGACTCTCTGAACCGACGTGACCTGGCCAATCAGCAGCCCCTCTCTCTTTCTTTATCTCTTTCTGCCTCTCCCCCCACCTCCTCTGCCATTTTCCTCCCAACACTGTTGTTTGGAAAAAAATTATCCTGCCTTTGCACTCTCTGCTGAAAACGAGAGTGGAGTAAAGGGGGCACATGGGGTGGGGGGGGCGGCAACTGATTGCTCCTATTGTTTAAGAGTGAGGCTTGCAGCCTCTTAAGGGATAATTGGCACACAAGGATGTGTTTGGACGGGAAAGGGAAGTCAAAGAAAGAGAAATTAAAAGAAAGGTGGCGAAAGGGCTCATGGAGAGGACACTGTGGATCTGGTGAATTTAAACATTTGAAAAACAAGCGCGTGTATAAATTCATATCAGCATCCCTTGTTTGGTACACACTGTGTGCTGTTTGTATGTCCTGTATCCTTTATTTTCATGTTTTTTTTGTCAGTTCAAAGGCAAAAAAGCCCTTGAAATCAAATTGCCTTGCAGTTTCCTATATAATAAAATAAATCACTCTATAGAATAGTGCATTTATTCCCTTGATTACACACAATTTAGACTGTACTGCAGGTAAATAGAAGACTGGAAATGATAGCTGGAGTAATATTACGCAGGACACAGAAAAACATAAAAGACCTTTTGTACTGTTGCATTTTGAGGTTTGTTCAGATGCATCGTTTGAACATTGTGAAATATTCTTTATATTTGTAACTGCGTTAGAGAGAAGTAGCCAATGAAAAAAATCATTTATAGCAAATAAAACTTTAAAAACAGTATTATGTTTAAATTTAGAGGAACAATTGGATGTTTCTGGATATTTTTTCGATCCCTGTTAATAAAATATATGCATTACATTTCTCTACATTTAATAATTTTGCACTTCTGTCAAAAACAAATACAGTTTTAACTATTGTAAATACATATTGCTTCGCTTATCTGCTTGACAATAAACATGAAAATACAGTCCATTGTACTGGAGGCCTGTAAAGCTAAGCTTGATGTTTCCTACACAGGAAATTAACAATGCCAAAAATATACGCAGCCATCGTCGTACAATACAGCTGTCGCACTTTCTTTTATGCCTGTTCAGGAGCAGGCTCTGCCACCATTTCCTGCCATTCGTGATGTTCTCATTCTATGTCTCACTCTCACTTCTATCTGCATGTGTCCTTTGTTTCCCGTCAAGCACTTTGAGAAAGTGCAGGTGTCGAAAGTGCTTTTTAAATCAACTTGACTTAACTGGAGGAGATGTAATTTATAAAATACTGCAGAAATATTGAGTTTACTGTAAAGGATATGAAATTGTGAAGATAATTTTTGCAACAATTGCCACAATCGACGCCGCCCTTCCCGCCCCCCTTGCATAAAAACCAAAATCACTCAGATGTGGTATTGTAGAAACACACAAGCCTCGTGACTCTTATTCAAAACCGCACAGCCGTAAATAATCAACAAAATAAATGACAGGTGAAGCAGAAATCCCGCTCTTACACAGGTGACCTTTAACCAGCAGGATGACTCCAACATCACGCAGTGCAGGTTGCATTGTGGAAACTATCGAGCGTGCAGTTGCGTTTTTGAGAGAAGAGTTTGCTTTACTGCGTCATCAAAGCGAATCCTGCACGTCCCTCCGTATGTCTGTGTCTCTATTTCATATTCCAGTCACAAGCCGTGTGGTGCAACTGCTCAAAGGGTACGATTTGGTATTTTAGATTTTTTTTTCTTTTTTTTTTTGGTGGGTGGGTGGGGGGGGTGGGGGGGTGGGGGGGGGGTGGGCTTGATAAGTTTCGTGCCTCAAGGTCTGTCTGGGATGGGATGGCTGCACGCAGGGAACGTGCATGCTCAACACGCTCGTGACCACAATCGTTTTAGCTCCATACCCGTGATGAAAAAAGGAAAAAAAAAAAAAAAGAAAGAAAAAAGAAAAAGAAAAGAAAGAAACACACACATTTACATTCAGTTCGCAAGTATGCCAAAGACGCGTCGAACATCTTGGAGTGCTCACAGCATGCGCCTACGTGCGCGCATATTTGTGTGCGTGTGTGTTACAAATTAGTGTACTTGTAAGACTATTATTTGTGATATTATTTTGTGCGAGTGTCTGTGTGTGTAGGTGCGTGTGTGTACAGTGTGTCTAAATTGGAAGGCTGTAATTAAATGCGTAGACCTCTCCACTATCTCCTCCTCCAGCCAGCGCCAGTGACGCACAAACCGCAGCACAGCCATGAGTCATCAGGCCCCCAGGATCACCACCCCTCCTTCTATCTCTCTATCCCTGCCTCCATCCACCTCTACACAGCTCTCTATAACCCTCTCTGCCTCTCATTACACATTCCTATGTCCCACTCTTTCTAAATTACCCACCATCACGCGCACACGACGCGGGCAGACGCCTTTTCCCTACACACTCCTTGAGATTCGTGCTCAATTTCCACCTCAATCCGACACGCTCCCGCTTATCTCTCCACATCTGGCCGTCCCGCTCTCGCTCTCTCTCTCTCTCTACTACGCCCCCGCCACCTTCCCTCTTCACTCGATCTGTCTTTACCCTCTTTATCTCCCCTGTTAACCTCTCCACGCCCACCCGTGAACCGGTGGGTTATTACGCTTTGCCACAGTTGCGGGGCAAGACGAGGAAGGGGGTGGTGGCGGTGGCGGTTGGGGGTGGTGGTGGGCGAGTGGGTGGGGGGGCAGATGGCGACATCGCGAGGAGAAAAGGGGGACAGAAAGAGAGAGTTTATGGGGAGACGGGAGAGACGGGCTCGAATTTTGAGGAGAAAAGAGTGGGAACGGCGGCAGAAGACGGCGAGCGAAAGAGCAGCTGTGACGGTGCAAAGAGAAGAACAAGTGAGAGGAAACAAGAGAGAGAGAGAGAGACTGGGAGAGAAAGAGAGGGAGAGCATGATTTGAGGCATTTGCCACCTGGCGTCCTGAATCATTATCTGACTCATGCTAATCTCTTATCTTCTCAGCCAAACGCGCGCGCACAGACACACACACACACACACACAATAACAGCACAAGGGGAGTCAAAGCAGCATTTGTGAGTGTCAGACCGGGTGAGAGAAGAGGAGTCAGGGGGCACCGAGGGAGAGTAAGGATGAGAAACACTCAAAGGACGGAGAGGAGAGAATCTCTCTCGACTCGTCTGACGAAGTCTCCGACGTGGTTTAAGAGGAAAAAAAAAAAAAAGGGGGATGTTTCGTTTCCATCTCCCAGAGTGTTTATGATATGAGTAGGAAGGGAGAGCATATTAAATGTATGACTCATAAATTTGTGCGCCTCTGTGCCCCACCAACGCCCTGCAGAGAGGGTTGCATCCACTGCTGCAGGAGGGATATAAAAAAAAAGAAGAAGAAGAAAAAAAAAAGGCAATTTCGTGCTTTACTTGGTGTGGTTATCCAATTAGTTACACAAAACATGTGGCTAAGCGGATGTATGCCAATATGCTTCTGTTCCCGATAGATGTTTTATCCCCAGGAGAGCCTTCACGAATATGTAGCAAAGCTGTCTGATGAAATATTACATTTTGAGTGCAATAGTTTTTGTATTCGGCATTAGTTGTTTCAGTTTGACAGAGGGGATCATGCACTATTATCCTCTGAGCTGACAGCGATAATTCAAGGTATTCTGCTCACAGATGCCGTAAGCTGTGTGTTCATTAACAAAGCCACGCGGCTGAATTTGCGCGAGGGTTTTCCCAAAGTGCAAGTATTATTTATTATCTCGCTCCAGCATGTGCACCTTAATCATGTGCGGATCCTGGACGTTCCCGATAAAACCACCTTCCGTTTCCAGCACGTGACTGATCCCCCCCCTACCCCAAAAAAAATATGACGTGTAAATCTTTATTTAGAAAAAGCTTTTTCTGTAAATGTAACGCAAAAATACATGGCGGTGTATAAATATGACTCCGGAGCCTTCAAAACGGCGACACTCTGGTGCAGAAGGAGTTGTGCGCCACCTCTTCACTCCGCAGCTCAGAAATCCACGTGGAAGTTTCCATGTGGAGAACGAAGTTTGCGATTAACGGGAGGGACACCGGTTGCATACATACGCAGGGAACACAACTCACACTTCAGCACTGACGCCTCAAAATCCGAGCCTTGCTGTGGGCGAATGACTCAACGTTATGGCACTAGATTGTACTCCACTGGAGCACCACACGCTTATTTCAAACGTTGGGAATATTCACGCCATGGATTTTGGACGTTTCCTAGATTCAACTTTGAAGAATACAGACTTTTAATAGCCCAGGAGAGTTGAGCTCACACACACAGAAAAATACGCCTAGCATAGATTGCTGGTTGGTGATAATATCTGTATGCGTGGGATTTAAATGATTGCCTCTAGCACACATAGCCTAATTTCTGAATATATCTCTCTGCCTAAGCTTGTCAGAGTTGCTACACAAACAGGGTGATATACTTTGAATATGTATGGGGGAGGGCTGTATTTGCAGATATGAAATGTCTCACGAGTAGATTGAAATTCTATAATAAAAGATTATCTGAGAAACTTGGCCTTTTATTCCCTCTGTTAAGGATTTTGCTTCTTCTGAAGCTTTGTTCAGATCCCGGCGGATCTGAGTGACTTCCACTTCGAGCTCCGTCTTAGTATAACAGTCCGCCTTTATCCGAGATGTGCTCTGTGTTCAGCGTTGAGTGTTAGGTGAACTGCTGTGAAACTTAACAAGAGAATTAAATTTTGAATTTCTAAATGCGGTCGTAAATCCCTTTTTCCGATCGTTGCTGGATCACGAGGGCGCATTTGTACATTATTATTATTCAATTCATTATCATTTGGTCCATTCTGACCTCCCACTGGCTCCAAATGCATGCGAAGTGTCGCAGTTTATCACAAGCCCACCACGCTGCTCACTGCACTCCAAGGGATGATCATTACTTACCTACCTGCGATCAATGTGAAAACCTCAGGCAGCCCGACCACTCATTGTCTTTGTGTTAAATGTTTCTGAAGAAGCCCCCATGCTGGGATTAGAGAAACAAATCATCCATTTTTTTTCAAATTCTTTTTCTAAAATCCTTCCCGTGTGTTCTTCTGGGTTTGAGTGTTGAGAGTTTGTCCACTATAATAACGCTTCCTCTTACCTCCTTTCATTGCAGATCATGACCGCAGCTGGGCAGTGATCTGTGCCCTTTGTGGTCCTTGACTCTTCCTGCCTCCTCGCCCCCGGTGGTAGCTGCCATTCATGGTGACTGCCGATGTTCCTGCAGGCTCCGCAATCCTCCGCTGACCTTCAACAGAGACAACGTGAAGTTTTGTTTGCATTGTTTGGCGGTGCCTGATCTACATGCTCAACCAAACAGCAGTTTAACTTTATTTGACAACATGTTTAGAATTTATTTGCCCGTCCAAAGCAGGGTTACCACAATGTAAAAATTCAGACCAGATTTAGAGAAAACTTCTATCATCAGTCATCTTTGTATATGTGCATAAAAACAGATGGATCGAAACATTTTAGAGGTAATTTTTGTTGTTTTTTTCTTCAATTTTTTTGTGTGAGTGTTGGTGATTTCATTGTTTTATTTAGTTTTTCTTACTGTGCACACTGAACTGGAGAATAAACTGGACCTGGCGTAACTGGAAACAAACAGCTTATTGTACTACCTTCTAGGCCTGTTTCTGTCCTCATGTTACAAAAGTTTGTGAATTTCCACAGTCAACAAAAGAAATCAATCAGTAAATTAGTGTGTGTTATCAGCAGCTAAGCACGAAAAGCTGTTTCCTGTGACAAACAATGAGCCTCATTCACAAACAGATTCTCTTCTTTCATTTGTAAAACCTTAAAAAGAGGAAGTTAGATAATGAACCAGATCATCATCTGGTCTGGTCAACTGCCCATTATCACAGATGAGCCTTTTTTTACATGCACACACACACAAGTTTTTACATGTCACAGTAGTGCCAAAAGGTGTAAATAATAAAGTTAATGATGGCTGAATTCCATTTATGTGCTTCAGTTGCGGAGTCCTCTGCATTGTGTGCGATGACTCACTGGTACGCTGTCATGGCTTACTGGGGCACTCAAAAATGACAACGCCATTGTTAATGGGATTAGTAACACCTTTTCTGCTATGACAAGTCAAAATGCTGTGAAAAAGGCCTGTCAGACATCTAAAAATCTACGTGAATTGGGATCGCTCTAAAGTTATATTTCCTGCAACCTGTTTCTGTATAATTATGAGACAAACACACAAATTATATAATACATATAAATGATATAAAACAAAAAATATATATTTAAAAAAACAATAGCTATTATTTTGATGTTTAAAATCTGTAAAGTGAACTGTACAAAAGCAGATGAAAAGAGGCTTACCGGTGGCAACACGAGTTTGATGTTTCTTCTGCAGTTCACTTTTCATTTTCCAACAAACAGAAAATGACTGTAAATGTCCTCATCCAGCTCACAGAAAAAGTCATTAAGCTTTAAACTTTCTGATTGGCATCTGCACGTCACAGGCCACAGTTTCAATGTACTTTGAGTAATTGTAGGTTTGTTTTCAGCATGCTGATCTCAGATAAATGATAGATTTCATCGCCATAGTGTCTTTGAATAGCTAATCTTTGACACGCAAGACAGCTGACAATAAAGCTAATAGAGAGGTTCAGGCACTTCTGTTTGCTTTGGGAGACATCAAGTTACCGCCGGTGCTTATGACGCTGACTGGAGCACTGATTCAGTATTCTGCTGGATTGTCTCAGTGCCTCCTCCAGCTAGAAAATTCTTTCATGCATACTTTGAAAGGGGTTTGCTTCATTCTGGAGGGTGCACATAGATGAAGAAGTTGCGGTCTACATTGGTACGAACGTAAAACTACAAATCCTCTAACCGATCTGTGCATACGCCGCTAAAAAACAACTGGGAAAAGTGAGCGACACAAAAGTTACGCTGGCCAACAAAACAATATCTGACTGAACCTTGAGCCCCCGCAGTGAACAGCATTTCTGGTTTAAAAAAAAAAAAAAGTAAGATGGAAGCTTTTGAGCAATCACAATGCTCTGTCTGGTACATAATAAAGGCAATGGTGACTAAGAGAGTCTATGACTAATAAAAACATAAATGACTAAAGTTTTAACTAGAAACTGAACTAAGAAATAAAACTACGCTCAAAGTGCCTGTTAATATTCTGCACGTTTAGTGCAGGCCTCCAGTCAGAAAGAAAGAGAGCACATAATACAGCACAGAAGGTCAATTGAACATGCAAAATGATTAAATTTGTCCGGTTATACATACAATTCAGCTTAAATGAAGAATAAAGTTCCCCACAATGAATGTGCCATGAATGATTATTTAATTGGCTTTTAATGGAGCAGTAAATCAGGAAGTACTTCTAAACGCAACACAATTAAACTAACTAAAATAACTGTCTCTGAACTTTACATCAATTTTCCTGTGATTATTAGCAATTTATCAGGTTTTCTCCAGGAAACGTTAAAGAAGTCAGAGGGCCATTTTCTACAAAATAAAGAGGAACCAAATGAATATGTTACTGTACTAAAACGACTTATGGACATCCATCCATCGAAAACAATTATTAATGTGCTGTTAATTTACGCTGTAGTTTGTGTGCATACCATGTTAATACATTCAAAGTCTCTTTGGACTCCCCTGACTTTTTCTCTAAACACCATGAAAAGATTAAAAATATAATTATAATATTTATGATAAAATATAATTTTACCTTTACGTGCATCCAGCCATACAGTCTCACAGAGCCACTATTTCATATGTTTAAAGGTTCGGTGTCCTCTGATCACATCTAGGTTACATATATATATTAGAATAAAATGCTAACCCGTTTTTTTTTTTAAATATTTAGCTATGTGTATGGACTCTTCCAACTCTGGCCTGGGCTTATCCCTCACTGAAGACTTCTAGTCTACGCCCTTTTGTCATCCTGGTTTCACCTTGTTGTACAGCGCCGTGATGTACAGTGTTACTCGGCGGTACACAGTGATGTTCCATGAAGGAACGAAGCTGGAAAACAAGATAAAACCTGCGACTGTGGAGAGGACGGTCACGCGCTGTAACAGTCCGGCACAAAACGGAGTAAGAGAGGAAAATGGCTCACCGTGTGCAAAGGGTGAGGAGGAGAGTGCAAAGTTAAACTCACGAAATAACAAACACTGATGAAAAAACACTCAACACAGAGTGAGTCATAAAAACCAAAGACATCCCGCAGATAGAAATAATTGAAAGAGCAGAGCAGTTAATAGATAATTAGAAAATGTCTTTCAAATCAAACATCAAAACACGATATGAGTGGAAAGTTTTGCTCTTGCAACTGCGCGTATAACATTTCACATTTCTCAAACGTAGCTTAACTGTATCACGTAATATGCCACCTCTGTACTCTTTGAGAACAATGAAAAAAAAAGATGAATGCACACGAACATTCAATAACGAAGAGTTCATGTTAAATATACTATCACTCTCAACATAGTCGTGGTACTGGGAGAATGCTTCTGTCCAACCGGGTCAGAAAAAAACTCTAAAGTGTACCAGTTTATCAGCGAGACATCTGTCCAGATCAGGACAGGCACAAGATAAAATGTTTCAATTACAACACGATCTGATCCCCTCTCTGTGCAAACACGACATTAAATACATCACTGAGGTGCTTGAAAGCATCTGTGACCAAGACAGCTGACCAAAGACACTTTTCACGCCAAGTCCCACAGAAATTTACAGCTCACGGCGCTCATCAACCTTTCACACCAGGCCCAGTATGTTTTTCTTCTTTTAAGAAAAGCACAGCTCAGAAGAAAAATCCCCTTGTGCTTTATGAACGTGGCCAGGAATGCAACACTAGGCAAGTATTAAATTTTTCTCCACCATTTGCCCACTTTCAGTATTATGCAACTCTTTTTCTCCACAGTCTATTAAGGAAAACAAAGGTTGGGAAAATCTACGTGCGCACAATGTCCGCATACAATTTGGAAACAATGTTTTTGTCCCTGATTGTAACAATGAAGTCTTCTCATTATGTTGCGGCTTTGGCTGGCTCCCTTTCCGTAGTAACAAGTGATGAAGCTCTTTGGTTTATTTATAACTGACGGAGATTCCCATGGTTTTGTGCTGAATAACACACCAACGCTACGGTTTAAAAGTAAACTTCCAAATATGAATGAACAGCGTGAGAATATACTGCTTCGGCCTGCAGTTCTCTGACGGGAGAGGACGCTGCTTTGCATTCATCAACAGTAAAGATGATGCAAATATTACAATATGAATAAAACCTGGAATTGTCTAACGTGACATATTCGTGCTTAAACCGTCCTCCTTTTCTTGTTTTCTCCTCTGTCAAGGCTGTATTTTTTCTCTCTCTCAAGCAAACCAGCAGAACACACTGAGATAAGCTCATTCTCACCTGGAAATGGAAAGTATAGGAGGAGATAAAGAAAAGAAGGCAAACAGAAATTATAAAGAATACATGCAGCCATAATGGGGGAGGTGATGAGTTAAAAAGATAGCAGACTCAAGAGAAGTGTTTATGACATTCGGTTACATGTCGAAGACGCGGCTTTGTTTCGGGGAGATCACTGTCTGGATTAACAGAAGTGACAGATAGAGAAATGGGAAATTTTATTGTATGCCGCTATCTGGGAAATGGATTTCGTGAATACTGAGCCGGCTGGAAATAAGCTTTTTATTCAGGCTTTTACTGCCTGAATCCTTTTACATTTTACAAGCTCGTGTTTTAGCCGCTGGCGACACTGAGGACTTTTTCCTTCTCTGCGTCACCACAGAAAAAGATTACAGGCTCCACAGGTTATACATGAATGAGGAGGCGTCTGAAAACTTCGTGTGCACGCCTTCGCCTCAGTGGGCATCACGCAAGAACAGTTTGTATTCACGCTGAAAAGGGCTCTTGTTTTGGATTTCTCTGGTGTCACTGAACATGCAAATTTATTTAATTTCTATTTCTATTTCTCTAAGTTAGATGACAACGAGAAATACGTTGAGCAAGCGATAAGAAAATACTGCATGTAGCCGACAACTGTGATTCTGAGAAGAAACTAGTTTGGCTCAGTCCAAACTTCAGTCCAAACTTCACCAAAATGTCAAAATACACCTAATTACCACTTGAAATCTCTTTCGTTTTGTTCAAACAAAAATTCAGGTCCAAACGATACCTTGAGGCTTCGCAGGGCGTCATGGTGGACAGTTTTCTTGTCTGGAAGCCACGTTTTTATGCTAACGTTTATGCTTCAGCTTCTTGTTGAACAGATATATAATGCTGAAAATTCAAAGAGTTCAAAGGCTCAGCAGAAAACGCTGTCATTTTTGTAAAGAGACAAGATTCTACAACTCTGGGAAATGATCAGAGGCGCAACTATTTTATCTTTTGTTGAACCAATAGCAAGGTTAAACGGCTGAAATACTCTTGATGTTATATTTGTCTGCAAAAGTTGAACCACATTCAGCTTTTTTGCCAGATGATCCACTTCGTTTCGCGCAGCAAGTAAGCAGACACTCGTATTTCCAAAAATATCTCAGTGTTCCTGAAAGAACATCAAATCGCGTGATCTTTCTTTCTGATGCAACAACCACTGAAGAGTCTTGCTTCCCCGTGACGACTCTGAGACTGCTCCTGTGACAAGAATGCGCAATAGATAAATGCATTTAAATGAATGAAAGCACGAGGCTGAACAAGATCATGTTCCTTCACATGTTCACCTGTAAAAACCGTGTCAAAGCTTGTGAGGGCGTCCAACTCTGGGGAATTCATTAATTTTGCTGCTTAATTCTGTTATTGTGTGAAAAATGAACCAAGGTGTGGGATGTGAGGATTACACCATATATACACACCTCAATGTGATTAACAGTGTCAGGGAAGACATCTAATGAATATACAAGTATATATATAAGTACCTTCATAATTTACAATTGCTCATTTGTTGACTTTTCTTGCCAAATATGGGATGCTGTGAGCTTATTATTAGATCTTATCTGATGTGTTGGGGATTATTTTAAACCGACTCCCACATATTCATGAGAATACATGAGCACACTTTATCAAACCTTGGAAAAGCCGAAAGCCTTTTAAACTGCACTTTTCCAGAAGGTATTATCTAGTAAGCCCTTGTGACGTGTGAAGGACAAAAGTATGTTGCATGTGTTTAATTCTATTTTAAAACAGCTCGAGTTGTCTTTGAGTGCTTGCTCAACACGTTTAGAGAAAACTCTTATAATAAACTGCAATCAGCACACAGGTGATCATGATTATGTTGATTTCCTAATTGGAAGCTTGTACCTGCAGTAGGCTGGATGTTCACTCTTGTTGGCATTTTCCATAATTTATCTTCTTACACGCACTGCTCACAAAAAGTTAGGGATATTTGGCTTTCGGGTAAAACTTATGGAAAACGTAAAAAGTTAACGCTACAGTGATGTTACATCATGAAAGTAGGGCATGTAAGTAGAAGTATGCAATGGTGATTTCCTCAATTAAAACAATTTATTGAAACAAAAGCCAACAACAGTGGTGGATATACCACAACCAAAAATGTCAAGATGAAATTAGTCCTGTGTTGTTCAATCAGGGACACAGTGACTGGATTAATGATGTTATTCAGGTAGTATGGGCTTGTCGCTGTACCATTCACAAAGCGTAGGGCAGTCCTGCATTGATTACACACACCTGCCCACGCTGTAACACCACCAACAAAGGCTCGTCCGGTGACAGCAGTGGCTGATGCACAGCGCTCTCCTCGACTTTTATCAGAGAACAGCACTGAGGCTCACTGTCTGGCCCGTGCAAGACGATGACGCCTGTGCCTGGTGGTGTGGCCAGGTACCACTGCATGTCGTCAAGCACGCAGACCACGCTGATGTAAGCGGTTTCAAATGGTCTGACGTGACACTTTGACGTGGCACTCGTCATCCGCAGGGCACTGGTCACAATGCAGCGGCCATCAGTGTGGGATGTGGCCAAAGGAAGTCTACTTCTATGCCTTTCTGTGACTCTTCCAGTCTCTCTGTATCTCTGTTGCAACCTGCTGATGACACTCTGTGACACAGGCCAAAGCTCAGTGGCCGCTTCCGTCTGAGAGCATCCTGCGTGAGGCCTCACAGTGGCGAGGTACTGTTGATCAACTGTTAGGCGTCGTCTTGATCTCATGATGTCAAAATGTGAACGGGGCTTAATTAGAATTTAGGAAACCACAAATAAGATCACCAACCTCATTAAAAAAAATTAAAAATCCAGTTTAAATTTTCAGAGATATGCTCTTTAAGTTTTCTTTTATCTGAAGTTGCCATGATTGTTCTTATTAGTCGCTGAAATATGATCACCAAAAACAAAATGGGTCATTTTGTTTAGAAAAAGTCAGGTGTTCCTTGTTTGTACGCTCACTTTCAGCACTCATGGCGAGACCGACCAATTGATCCTGTTCAGTTTGAACGCAGAGAGGGTTACCACCATCAGGTACGAGATTAACGAGAACGTAGGCGTCGGCCCATTTTTTGTTCTTACTAATCCGCCGTAATCATGTCATGAAAATGGTGCAATTTTGTATGATTTGCTAACACCAGTGCTTTATATCTCTGACTCACAGACTCACTGCATAACATGATGGATTGTTTTTAAGCTGGCTCCATGATGGAAAGTCGTGTTTGAGGTCTTTGCCCAACACAATGAAGCTTGATATCTTATTTTAAATCTTGAGCCAAAATTAATCAGGGGGAGATAATGATTAACAAGTGAGAGACTGATTACATTCCTGCCTAGTCGTAACCTCACATTAATCATGATAATTTCCCTCGCCCTGACACCTCAAGTGAGCGTGCCCTATTTTGCTGCGATACCATCAGGTTGCCATCAAAAATTGTATTAACTGGACCCGGGTTTCCTGTCTGATATGAAAAGGTGAGCAGTTTGTTTTGTATATCAGCCTGCCGATGTCCTCTTAAAACCCGCAGCGAGCCTGTTTTCCTATTTTATGGAATGTCAATAAATCTGCACAGGACATCTATCAATAGAAACATCTTTTGACGGGCTGAACAATAAAAGGGGATGTGTTCCACTTTACAGTTATAGACACCGGTAGCTCACATTTGTGTGCGCGCAACTGCCTATGAAAACAAATGAAGTTGTTTATTACTTATAATTAAAAGGCTTTTAAATATTAAAAGTGTCCAGTTTTCTGCAGTAGAGAAGGAATTATTTAAATTTATGATCCATAATTCTAAGATTGAAGCTACATATCCTCCTATAGCTTTCTATCTGTAAACCTCAAACACCAGCTTGTTGGTGTATTACACACACACACACACACAGAGTTGTGCTCTCCTATTCTTCCTTTGGACGATCAGAGGTTTTGTGGCTGTAGGTGTCGGCGATGAGTCACACCGGCAAATTACCGCGTTTCAAACGGCTTTCAAATTACTTCCCTTCCAGTCGGGTGGTGCGCTGATAACCGATAACAGTTTTCATTTCAACAAGGAGTTTTGGAGGACTCATCTTTCCTTCTGTTTGTCAACCTCAAGGTATAGCCCGTGTGCCCGTTTGCATGGGGGCCTCCTGTGCGGCGAGGAGGCCAGCAGCGCGAGCTTAGAGTTGATAGGGAGATTATCACCGCTCGTGTTTCTGCCGACCCGCTCGAAATTCATTAACAACAGAGCAGTTTATTTTACAGTCTCAGACTTGTTGACCCTGCGGCTGCTGAAACCGGAGCTATCCATGAGCCCTCCACGAAAGAGACAGATCCGAAAACATTTTTGGGGGGGAAGTCTATTAATTTTTTGTTCATAAAAAGGCTCATTTAAGATATCAAACGAGTACTGAAGAAAGACCAGATGTCCCTATCACCTGTTCATGACAGAGTACAGAAAGCTTTGATGTAACGTTACACAAGTCTGGTGTAATGACAAGGCAGCGAGCGGTGTTGGGAAGTGCTGAACTGCATGTAGTTACACTAGTTGTTTTAACTACAGTTTGCAGTAGTTCAGCTGAATATTTTCATAGAGATCCAATTGGTTAAACTCAATTTGTGATGTTTTTTTCTGTAGTTGAAACTGAAAGTGCAAACAATTTTGGGCCAGAAAAAGTAAGGGAATATTTTTTTATTATTTTTAATTTACCTTTGCTTCTCTAGCACAGTGCCTGCCAGCTTACCACCTGCCATGTGCTCTTTTTTTCTTTCATCCTGACCACTGTGAAGGCATTTGTCAGGCACCAGACACTTGACCTTTGTGAAAAGATAATACAAAACCCAGATGTGTTCACAGCAATTGGATTGAAAACTAAACATGTAAACACATAGTATTGATTAATTATATATTTATTAATAATTACTTTTTATATTGATCATTTATTTTATTTATGAATAAAAGCTCAAGGCAGTGCTATACTATTTTTTGGCTTTTCCTGGTGTCCGACATCTTTGTGTTGTATTGTGTTGTAAAAGAAACCTTTTCGCAATTTGTTTTGTTAGCCAAACTAGATTTCTCCTGAGGGAAGCTTTGCCGTAGTTCAAAATTCTGCGTGCTCCTTGTCATTTTTCTGGGAACGCTGCCACCCACAGACATCCGGGTCGTAATTCTGCAAATGCAGTGAGTGGATAATCACCACTGTGTTACCTCATTGGGTAATAAATAGTGACATTTGTTTACATTAAAATTGTGAAGATGACAAAAAAAAAGAGATCTGTCTACCCTGTGATAAAAGCTAATTACAAAAAGCTCTGCTATTTTTGATGTCCACAGTCAACAGGATATCAAAATAAAAGCACTGACTTCCAAAATGACTAATTGACTGAGAATTACATAATGCAATGTAAAGCTTGTAGAATTTACATACATATTAAAAAAACACTCTAACTCGCCCACACCGAACCCTCGAGATAAAAGACCTCTGCATAGCTACACAATCCAAAATAAAAGCTGCTTTTGCAACACTGTTACTCGGGTACAATCACACAGTATTTCTCATTAAGTAATGAATGTGGTGCACATCACACAATGTGGAGGGATGCATGGGCTTTGAAATTTGGCTCATGTTATAGTGAAGGTCTGCAAAAGCGTGGTTTCCTTGCCATTACATCTTCAGGCTGTGGCTTTGCCATCTGTGCTCTCTGGTGCAGTGATTACAAATGATGTGGGCGCAAGCCATTATTCTGACAAAGTCTCATGCTAGGTTCTACTGTAGTACATTAGAGGCATCTGGCTGCAGGCCGAGTGTCTTGTCATGAGGCCTTGAATGTGCAGCATTGCCTCTGAAAGCGCGTGCACATGTGTTTTCTGTCAGGGCTGGGTTCAATTCACTTTCAGTAGTGTGTTTGCTGATGCATGTGCCAGATGTCTACAGGGGGAGAGGGGAAGAGATTGATGGTGAGCGCTGATGTCGCACGCTCTGATATGAGTCGCCTCATCAACCTCGAATTCATTGCCTGCTTCTGGCCTCCAACACCATCCGTCACTGACGCCACCAGTTTCTCAAAGGTTGCAATACGCATTTTACAGCTAATATTCAAGGGGGTAAATAATTTTGGAGTAGCAGACACTGAGAGAGCAGGGCAACAATCACCACAACGCGTGCGCACACATTACTCACACTGAATCCACTTCCCGAGGGGTCCATCGACTCCCACCATAACTCTTCTCACGGGCCTAATTTATGCGATAGACGTTTGGCATTCAGCGGCTGCTCAGAGCTTATTCTCTCACCTCATCTATATTGGCTTATAGATTCAAATATTGCTTTTAACACCATATTCATCAAGGAGGAGGTGTTAACCCACAACGGATTACTTATGAAGGGATGGCATTCATTCACAGGGCTGCACAAAGTGAACAGAAAGACATTATTCTTCGCGCCGCTGGTAAAGGATTTAAGGGAGCTGAGGGGATGGAGGCAGCACAAAAACTGGGAATATTTCAGACTGAGTCATCTTTTCAGACTTTTCCTTTTCCTTTAAGCCACAAACATTTTTGGATTTTATTGATTTATTCAGTTTTCTGTCTGGTGTCAGCTCTGTTTTTGTATAACAGGATGGATTGTGTATGCCGCTTCCTCTATTCTGTTTATGTGGTATATTTCCTGTCACACACATTTGCACATGCACATAAAAAACTAATAAGAGTAACTAGTGATGTTCTGTGAGTGCTGCAGAGTCAAAACAAAACATGCATAGTGAAGACACGGATATATTGTTGGTGTCAAAACTCCTTGCCATTATTACAGTCCTCGCCCACATCTCATATTCTGTTTTCCTACTTTAATATTCAGGTATGTTTGCAGTGCCACCGTGATTAATTACCATATTAAAGACAAGCATTTCAATAGGAACGTTATTAATGGTGTAACACTTTTAAAGATAAATTTTGCATCATTCATTCATTTTAATATGGTGATATTGCATCTGGAAGATGTCAGTGAAAAGACCTGACATTGGTTTGATTTAGTGCTCGTTTTCCACAAAAAGAGTCATCTTGAGTTACAATATTATCCTGTCTCAGTGAGAAAGAAATGTGTGGACTTTTAAAGGGCTGCTAATGAGACACCACGTTGGTGTTGTTTGTTTTAAAGTGTCGCTGTCGTCACTACTTTCCAGATGTAAACGCAGCTGCTTAACTATAAAAACCCAAATAATGGTGCACCTTAACAGTAATGAACACCAAGCAGAGCAGATGTGTAACACTGTGTTGCGCCTTCTGACAAGAGCAAACATCTGATTTTCAGAGAGCTACAGGAGAGAGACAATGAAAGAGAGAGAGATCTAGTGCTGAAAATGGCTTTTCCACCAAAACCAGGCCAACAAACCTCCTGTATCTATACCTGTACACCAACAAATAGCCTTAGGAAAGGATAATCCGAATAATCTGCATAATTGTAAATAGATTAGATCTTTAAACCATGTAACTGATGTTCTTGTCTCTTCTGACACAAACATGCGACATGCACATCGGATGTTTGTGCAGGTTTGCGTGGCTTGCAGCAAATTCTTACTTTTGTAAAGCATGTGTTTAAAAAAAAAAAACGAGATGAAACTGTAGATTATAGCGTGGGCGCCAGGGTCCTGCACACATCATCAAGTCCCAGCTATGCATTGTATTGTAGGAACCTTACGGTGCAATTACTTTTTCTTCCCTCCCCTGACAAAGTGGCGTGGGCGTAAAAAGCTTCTGTTAATCATGAGCTCTATTTTATCACTTCCAGGTAGAGACCCTGTGCTGAGCGAGAGAGCTGCATTAGCGCACTTGCCGAAAGAATCCCCAGCCTGCGTCTCTGTAATGGTGGCCGAAATGTCAGCAAACCCCACACTACCCACCACCCACCCCGGAATCAACCGTTCCCTATCTCCCCTTTGTTTTAAGCATGTTGATTTTTCAGCCCCGACCCTGCAGCACCTCCTCGGCCCAGCGCCAACAGTGACAGGGAGAAAGTTAATTTAACGGAACAAAAGGCCATCCACATGCAGTCATCGCCTCTTGTCTTAGCAGTTTGTACGGGGAGCCATCAGTGACAGCGTGCCCCAACCTCCTCCAGAGGTTCATTTGTCTGTAATGTACATTACAGTAAGAGAAGGGAAGTGTGTTTGTCGCTGCGCATGTGTGTGCATGAAAGAGAGAGAACGAGAGACATAACGGAGAGAGAGAAATGGAACTATTACTGCGAGGTGTGTGTGTGTGTGTGTTCCATTAAATGCAAGCACGGTGTACCGGTGTTAATCTATGTGAGTGGCCAAGCAGGCGGCAGAGTGTGAGTCAGTGCGGGGGTGCGGACATGGAGTGAGGGTAAGGGGCCAACTAATGCTGAGTGGCAGTTGATAATGCCAGACCGTTATATCAGCATCTGCCCTCCGGCTCCATGCTTACCTCTCCGAGCCTGCTGCCGCCATCAAGCATTTCAACAAAGACACACACACACACACACACATACACAATGACACGACTGCCTTGCAAACACTCCGCATTCTGCTGCAAACAGTCCCTTGCACAAAATCTAATCAAACAGAGGTTATGTGGCGCCTCAAGCCATCGCAACAAATTACAACTTCATTTGATGTGTGCATATCTCCGTCTGCTTACACGGAGCGCATATTTGCACTCACAGCCCAAGTCGAACCCCCCCCACCCCCGCCTCAAAAACAGAAACAAAGCGCCATTTTAGTTTCCAGGTGGAGAGCGAGTGCCAGACTGTGTCGCTGCTCTGGCGCCCCTGCGAGTCTTTCTTTGTATGTTTATTTTTGCGTCTTTGATTATCTTGAAACTCCCTTCAGAATGACACACCAAAGACTTTCCACAGTGTTTCCGTGCGTCTGCACATTATATTTTCTCTTCCTCCAACCCGGATTAGATAAGAAGTATCAAAAATCTAACATTCACATCAGTGGAGCGTGACATTTCGAATCAGGCCGCGTAATAATCGCTTAATAAAGCTGGCTTCATGTGACTCCGACGTCTGCAGCTAATATCCAATTAACCTTAGAACATCACTGATAATATAGAATCCCCCGTCTGCGCTTAAGTGAACATACAGTGCAAGCACGAACGCACGTTGCAGCGCACGCGTAACACAGAAAACGCTTCCACACACACGCACACACAAAGGCACCTGGAAATAAAAGCCTTGATGCAGTGAGAAACAAGGACTGACAGCTGAGTTTAGTGGCACACAAGGCCAGAGCGCAGGCTTGGCACTGACAAATGAAGTGTATGGAAATTAGCTTTGCCTATAAACATTGTGAATCAACTTGTTTCTGCATTATCCAGCACATGAATGCCAGCGCTGACAACATGGCGTCTTCCTTCAGCTTCAAGCGTGTCAGCCGAGGCTGAATATCGGGCGCATTTTTGGAGGCTGTTTTTATTTTTATAATAAATGGAGCAGAAAAAGGGGGAAGTCAGATGGGAAAAAAAAAAGAAACAGAGGCGAATTCACATGAGTGGGTCATGTAATCAAAGCATCCCAGAGTTGTTTACTTCAGCGAGCCTTTGATTCTTATCCTGTTTCAGGACCGTGAGATTTAAAACCTTCGGGCGGACTCACGTCATTTCCACGCCGCCACTTTTCTAGCAAAGCCGCAGATTTTTTTTTTCCACCTCACCTTGGCGCTGATAATAATCAGAATCAGCTTAAAAGTAATCATTAAGAAGGGCTTTCTAAAATGTGCGGTATGGGTGCACATAGGCTGAGTTGTGGGTTAAACTTTACAAAAAGGATGCAAATCACACGCGGCACTAATGTGCGAGTCGTGTTGTTTTAACGCACCGCGAATCTCTGTTGGCCACTTTTAAGAGGTATCGAGTGTTCATGATTAGCTAACCCTTCATGTATCATCAATCGAACGAACTTTCACTCGCAAATTTTATACACATTCCAGCAGATCAGCTGCAGTCCAGTTGCGTAGAAAACTGCATTTCAGTACCACTTCTCGCATAAATATGAAGCCCTTTAATCAAACTGGCAATGTGAACTTCTATATGCTGCTGTAGCACCCCAAACACCTCCAGTGCTGTTGAGTCAGTGAGATTCCTGACACAATGTGAACACACGTTTTTTTTCTCACGTCGTAGCAGTGTGAACTCAGACGTGTCTGTCCGTTCTTCCCTGAAATGCCTGTTGGCTACACCATGCTACCGTGCTACAGCAGATGATTTTGGTCTCAGTGCACTCCTTCTGTGCTACTCCAAAAATATTTTTTAAAGAGCGCATACCTGCCCCTCCCCACTGTGACGTGCAAATGTGACATAAACAAAGGCTTTTGGATCAGACAGCAAACTGCAGATGTTGAAAGAGCCTCGTGTTTTCAGGGGGCTGATCAAATGCATGAGGTCTGCAACGTCCTCCTCTGTGCACCTAACTGCATTCCAGCTAATTTGGTGGCATATAAATGAACCTATGAAGAAACTGCGAGTTAATATTCATTGATTAATGATCCATTAAGCGTTAACTAATCGCATAGTGACTTCTGAACAGAGAGCAGTGGGAATTCATGATACATGCTGCATTAAACCATGCTGCATTACTTAAGCACACATCCTTCTCATGAAGTGCCGCCTATTTGGGCACAAGTGTTTGTTCACTTGTGTCCCTGTGCGGTGTGGAAAAAAGGAACGGCGGCGGGAGGCCGTGTCAAGAGCAACAATGCAGTGCTGACAGATGGAGAGCGGCCAGAAATGATGCGAGACAGCGGGTGGAAAATTGTGCAATCCCTGGAAATTGAGCAGAAATTGAGCAGTAAAGCACGGCTGCTCCCGTGGCCCCCGTGAGATCAGGGCCACCTCAGACAAAAGGCTGGCAGCCGGGCTGCAAGAGCAATCGGCCTCTGGAGTGCACGCCACTTCTCTGTCTGAGACTGCAGATGCAAGCCATTGACTGCTTTGGAGCGCGTCACTAAATGACCCTAATTGAAGCCTGTGAAGGAGGTCACTCTGTTTTTTTTGTTTTCTTTTTTTTTTATTTGTTTTGTTTTCTTCTCACCCCCCTCAACACCCCCCCCGCACCCCCTGCACATCAAGTCCTGAATCTGTCACGAGCCGGGAGCAGAGAGGAAGGAAGGAACAAGGGAGGAAGAAGGAGCACGCTAACCTTTAATATGTGAGAAGGAAAATGGCTGCGCACCAGCTCTATCTCTACAATTTTCTCTTTTCATTGAGGAAAAGTACTATTTCATTCATGCCATTTCCGTTCATTCATCAGCTGGGGCCAGCCTAGACTCGCAGTGCCATCTCCACACCAACATTCTTATCAATGGAAGTGACGTCAGCACTGCCTGCAGCTGGGGGGGTGAGGGAGGAGGGAGGGGAGGGGGGGGGGGGGTTTGTCACGTGGTTCAGTGAGGGTATATACAATAAAGGTGCGCTGACCGTGGGGCTGAAAACATTCACTCAATTGTACATTAGCACCAGTGCTGCTGCCATTACAAACACACCACGCAACTAAATAAAGAACAGCCAGGGTTTTTTTTTCTTCTTTTTTTACTATCTTGATGTTGGTCACAGGCTGAAGAGAGAGAGAGAGAGAGGGGGAGAGGAAAAAAAAGAGAGCAAAACTAGAAAACAGAAATTCTCCCAGGTGATCCACTATTCATGAAATAATCTTGGCTTTACCCGCGTTGCGAGTTTCTCCACTTCCCCCCCCCAGTGGGACTCCAGGTAAGTGAATCTCATCCTGTCAGTCAGGTTGCTGCTTGTTTGTGTTGGTTTGACTGAATTCTGACTTTTATTCGGGGGGGTGGGTAGGTGGGGGGAAGAGAGGGAAGGAAGGAGGCGCTTTTCGGGGTTGTGGAGTGTGGAAGAATTTCTCTCCAAATCTAAACTTTATCGCAGGAGATGCACCAGTGATCTAATTGTGAAGAAGATGATGAGCTTTGCGACTGTGTCTGTGGGAAGCTTTTTTTTTTTGTTAAGTCAAACTCAAAACAATTATTAAGTTTAGGTGAGAGCAATATTCTTACAACTATTTTTTCATTTCTGCTTGGATGAATTTTCCTAAATGGTAGAAATGAATAATAATTTGTGAAGAAACCCATTTTAATGAATGCATTGATTGTGTATAATAACGACTAATAATTGTAAAAGCAAAAAAAAAAAAAAGCACAATGTCACATGAATCTTTTGTGTTAATTTTGAGGGGGCGATTAAATAATTGCAGGCAAGAAATATTTCTGCAGTAGCTGCTATAAAAAAATGGTTGATTTTGAAAAACGTGAATGCAACAAAAAAAGAGTCATTTTTTAAAAATGATTTAAAAGCCACAGCAAAATGCGAGCAGTAAAAAAAATCAGCTATCAAATTAATTTAATCAGAGAGCCACATCTACTGCAGGCCAGTTACCTGTCGGAGTGAATGAACCTGCTGCGTTTCCCACCTTGCTGATCCGCTTTCTTTCCAAAAAAAAAAAAGAGTTCAGATTTTGGGTGCTGGTCTGCATTCCTTCACTGCCACCGAGGAGAAACGTGCCCACATCACACACAAGGACAAAGCCGCGTCTCCAACTGATCTGCCACCCCCAACACACACACACACACACACACACACACACATATCTCCACCCTGCCTTGTGCAAAAAAAAGGGGAGGGGGTCTTTATCCCCCTTCCCAAAAAAAAAAAAAAAAAAAAAAGAAGATGCAGCTGGTTTTCGGTGTGGATGGCGCTCTCAGGGACCGTAGGGTTAAATAACTCAGCCGTAGCCAGCAGCTTTACGCATGACTTCTCCGCGCGCGCCGCCCTCATGCCGGTGTCCTGCATGGCCACACCGCTTTGACGCACGGAATACCAAAATCACATCAAATCCACACCACACACACAGCTTGGATCAATTTCTATTTTCTATTAGGCGATTAGAATTTTTTCTAAAGAAGAAAAAAAAAGAAATTTTGCGCTCAAAATGGCAAGTGCGTGCGCGCAGGTTTGGCTGTCTTGGAGGAGGAGGTGAGGAATTGTTAGATTCGATCATTATTATTGTGATTATTATTATTTCGAATACCCAGACCGATCATTCATTTCGGTAAGGCGCGTTTGTGCCCTGCTGTGACAGTGATGAGAGGACGTGAGATGATCGGAGCGGAGCGCGGCGAGGAGATGATGACACGTTTTAACGCACGACTACAGACACACAAAATGAAAAAAAAAATGGCTCGTGTTTTGTTTGTTTTTTCGAAGCGTCGAAGTGCAGTTTCTGTATGCAAATTATTACCTTCCTCTAGAAAGACAGTGCTGCCCAACATCGAAAGAATCACGACATTCACTGACTGACACAGCAGCGGTAAAAAAAAAAACAGATGGACCCGGTTAGAAATATTAGAAACAGGCACTTGATTTGCTTCAAAAACGACTCCAATTAAATTGTGTCAAACGTCAGAAATCAGAAAAAGACATGAGAAGCCTGCAACTTTCTTTGTAGGATTTGTAATGGCTTATTGTGCTGCGTTTGCCTGCTTTGTTTGATTAATTCAAAACTGCCCACAGTGTTTAACTGCCCTTTGTATGGAGGCTTCATGGTGGAAAGATAAGGTGTCTCTAAAGTGGTCACCCAAATGACATTTTTAAATTTCTGCGGGCTCTAATCCTAAAGGGAAATGTGTCTTATCAGTTGTTCTCTGTATATTTCACAGTGGCCTTTTCATAAAACAGCTGTATGTTAGTTAAATGGTCCAGATGTGCACATAATGCCACTGAGGTTCAACATAATCAGAATTTCAGAGAAATAAAGGAAAAATAAATGATATGTGGATTGTTTCTCATGTGTCTTTTGTCTCTCTACCATCTCCCTGTCTTCTTTAGGTGCTTAACCTCCCTCCTGCCAGTTCTGCATGGTCATGACCTGTCATCACGCCCCTTCCACAGCCCACCTCATCCTATTGGTCCTGCTCGTTGTCACTCCACAGCTGGCTGGCGCCGCCCCTGCGCGGGGTGAGGGAGGGGAGGGAGGGGTGGAGGGGCGCACCCGGACGGACCTTAAAGAGGACAACCTCGGCCCCTTCCTCTCGTCCCCGCCCCAGAGTCTCCCCAGCCTCGATGACGGGTCCCGTGACCGGGGACCGGGTCAAGATAGCCAATCAGATAAAGTGACGGACCCGGCGCAGGTGCTCGCCGTTCTCTTGGAGGCCCTGGACCACCCGGGGGAGAGTGAAATCCAGGCAAGCAGAGACTGGGAAGGGGATCAGAGTCAGGAGCTGCCCGCCGCTGAAGGCTTGGAGGGTGGTGAGATAAGGAGAACAGGGGAGGCAGAGGGAGAGAGGGGGGTGAAGCAGGAGGAGAAGGAGGGGAGAGGGGCAGATAAGGCTATTGAACAGCTAATTGTAGACCATTTGACAGCTGCTCAGGGTGATGACTTAAAGGAGAGGCATGAGGAGGATAAAAGCACAAGGTCAGAGGAGGATCAGGGGTGGCCCATGGAGGATGTGGGACCCGATAGTGTAAGTGAGCAGGAAGGCAAAGAAGAAAGTGAGGAGCGGGAGGAGGGAAACGATTTGGGAACTTTCTTAAACAAGGCCAGTGCCGGTTCCAACTCACAGGGAGACGATCCCTCTCTCCAGCGCAAAATAAGAGGCTACTTCCAAAACATTGACTTGGGTCTCCAAGATAATGAGATCCTGCCTCCTCTGAAGGGCTACAAGGCATACAACACCCAGCTGGCGAGAGCCGGAAAGAAGCTGCACTGGCAGGAGAACCGGCCCGGTGACCGACCCGTCAAGGGGGGCAACTTCATGGATGACTTTGAGGATGAGGGAGAGGAACTGGAGGAGGAGGTTGAAGAAGAGGAGGAGAGCCTCTCCCACATGGAAGAGGAGGCGAGGGCGCGCGCCGAGAAACAAGAGGTGCTCCGGCAGCAGGAGGAGGCGGAGCGTGCCAGAGAGGAGGAGCAGAGGCTGGCAGACATCGCCTCTGACATGCTGTTGCAGTACATGGGGAGGAAGCAGCAGTCCTACATGAAGCCCCGGCAGAAGAGCAGCATGGGGGCCGCTGGCAATACCGCAGAGGACAAGCGCTCCGAGGAGGTGCTCCCTGACGAAGACGACCTGGATCAGCAGATGATCGACAGGCTGATCGAGATCAGCAGCAAGCTGCACCTGCCTGCCGATGATGTGATCGAGATCATCAGTGACGTGGAGGAGAAGAAGAAGAAGAGGAAAGAGTTGCAGCAGCAGCCGACCAACAGCAACCCCGTCGCTCCACGCTTCAGGCCCCTGGTGCCTCCTCCTCTGGCTGCTCCGCCTATCTACCACTACACCGCCTCAAAAAACCCCAAGAAAGCCCCTTATAAGTACAACAAGTCCAACAAGAAATGGCACAAGGACAAAGTCAAGTCATACAAGCAGGACTATTGGTATAAGCCTCAGAAGCAGCTTGACTACTGGTATAAACCCCAGAAACAGTTTTTAGCCTTCCCCTCCTATCCATACTACCAGAAGCCATATCGAGCATACTACCCCGTTTATTTCCCATATCCCAAACCACAGTATTATGGCAAGCCCTCCCCCTCCAGAGACCAGCCGTTCGGCCCCCAGGAACTTGACCTCCAGCCCCCAAGGCGCAGGCACAGGGCCGGGGGTAAGAACCGTGGGCAGGGCTGGAGGCAGCAGCCAGCGCCCCGCCTGCCTCTCACCCCTTATATCTCTAACTATATCCTTCCTCACCCACGGACCTACCAACCCCTACCTCCGCCCAAACCAATAACGACGCCCAGGAGAGGCAGGCGACCCCCATACTACTATCCACAAGTCACACCAGGAGATGACTATGAGGAAGATGGGCTGGTGCCTCAGCTGGACAGTGAGGAAGAGCTGGAAAACTTTATTGAGAGGATCTACATGAAACGCAGAATGTATTGAGAGACTTTTTGGACATTTGTCAGATCAGAGGGACTGACAGAGGTGTGATAGATATACAGTAGCTGGGGAAAAGCTAAATGACAGATGAAAAAAAAAGACTCAGAGGAGATATGTGTTGATGAGCCTGATGGGAATTTAAGGGTGAAGAAGTAAAAAAAGTTAGATTTACGTTGTTTTAATCACTGTATTCTTGTTAATTTTCTCGGTCAGGGAGAGGATGAAGGGGTCCCAGTTTAAGCTCCCTGTAACCATGTTCAGCCTCTTGCTCAGTTTACATTTTGAAACAGAACATACCATGGTGTATGTCTGCGTCCATTCAGGTCAATCTCTGATGCTCTTGCATTACTCAGAGTTTTCTAGAGGACACACACATAAACGCACACACATACAAACACAGGTACATGCACAGATATGCACGCACATCGACACACCCACGTACAATCACATTTTTTGACACATTCACAAGCAGATGTGCCCATTGTAAGAGAACCATGTTTACAACATCACTTTGTATCTTTTGTTTTATATTCTGTACGTCATATTACAAAACTAAAAGTAGTTCAATGACTTCTTAGCAACACGAATATATATATAATATAAAAAAACTGAACACTGCTATTTTCAAATGTTGGCAGCATATTTTTGTTGTATTTGATGTGTGTAGTTGCCTTTCTTATTCTCAATTGGGTCAACTTCAAACAGCTGCAATTTGCAAAGGTGCCAAATACACACATTTCAGTTCTTCAAACTCCAGATTCAGATTTTTGCCTTACAAGCACCATGGTTCTATAAAGGGAAATATCATATTGCATAAAATTATCATCACAGCCGGTCCCAATGTAGAAACCCTGTGGACTCCAAAAGCACAAACTTAAACACTAAACACTTCCAACCTGGTGGACGAAGGGTTTTCAATCATTTTGGGATCCAGAAGTTATTGTGTCGACATATTTATGGCAGATCCACCATAATCACAGCCACCATACAGAACTCCTTGACCTTGAAGGAGTCCTTCACATTTTCTGTTGTTCATCTCCAATTCACATCTCCACTCAACTAGTTGTGTTTTTTTTCCCCATGCATACTTACATGATGCATACATGCATCATATCCATAATCATTTTTTTTCCTTTCTTTCCAAGAAAAAAATACTTGAAATCACATCATCTCTTCAGAAGCCTTTAAAAAAAAAAAACAACTACAAAAAAAAAAAAAGATTTCCACCAAGAGGCTGCAAACATTTTGTTCATTTTCAGAGGAAATTCATTGAAAAGTTTCAGGCCGGGGAGTCAGGGATTGTGCTTAAAACCGTTAAATGCACGTCTTTCTACTTGCATCTTAAAAAATGAACAAAAAAAAAGAACAAAAAAAAAGAGAAAAAATAAAACAGTATGGGGAATTCAAGATGGTTGTTTTCTCTGAATAAACTGTGAACATAAAAAAAAAGAAATCTCAAAGGAAGAGGGCCACTGTGTCCACAGTGAAGCCATCTGTCTTGTAAAAGGAGAGTGTTGTTGTTGATGTCACCTTTAGCATTGTAAGATGTACAGTGTGAAATAAATATGCCCGTGCAATGTGTAAATAACAGCATGATGATTACTAGTTTTGCTATATGATAAAAAATAAAAGCAATTATTTTATTAAAGTTCAGTTTTTTTAATGGCTTTCTGGCGAGTGCTATGTTGTGCTTGAATAGCACTATAACACTTGATTCTTGAGCAACCAAACAAATCAAAATGCACAAAAAGAGGATGACAGCCGCTGGACACGTAGCGACAGCACACCGCGTATACACCACAGTCACAGTCATTATGGAGACAAATGAAGAAAAACCTATAGATGGAGTTTATTATATCCACAGACAGTCATAATGAACATGTGAGAAAAACAGAATGGAAATGAAAAGGGGAGGAATAACTGGAGAACGGAAAAATTCAGAAAGAGGGAGGGAAATGGTAACTGCAGTGATTGATGAGTCACATGATTGGTGGATGAGTCATCCATCTGTACACTTTACTGCGCAGGACCACACACTCACACACACACACACAGACACACACGCTCGCACCAACACACACACACATGCACATTCTCTTTGAGCTGTATAGTAATTTAGCTGCTGGCATTCAAGATAAAGATTGAGTCATGTTCGCTCCCGCCTCGAGCCAGCCAATCAGCCGGTGGAAAGGTGTTTGGTAGATAGGTTTTGCCATATCTTGTTTCCACACCTCCTCCTCACTCTCACTTCACACGGGCAATATGCCCTCCTGCTATAATTCCTTGAAGTGCTTCTGGCGGCTGCTTGTTTGGCATCAAAACAAACCTTATGTGTGCTGTCAGTGGTACAAACACTGACAGTGATTAGCAGCCTGTCAGTATGCTCCAATCGCATGTTATCTTGCCAGCTTGCTCACCAGTTGATTGGAATGGTACCTTTCATGGCTTTATCTTGGCTTGTTGGCCGATTCCTGGGCACCATGTTATGAATTCAGATTTTAATTACAGCCTTGTACCTTCTGTAGATATCGTGGTTGGACATTCACAGGCTGACTGTAACACTGAATGTGTTTCATTTGTTTTGGCCCTGGTGTTTTCACTGTTAAGGCCATTAGAGCTCCAAAAACAGTGACACTGGGACAAAGAAATGTGTTGTTAGTAAGGATGAATACTACTCTCATGTTATCTATCATAATAACTGAATGATACATTTGAATGAATTCTTTCCCATCTAGCTTCCCTGTTTTATTATTATTATTTTATTATTATTATTTTCCCTATTTTATTTGTCTTAAAGGAAAACCTTAACATCAAAGGTATTGATTTTGTGAAAAAAAAAAGGTGGGTAAAGTCTTTTGCGGCTTAAGAGGGAGCTGTGCAAAGGTAGATCTCCTCGAGTGATGTCACTTGAATGTCATTTGAATCAACGTTGGTTGGGTTTAAAGACTATGTGGACGTATGGAGTGAGAAAGAACTGAGCTCAAACGACCAGGAGGCTCCTCATTGATGCATTGTGGGTAATGTAGGCATCAGGTTTTGACGATTAAGAGGAAAAGCATGGAGTAAAAAAGATCTGCTTCACTGTTTATAAAACATTGATTATAGCTGCTTTAAGACACATAAGGTTTGCTGCCATTTAAACAAAAAAGGGGCAGTTTAGAAACTATGGGATCTTCACCACAATTTAAAATAGACTGTTAGGGTTCAGCTACTCACTTTTGCCCCTTTTCCACTAGTACCTACTCACCTCGACTCGCCTCAGTTTGTACGTGTTTCCATTAGGTGTTAGTACCTGGTACCAGGTACTTTCCTGGTACCTACTCGGCCGGGGCTCCAAGTGAGCTGAGTCGATCCAAAAATGTGATGTCGGCAGATGGAAGGCCACTCATTGGCCAGGGCGTAATGAGTCAGGTGTGTGACTCATTCATAAGAATCAACTGCGGCATTTTTAAAAAACAGTAACAACAATGAACACGATCAGAGATCGCTGCACAGATAACAAACGCGTTGAGCAACAACAAGGTGCAGACGTTTCTTTGTGTTTGTTTGTTTCTCTCTGCCCCATACGAGTCACCTGTCAGCCACTCACTGTCCATCAGTAGAGAGTAAATTAATTCAGAAACATAATGTGTCATGATGTGGAGGTCAATCCCACTCAAAATCTCTGTTGTCCATCACACGATTTCTGTCACTGAGCAGACACCAGTGGGAGGCTCTGAGGTGTCCTGGCTGAAATGTAACTTTGAGTGACAGTCAGCCCTTCAAGTTGTCATTTGGGCATCAGGCCACAACATAATGGAATAAATAAAATAAAACTTTGCTGTAAAAGATCAAATTGCAACAATATGGTTGCTAAGATGTAAGGCCAGTAAACAATCATTTGAATAAAGCATCCCAAAATAGATGGGCTGATGATTGATTGATGGTAATGTGCTACATGGGACAGTTTAACATAACACATAAACACCTGCGCAAAGTCTGTGCAATACCATAAGCTCTGTCTTTCCTCATTCATTCAGTACATTTCTCAGGTCTGAGACCTGAAGATGTGGCTAAGCAGGTTCGCTCAGAGGATGCTCACACACTGTTCCTCATGAAAAGGAGCCTTTCATAAAGTCCTCTTTCACACCTTGTTGCCAAGCCGTGGACAAAAAGAGCATTGTTGAGATGCAGCTATTTACATTCCCACGTTCACATTTCTGTGACATACTACACAATTGAGATTTAAAATTTTCCAGCACAATGGGATAATTGTGTGTCAAGCTTTAGATCACATTACGTCCTTATAGTAATCATTTATATTTTTTTGCCTGGTGGGTGTGCTATAATTAAAATGCAATTTGAATTTTTCAAAAGCCTCCAACTCTCACAGGCACAAAATTTGGTATACATCCAGCTCCTGGCACAAAAGATTGTGACAGCACAGCAATTCATCAGTAATGGCCCCAAGAAGCCCGTGCATTTACAGAAGCAGAAACACGGGGAGAAATGTCAGCCATTAGTGGTATGAATATTGAATTAATACAGCTATAAGACCATCACAGTCTGATTAAGTAATAATCGTGAATTTTTCCAAGAGAGGGACTCAAAGGACTCAGACTTTAACATTACATGTCAGCATGATATTAGTTAAACTGAATTTACAGGGCTTATCTGTGGTAAAGTAAAGAGCTGGCCTGAATGGCAGTAATACAGACGCTGACACACTAACAGAGTAAAATGACCAATATGGCAAAAGTTCTGAATATGCAAGACTTGGTGCAATTATTGTCGGTTATGTCGACAAATGACATGAAAAAAATAAAAAAAAACTGTTAAGTAAACAGTGTATTTTTATGCCTTGCTTGATGGCTTTTCCTCTGTCCTTATTCTTTTGCTATGCGAGTTGGCTCCATGTTGACTTGTGGGGCGTTATTGTGCTGCTATTTTGGCCAAAACTTACTCACAGAAAAAGAAAGAAACATGTAGAAGATTATGAAAATTTTCATTTTAAAATAAAAAATGTGTGATCAGATTACTCAGAGAGTCTTCATCTATTCATGCCATTTGAAGCTTTTACCTCTAAAAAAATTTATTGTGCCAATGTTTGGTAACTTTTTTTTTCAGCACAACATAACATATACATGTATTTACATATATTACTATTATAAATTGACAAAACTGACATATATACACTGACAAATATTTTTTCACTTTGACATGCTGTACTGGAACAACTGGTGCCATCTGACCATGCCGACTTGATCAGAAGGGTTTAATTTCTCTGCGTGTGTCTGCTGGATGTTGATGTGCTCTTACCTGCCGGTTCTGATGATGCTTCTGACTGATGACGGCTGCTTGAGATGACTTGGCCTCTGCTGGCGCTCTGCCTCTTGCTGCTTTGAAAGGCTCGTGTCAAAGGGTCGATTTCCACACCTCCTTTGTAACTGAGAAATGCGTCTAATTGGCATTTAACCTGTAACACGACCCATATGTGTTGCAGCATTTGCAAATGTGCTAAAGCGACTTGAGAGTTCAGGACCACCAAAGCATGCCAGGATGTCCTTCTTGCCCCAGAGTGTTTTAGTGCGATTTGTTTTTTCACATCTCTTGAACAGCTTAATCAAAGTATAAAATTGAATTCACACGCTCAATGCAATTTGATTTAATTGTTCAACATGTGTGTTATTGAGCTTTTACAGCTTGCAACTTGTGGTTTCTTATTTTTGAAAGTTTTGTCATATTTTTTCAGGACCTGAGGACATAAAAGCTGCTGTGACTGTCGAGATCCAAAGTGCCAGAGAAAACCTAAAAATTGATGCCTTTGGGCCAAAATACAGAGTAAGTGTTAGTATGACAAAATGACTCAAGATGCCGTCAAGCCTAGATAGCACCTTTAGAGGACGTTAATTCGAAGCATGCATGGAAAATCAAATGCCCCGCTGATGACACGCGACACTGCGCTGTTTAGAAAAGCAAGCTGCTGAAATGACCAGAGGTGATTATTGCTTAGCTTCTTCAGATATCGTCGTCGCCGCTGGATGGGTCAAGATGTTTGAACTTCCACCACATGATCTTGACCTCTAGCAGATTCTCATATTAAAACGGAAACCTCTCCGCTGTGGCTCTCTCGTCCACCGGGTTTGTTCATTTTGTCGTCTGTTAAGCTACCATTATTGAACATAATCTTTGCCACATAATGAGCCTCATCAACCTTGCTTTCACCAGCCATTAGGACAACAGAGGCAGAGCCGCAAAGGCCTCTCCCTCGAAGTCGCATCCTTTGTTTATGATCTCTGCAACCCTTGCCTTTTTTCTTTTTTGCTCTCTCCTTTCATCTCTTCTGCCCCTTTCTTCATCCCGCTCTCTAACCCTCATTCCCATCTTCTCCCCTTTTTCCTTCAATTATCCATGCCCCCCACTCCTCCTTAATGCTCTCTAACACCCAATCTTTCTCCCCTTTTCTTCTTTATCCTCTCTCCATTTCTTGTTTTGTATGCAAGCCCCAAGGGAGAGAAACGGGTGAAAAGCACTCTCTCTGCACCACTGTCACAAAAGACTGGTGAGTCATCGCCACTTATGTTCCTGTCTCCCTCCTCCCACAAAAAAGCACACACATATACGGGAAAAACACTCAAATGACTCCTTACCTGCCGTGCACTTACAGGAAGACACGCACGGACACACTCATCAGTGGGTGCACAAGCAAACAACACGCGTGCACAATCCATTTAGAGACACACAAGCACACATCCACACACACAAGCACACACACACACACACACACACACACATTCCATAGTTCTTCACTGCCCACTGACCCTGAAATTAAAACCCAAGTCACATCATTGAGTTCATAATTATGGCTGAAAATGGCACTCATCGATGTGTGCTGCCTGCCATATAATACAGGCTTACATGGAGTTTCTTGGAAAAGTTAAAACGCAGGAATGGAGAGATGAAATGAGAGATGCTAATGCACGAGACACTCCCAGACAAGAGGAGGCGAAACGAAAACAGCCAATGGATAAAATGGACAAAAGAGAGGAGAAAAGGGAGAAGGACCGAAATTCCCTGAGGCAGTGATGTGGCTTTGGTATTGTTTGCCCACCGACAGTTTATGAGCCACAAAGCCAATGCTCTTCCTCCATCTGCTGGAGGAACGAGTCACTTACAATGCAGTCATGTTGCCGTGCAAGATGGCAGTCCTGGATGAACACAATGTACACAATGACACACACTGAGCTGCAGGTGACAGAAACACATTTTGTCAGTTTTTTAACAAGGTTTAACGTCTAGCTACCTACCTGCCTGCCTACCAGTACCAACACAGTGTAAAAATACTCAATTACAATTATAATTAAAACCACACAGTTATTATTGGCAAATTGCAATTTAAGGATCAATGGTTAAACTAATCATGTAGCTAAATTTGGCAGTTTAATCTACAGTGATGCATAATATTTAAAATGTATTTTTGTGTTATATTCAAATCTACAAAGTTACCAGTAGCTGTAGCTTACAGGTTAATGTGCAATATTTGCTTCTGGATTGAAATGTTGTGGGGTTGAAGGATAAAGTGGCAAAAATATATAATTAATTAATATGTGATTCTTGTACAGAAAGAACAGATAAATTGCAGTAGTAAAATATTATTTGTTTTAACAAACTGTAGCTTCAACATCTGTGACAGAATTATTTTATAAGGCTGAAGGATATTTTTTTATTATTCACATTCATTTTTTTGTATTACTTTAATTGTTTGGTCTGATGAAAATATCAGAAATGAGTGAAAATGTCTTCATATAGCTTCTTTTGTTTTATGGTAGAAACATCTGTTACCTATCCTGTAAAAGCAGAAAGTTTCCACAGATGAGAGCTTTAAACTGTAAGACCTTTAGAAGTAGTGCTTTAAAATGCCCTGAAAGATTAACTGATAATTGATAATCACCTCTCCGTCAGTTAACTAATCAGTTCAGCTCTAAAACAGGTGCTTACTGACAAAGGTACACACACAGTACCCAGAAAACAGACACTGTATGGAGACAAAGACCTGATGGTCATTGATAAATTCAACCTGAATTTGAAGTGATATTTCTGAATTATATTCACTGTAACTCTGTAAATAAGACTCTGTCTCAACAAGAAACAAAACTGTGTTTCTAATTCACTTCATATTGTAAAAGTGCTATGGAGCAACTGTGCAAACTTCACACGCTTTCTAAGTTTTGAATTTACAGAATTTGCGTTCAGTGTTATGCCTTGTGTCAAAACAGCCTCCACCGCAGAGACACCAGAGCCCTCACCTGATTACTCTTTACAGAAACCTGCTTGTGAGCCATTCAGACACATCAAATATTGAACGCCTGGAGTTTCCGTTTCACACACAGAGAGGGAGGGGACACCGGAGAGAGGCAGACGGAGAGGGGAGGACACACAGGGGCAGGGGAAGAGAGGGAAAAGTCAAAGAAGGATTAATAAGGGGAAACAACACGTCAGGCACCCTGGGAGGGAGACACATCAACAGGGATGGAGGGAGAGAGGGAGGAACAGGCAGAGAGCACCCACAGGTAAGGCACGGAGTGAATGAACTGAATGTTTGTGTCTAATCAGGTGCCCGTCTCGAGTGTAACAGTAGAGGCAGAGGTGGTGTAATCAGCTGAGGATTGATTGGCTGATAACCTTCTAGTAAGGCGGTTAGGAGGGCATGTTTTTTAATTCTGCCGCTTCCCTCTCGAACCGACAGTGGGACGACTTCTACCCCGGCTGACGCATCGACTCTGAGCTGCAGTGGTGGAGAGAGTGACGAGCCCCAAAACCTCCAGGAGCCGTGGGAGGACGAGCAGGCCGACGGTGGAGCCAGTGATGGGGACCCGGAGCCCAGTCAGGTCAGATTTGACGCTGCGCCAACATTAATAATGTGCACTGCAAATTTACATCCATCAGGGTTTGTTTAACTGAAAGAAAATGGTCACTTGGGGAAATCCAGACTAATATTTGTCTTGGTTGGTGCAAACTGATGAAGGCTGAAGAGGATCTGTGTGACAGTGACGCTGAGACGTTACCGCACGGGACTCCAGAGACAGCCACGGACACACAGGACGATGCTGACTGCCTCCCATTGTCCCCCCTGCCAACAGAGGAAGAGCTGACCTCCCCTTCAGTGTCATCTCATCCCTCCAGCACAAAGGGTAAGTCTCACACACACACACACACACACACACACACGGACAGATGACTGATTTATAGGGCCTTAATTTGTGCACACACTCAGGTGGGACTATTTGCTCTTGGAAAACCACGTTACTACTCCTGCTGGTGTACTTGCTCTGTGTTTGTTCCTCCACAGATCGCCTGTCTGAGCCCTGCTGGTACTGCCTGAGGTCCCTTGACTCAGAGTATCGCCCTGAAACTCAAAAACAGGTTACAACAGCTGTGACTAAACACGCTACTTCACTGAGGCAGTGCTGAAACAGTGAGAGGCTGTTTGTCTGAAAGTCTTCATTTCACAAACAAACTGAATCCATGACCTTTTTAAATGTCTATAACAAAAATAATACTGGAAATGTTTACCACTTCAAGCTCACGTGTCAGAAGGCAGCCTCATCTTACAGGGAATTCATAACTTCTTTATGGAAATATGAATAATTGATATGAACCTGACCTATGAGATTGGAGGAACTGCTGTTTATGTGACATTTTCACAGTTATACCTCTAAAACCTTTCACTTGTCACTGGAGCTAATAGTTTTAAGGAAATGCTTCAAAGGGAGAATACATTTGAAATACAAAATAAAGGTTATACAATAAGGGTGTGTTTGGAGTACAGTGGAGAGTAAAATGTACAATAGTAAGGTTGGGGTTGCATGAAATAGAGATTAACAATGTGTCTACATTATATGGGGAGTTCAGACACTTGCCAAAAATGGTGAAGAGCTGCAAAAGTGCAGAAAACTATTTGAACAAGAACTTTGTTTTAATTTAGGGAGAGATAAGATTTTCTTCTTCTTCTCTTTATCATACTTTATCAAAGGTGATTTTCCCATAAGAGCACAATCTTATTGCTTTTGATGGCAGTAACCACACTCTACTATTCAGTATCAGTATCCAGTTTAGTCTGAGTGTTTATGTGTTCAGCATATCTCAGTAACTTTAATTCTTTCAGTGTCAGTTTGAGTGTATTTTATATTTCAAAAGTGAGCGGTAAAATGTGCTGCACTATCCCAGTTTAGGCCTGATCTCCCATCTATGATAACGCACCTCCCCTCCCTCTGCGTCGCAGGAAGACTCAGATCCTTCGTCGCTGCCGCCCTCTAGTGGCCAGAAAGTGAGCTACCAGACGGACCCTCGCCCTCACTTTGGGGTGGCCTGGTCCTCCCACTCCACATGTCGCCCCCTGTGGGGCAGCGAGGGGCCCTGCTGGGGGCAAAGAAACCAGGAGGTGCCCGACCAGACGCACACCTGCCCCCACTGCCATCTGGGGCTGCCCCCTGACACACTGCGCTGGCATGAGGTTGGCACAGACACTCGTAAACACACACAGACATAAATAGAGACGCGAGCTCACTTTCCACCAAACATAGCCTGTGTCACTTAGTTTACCAACGGGCCTCCTACTGTTTTCCTTCTCCCTGCACAGGCCAAGTGTCTCCTGTTTGAAGGGCTGAGGACCTCCAAGAAATAAAAGGATTCCTCATCAGAGAAAGTCAATGTACTTGTACTTAAATGTAAATGATGCTGTCTGCTTTCTGTATAAATGCTCTCAGGAAATACTTTGCACCTAAAAGTGATGTGCAATATCTGTTTCTGCTCGTAAACAACTGTCCGTTTACACCTAAGCTTAGCCAGGTTCATTTCTAATTTCATCTAGAGATTATGTTTACTTTCCACGGTATTTTTAAGAATGTGTTCATATGAATAAACTGCATGTGTACAAAAGCAGTCTTTTGTGCTGTTTTGTGGGTGGAGACACGAGGGTTGACGGGGTTTTATCACAACCTGTTGCTAAGTTCTTGCTCATGGAGGGAATTGCTGGAATAATATTTTAGATTAGAGTATGATCTTGACCTTTTCTCCGTCATAAGACAGCGTTTGTTTTGATTTGACACTACAGACAGTCCTTATTAACTATTAATAAAGACATTAGTTACAACTTCTTAACTCTTTATAAAGTTGTGCAATTGTATTGTCAGTTAATTTTCTGGAGGTGTTTTATGTTTGCCTGTAATATCATCATATAGGATAGAAATTCAATTTGAAGTATTTTGAATTGAACTGAATGTGGAACTGAACTGAGGATGGAGTTCTTATGACGCCACAATAGAACCCAATAGAACATTCTGTTGTTCATCCACAGTGTCCTGTTCACTTGTGTACTTCTCTGCAGCTTCAGGTAATCTCTCCTCTGCTACTTTTTTTTTTTTTTTTTTTTTTACTTTTCTCTAAATCTAAAGAGGGAAAACTGAATTTACTAACAGCAGCAGTGATAAAACGAGCTGTGACAATCAGTGTAAGTCCCTCTTGAGATCTAACACTTAACCATACTCTCTTTAGCTAAAGTCTGCGCCTCTGGGATTAAACGAACAAAAATGGACGAGGACTTTGTGCTACCACAAATCAGAGAAGACAGCACTTGGGAAGAAGATGATGAAGAAAAGTTGGAAGAAAGCTTTTCAGATGACAATGATGAACAACCTGAGTGTAGCTCTGGGTGGGTGAGAGGTTGGGAGTCACTTCCAGATGTGTGCTTGAGGCACGTGTTCGAGTTTCTTTCTGACCGCGACCGCAGGAGTGCAGACCTGGTTTGCCGCCACTGGCACAGTGTCATGCACTCTCCTTCACTCTGGCGCTACCGCTTCTTCCACTTCAGTGGCCGTCTGTCCAAATACAGGCAGTCTGAATACTGCTCTGCCGTGGCCTACGCCCGGAGTAAGGGCGTCTACCTGCACACCCTGGAGCTGAACGTATATCCACCACGCAGGTCCTTGGCAGCCCGGCGACTGGAGCAAGCCATCAACGGGCTGCTGTCTGAGCTCATTAGGTAAAGGAGTGTGTATTCTGAAGGCCCATCTACATCTGATCTATGCAACTCAACACATGGCCAACTCCCAGACTTGAGCATTATTTTGTCTCTGCAGGGTAAAGGCCCCGCTGCAGTCCCTTTCCCTCGTAAAGCTGGAGCTGGACCGGAGTTCCTGGAGTACAGGGCTCAGGAACGCTTTAGTAAACGGCCTGCTTCTCTTCCTCCGCAGAGGATCCTCAAGGCTCACCTCTGTTTGTCTGAACGGGATGCGAAACTGCTTGAATCATGTGAGTACAACACCAGAGCAAAGACACAAAATCACTACCGTGGATGCTTCGAGTCATAAGCTGTCTTCTGCTGAGGTCTGGGACTAGAGGTCATCTGGATGTGAACGAATGAACACTGAATCCCCAAGCTGAACCGAGTGTGCTCAGTCATCAGTATCACTGTCCAAGTCCCCTCACTGGGGACTGACAGTACCACGGACAACTCGTGAATTATTCACAATTACAAACCGAGACTGATCTCAAGACAATAAAGTAGCAAACTGACAACAGTCTTTTGAATCTAACAATCACTTCAGATCCCAAAAAGTCTTAATGCCTTTCTTAATAATGTACTTTTTAATCTTGAAAGCAAAAGAAGTGGGGAGACTTTGGGGGAAACAAAATAAAGTGACACCTTTTTTAGGACTTGGAGGTTTGTAACATGTTGATTGCTGTGTGTAAAAAAAACAAACCAGTCAGAAACAAATCTTATGGATGAACTGAACCAAAGGATTTGAATCAGCTAAATTATTCATAATTCCAACTTCTTTGTTACCAATTACCAATGTCCAATGTTTTCATTAACTTCTTTATGAAAACTCTATTGATTTCATTTTTTTAAAAAAGTAACTGTGTCTGATTTCTGGTCATTTAACCTCCAGGGCATGGAGCTGCTTTCTGCCCTATTACTGTCTGAGCGCCGCAACAGCCCTCAGTGCTACATCTCGTCTTTGGACTTGAGGGGATTCTTCTCTGGCACCGTGCAGGTTTACCTCAACCCCACCTTCCACCATGACCTACACCAACTCCAAGGCCTCACCGACCTGAGCCTGAATTACTCCTGTCTGTCGAACGAGCTGCTGCTGGCTCTCCAGCACAGGCAGCCTGAGCCGCTGCGGTACTCCGGCAGAGACGGGATCACCCTGCAGAGATTTACGCTGCAGTGCAGTTTGAACGAGCCCCATCAACAGGTAAGCAATAAATAATTAGATTAGCATTACTTGCTGCTGGTAGGTATATATCCAGATAGGATATAACGGCCAAAGGGAGAGTGGATCTGGAACTGTTTACGTAGATGGCTGGAGTGTGACGCCGCTGAAGGCCTTTATTAAAAACATCATAGTTAAGGACACGCAGACACCTGCAAAGTCTGGACGGTGTTTTGTGTGGCAAAAAGTGAAGAAAAATATAAAATACCCCTGGTGAAAATGAAACCCCCTCAGGTTTCCTTTGTTCATTTCTGTCTGTGCTTCATCCTCTCTGTCAAGCTGGTGCACGGTAGCTCGTGGACAACTCTGGCATCAAACTGCCCGGACCTGCAAGTCAAGCTCGCGGTGGACCAAGTCATTAACACTAACTGGCTCGAAAAGATACTCCTGCCTGAGATTCCCCTGATAGAATTCAGCATGACAGCTTTCTACGCCCCCGACGAAGAGTGGAGCGTCAAGCCTGTCCTCAGTGTCATGCTGCCTCGATACAGGCGCAGTCTGCAGGTCAGGGTGCTGAGCAGGCGGCATTATAGAGCGCACAGCGTGGAGAGAGGGTGTCAAACTGACTGCTCACCCAGGAGCAGGGTGTGAAATATATCAGTTCAGGCCATTTTGGTTTGATTTGCTGAGGTCCGGAGATGAAATGTTCATGTCATCACATCTGAGAGGCGATAATGATCTTTGGTAGAGTGGGTCAGTCTGTCCGCCACTTCAGGCTGAAATATCTCAATAACTATGGGGTGGATTATATAGATAGATATATAAGAATGGATCTTCATGCAGTTTGGGATACAAATTCATGTCTCAGTTAGAATCATCAGAACCAACTTTTTGTTTTTTTAGAGCCATCATCAGCTTCAACATTTCAAAATTTATGAACCAATGACATCCCCTCAGCCTCATCTGTACTTTGTGTACAATAAATTGTGAATTAGTAATCTTTAGCACATTAGAATCGTCACTATGAGCATGTTAGCACGCTGATGTTATCATTCAACTTGAAGCACCAGCCTGAGCTGCAGTGAAATATCACCTTTTTCTCAAACCCAAACAAATTTCACCGTCCACATTATTTAAACATGAAATCTCATTCTTGACCTTGGCAGGATTTAGCTTTTTTTTTTTTATCCCCCCAGAACTTTAAACTACATTGCAGCAAGTCAGCGAGATGGTGCCGAAAACTCTGAAAAAAACTGGACCTGGATATTATTTTTGTCAAATATCTGGAAAAACATTATCTGGTTGATGCTAACAAAAACAAAATAAACAA
>JBAJHX010000067.1:10902974-10933107 GCA_037176925.1 Amniataba percoides
TCGACGAGAGGGCCAACCCGCCGCGATACAGAGGGATCGGTAGGTCACTGGGACACGTGTGACTGACTGACTGACTGACTGACTGCAGGTTTGTGTGTCACACTCCCGCTGCTGGATTACTCACTCTTAAGATGCTCTTGTGTGTGATTGTGCGCAGGTGACTGTGTGAAGCTGACCGTGCAGGATCACGGGCTCAGAGGGTTGTATCGAGGTCTCAGCTCCCTCCTCTATGGATCGATACCTAAATCTGCAGTGAGGTGACCGTGCACTGATGAAGACACACTTTTTTTTAGCAGCTACACAAAGTGGAGACAGAAAAACAGAAAAATACTGAAGCACAACACATGGGCAAAGCTGTAAACTTGAAATTAATTTAAGAGTGATACAGCATTTTTTTAGATTTTCTCATATTGCTGACTAATTGTTTAGCCGAAGGAAAAGAAGTAATCAAAAAACACTGGAAAAAACTCATCTGATCTCATCAAATGACCTGTTAAGTCCAATGTTTGAGAAGAAAAAAAGCAGCTAATTCTCACGTTTGAGGAGCTTGGAACCAAAAGTTTTCTTTGCTGTTCTTTTTTTGTTCAAAAAAGGAATTGTTGTTCTTAAATGCATCCCTCTTCGCAGGTTTGGCACGTTCGAGATGCTGAGCAACCCGATGCGAGACGCTACGGGACGGCTAGACAACACGCGGAGCCTCGTGTGTGGTTTAGGGGCGGGTATAGCGGAGGCCATCCTGGTCGTCTGCCCCATGGAGACGCTTAAGGTCGGTGACGCAGGATGCTGTCACGCAATTGTTTGAACTGTGGTTGTTTTTATCAACGATGGTCTGGATAACTAAAGTTCCTCGTCCTCCAGGTGAAGATGATCCATGACCAGTGTTCCCTCAGACCTCGCTACAGAGGCTTCTTTCACGGAGTCAGCGAGATTATAAGAGAGCAGGGTAAGAGAGCAGGAAGCCACTAGTGTCGACTTAACAAACAGTTGAGACACACAGGAGTATTTGCTCTGTGCTTCATAATGACACTTAATCCGTTCGTCTCATTTAGGTGTGAGGGGGACGTATCAAGGTCTAACGGCGACTGTGCTGAAACAGGGAACCAATCAGGCCATTCGATTTTATGTGATGAACTTGCTGCGCAATTGGTACAAAGGTGAGGAAGCGATACAAAATCCAGTGTCCCTGTCCTCCTTTGACAAGTCTTAGTCCTCTTTTCTGCGACGCATTTTCATCTATTTCCTTCCACTGACTTTTGGATTTGGCCTCAAAGGTGATGATCCCAGGCGGGAAATGCACCCAATTGTCACGGCGATGTTCGGAGCGACGGCGGGGGCTGCCAGCGTCTTTGGAAACACACCTCTCGACGTGGTAAAGACCAGGATGCAGGTAGGAAAACACACAATCTGTGATCATTTTATCACTGCTACCAGGTCTGCCATTTTGAAAACGATTGTTTTTTAAATGTATTTATTTTATTCTTTTTTTTTTATTCTAAACTTATTTTGTAGGGTCTGGAGGCCCATCGCTACAAAAACACAGTGGACTGTGCCTTCCAGATCTTGAAGCATGAAGGACCACAGGCGTGAGTAACTCCTGACACGTTACGCTGTTTAGTTTCCTCCGTTATCGGCAAACATTTTAACCTCATCTCATCTTTCACGCAGCTTCTACAAAGGAACAGTTCCCAGGCTCGGCCGTGTGTGCTTGGACGTGGCCATAGTCTTTGTTATCTATGAGGAGGTGGTCAAACTACTGAACAACGTGTGGAAGACCCAGTAGGCCGTCCGGTGGCGACTGAGGTCCAGAGGGAAGCACAGACCAGTGCCTCATGCTACGCACAACTGAACACCTCTAATCTACATCATACTATCTCTCTGCCTCACCCTGAGCTGATGACGCTTCTTCTTTACCGGTTACCACCATGGTACATGAAACTAATTATTTGCAGGATGTATGTAAACATGGTGATAAAAAAAATTTGGGCGGGATAGTGACTGGTCACACAAAACAGCTCTTTTTTTTTTTTAAGCAGTATTATCTCCACCTCTCTTGTGGTCAGACTTAGGAATCAAGAAGCATAATTTTATTTTGAAGGAAACAGGAAAATGCAAATGCAGCAATCAAATAATGTGTTATCCTGACCAAACATCGGCTGTGTTTCTTGAGTCCTATAACCAGAAACATGAGTGTATTTAGCGATGAAACGCAGCATTATTAACCAAACTTATGTTAAAAAAAAGGGATGTTTCAGCTTTCTATGACTGTTGTTACATGTTACATGTTGTAGAGTGAACACTTTGTACTGAAAAACCATACAAGTGTCTTTTGATTCACGGAGTACTTACTATACTGAGCGAAGCGCAGAGGTGCAACTGGGCAGCCCGCCGCAGTGCTTTTAAAAATGTCCGTGCAGTACTTTGACGCATCTCGGTGTTGTGACCTGACCGTGCTCGTGGTGTCGTCGCACCTCCTCCAAACATTTGCAGCATCTCCCCTTCACTGGTGACAAGCAATTAGAAACAGTTCATTGTGCGTTTCTTACGGCCGCTGTATGGCTCCGCGAATCTCGACGTAGCATCTGGAAAATGCTAAAAAAAAAACAAACAAAAAAAAGCTGGTCTGGAGTCCAAAGCTTTTCTCCAGATTATCAACAAGTTATCATCAAGCACGTTATTGTAAGGAACAAATCCATATGTAGCACAATCTTCACATACAGTCTTAATAGCTAAGATGAGAGTCTGTTTCGTTAAGATAAGTTTGTGAGATCTTTGCTGGTGAAGGACTAGTGGTGGGGGGGTGAAGGGGGACAAAGTATACTAGGGCCAAAATTTTGTGCTACACCCCTGGGGAAAGAAAACGACCGCATTTTCCACATCAGACAAGTTCCTGAGGTGTTCAGCAGGCTGTTCGTCTCTGTGCTGTTCAGACTGCTGCCTCCCAAAAACTGACATCCAAAAGCAAATTCCCTTCCACTCAAGATGAGACAACATGTGCAACATGTCCCAACTGTGTAAGCCATATGACTTCAATGCGTTTGAGCCTTCGTTTTTTTGTTTTCTCGCGCTTACTGATTCACTCATCGCGCTGTCCGCTAGTCAGATATTATGTCACTTTAATGTTCTTTGTTTACCTGAAGCCAACCTGCTTCAGAAGCTTTTTTTTAAAGGCACAAATGAAATTATTAACTAGCCACTTTTGGGTGCACTCATTCCCGTTTTATATAGTGTTTACATGCAAGTTGAGAGAACACGCGGGGACAGTAAATAAGTCAGGGGCTCGACAACCTGAGGCTTGGTCTTGATCGACCTAGTTGCACCACGCAGCCTTGCACAGAAGCCTTTTACTCTTTTTTGCCAAACTACTTCTGTAGAATCCAGTATAATGTCCCTGATAGGCGCAAATCGTTATTACACTTTAAACCCAGATACTGTTTCATCTCTGTGATTTTGTTTTCATTATCTTAAGCACATTTTTACTGTATAGACTCTTCATGCGTTTGTGCTGCGCTGCTTTTCATGAACAGGCCGACAGCACGCGCGCCTCCTTGCGCAGCATATCAGATCTGTGTGATCCTTCACATTTCAGAGGGTACTGTGGGGAAGGTTAAAGTATTAATTTGTGTTTGGAATAAAAACTGAAATATGTTGGTACGATGTCAGAAAAAAATAATTTACACGATCAGATGTGGAAAACTGAGGAGAATCATATTTAGACATAACATGCTTTCACTGGTTTCAATAAACTTGTGACTGAAAAACCTGATATGTGTGTGACTCTGGGCATGTTTGATGAATAAAAATCACCTGTAATTTACTTGTATGTAAACACCGTAGGGCCTACTTTTATTTTGACCCCATCCACAGGGAATATGAAGCAAAAAAAAGAAGAGCAAGATTAACTTAATTTAAAAAATGAATAAGCCACAGTGTCATCTGATCTTCAACTGGATAACTGCAGGTTTTCCAAAAGTATTGCAGTGATATTAACACACAATTAAAATGTAAGTATGAAATGTAAATACATATTTAAATGAAATATTCACAAAGCCAGCGAAGTATGAAAAATAAAATCAGTTGCTTTAAGTGGACTGGTGAACCTCAGAGCTGATGACACTTGGCTTCACCACAGTGGCAGAAGAAATCAGGAGCCTGAGGCTTTGCTGACTGTGGGACAGAGGAGATTAAAGGCTGAAGGAGCAGGGTGAGCGCGGTCAGCATTAACATCACAGAGGAAGGTATTAGCGCTCCCACCTGTTGCCCCGCCGGTCCACCTGTCACCTGCAGTATATAGTTCATCCAGCAAGGCTCAAGGTGAAGGAAGGGACACGCTGCTGACAACACGTTTTTATTACGTGCTTGTTAAATCCATCATTTCACATCTTAAGAATGTACGTTTCAGAACTTGAAATTTTAGTTCTGTATCTATTTAATACACCTTGTTTCAAGGTTTCTGTGTCACTATAATAAGACTTTAAACTTATTTACATGTCAAGGCCCCTGATGTGTACAAAATAACATGTACATGAATGAAACTCTTTCATTTTCAAATCTGAGACCCCAACACTGACACACATTTCAGTATCAGCTGAAGCTGAATTGAGGTTCTGATGATTATGATCTTTCGTTTTGTGTTTGCACTGAGCCAAACACCTTTGCAATGTTACATCGTGAATTTTCCCACATGGGTGGAAAAGCACCGTGGCTAGACTTGAGTTCCTTGACATGACGGCATTGTTGACAGACAGTGTAATAAAGCCAAATGGGGGATTAAGAACAGTCTAGCCAGCCCTGCTGCAGCTGTCAGGCTTCTTGACAGTAATGTGAAATCCTGTGCCAAAGTTAGTGATGTGGCTATCTCCTCCATCTGGAAAAACAACAAAGGACAAAGTTTAGGTGTGAGGAGACACTGGTTTTCAACTTTGACAAAAAAAAAAAAGATACAGGTGACTTTTTGGCATCTCACTCACATCCTGAGACATTTGTCTTTACCGCCGCTGGCCACTCTTTGTCCATCAGGACTCCAGTCCACTGCGTAAACCTTCACACACAAAGAACAAGGAAATTAGAAAAAGAAAAAAAAAAAGACAAAACCATCAGGAAGCAGCACTCTTCCCCTTCATCACCTCATCAGCGTGACCAGGTAAGTCCATGTTGAGCTTCCCCGTCTTGACATCCCAAACTTTAAGCGTGCTGTCGCTGCTGCCACTGACCAGCAGCCGGCTGTCAGCCGACCACGCCACTTGATACACAGATCCCACGTGGCCACGCAGGGACATCAGGTACCTTTGATTGAATGGACAAACAGGAAGATCCAGAATTATATGGTAAGATACAAACAGATAAATCTTAGGCTTACAGCACCATCAGCTGGACGACAGTAGTATTACACGCATTTATTTCAGACATTTTCTTACTTTCCGGTGCGTCCATCCCACATTTTAATGGACTTATCGAATGAGGCAGAGGCGAGGAGCCGGGTGTCCGGGGAGAAGAGCACTTGATTGACCAGGGCACTGTGGCCGGTCATCCTGGCCAGAGGCTTCTTGTCTTCTGCCGGGTTCCACAGGAACAGGGTGAAATCATCGGAGCCAGACACCAGGCGCTCAGGAGCCGAACTCTGCAGCACAAGAACGGTAATAAAAGCTGTTGTTTCAAGGGCTGTACGGACTTAAACACACCTCTACAGATGACAAACAGCACTTACCCGAACTTTATTATATCTCTGCAAAGCTTTCTCCTTCAGCTCTTCCACTGGAGGAAAGGGAAAAAAAGTGCTCGTCACCTTTAAATCATCCTCTAGTAAACAGAAACTAAACTTTCCCACCGGCATTGTATCCCCAAAGTAACACATGATGCTCACGTGATCCAGTGAGGTCCTGGGGGTTGACAGTGGCAGTCGCGGGTTCAAAAGCTCCGGTGCGCAGGACGTAGTCTGTGCTGAGAGCAAGCGTGTTCACCCAGTGGGCGTGACCCTGCAGAGTCCTGCACTGGACACCCTATACCATAAACAGATATATTTAAACAGATATATACACACATGTAAGACCTGCTTTGACATGCAGATGCCGCCTCTAAACTCGTTCTCATTCATTCTGTCCGTGATGATCAACATTTAGTGAAGACACACACACACACTTACATCTTTGGCTCTCCAGACTTTGACTGTTCTGTCCTGGGAAGAAGTGTAGAGGAGTCCGTCTCCACCCCACTTCACACAAGTGACTGACTGAGTGTGTCCTGTCAGGATCTTCTCACAGCGTCCCAACACAGTGTCCCAGATGCGTATTGATCCGTCTTTTGAGCTACTGGCTAAGTATCGGCACTCTGGGTTACTGAGAGGGAGGGACGGATATGAGAAAGAGGACATAAAGGACAGAATGCTCGATATGTTGGTCCCCAACTCAAAATAAAGTAGAAATCAAGATGTTATGTCCAATTCAGTCTCTCTTACACTCGCTTCTGTAAGTACATTTCCCACTTATCACTTCAAAAATAAAAAATATATCTGTGGTTTACTGTCCACATTTTGAGACAAATCAGCATCCACTACAGATTCGCTATCACAAGGTGACATTATGGCAATTTTGACAAAGTGAGACTTTAGGTCAGCAGTAAAATAACAGAAAGCGATGAACTGAGCGCTCACAGGTGGAGTGGCTCCCAGCAGAGCCAAGTGATCCACTTGCTGTGTCCTGTCAGCGTCTTCCCAATCTGTGTGCCTGTCACCGGATCCCACAGACAGATCTACAAAGACAGAGCAGCAAAAAGTAAACAAAAAAACAAAAAACATTTACAAAATACAGATCAGACGTGTGTTTGTGTGTGTTGGAAGCTCACCTGACTGTTCTTGCACCCCGAGGCGAGCTTCTTGCCGTCAGGTGACCAGGCGATGCTCAATACCCAATGTGTGTGTCCTTAAAGATAGCAGAGTACAGCTTGATGCCATCTTAAAAACATAAATCAATCACTTGCGTATTGATGCGCAGCAGATGATGCTGCCCTACAGAAGTGAGTCGATACCTCTGGCAGTGTGGTGAGGCGTCTCAGTCATCAAGTCCCAAAATCGCACCGTGGTATCACCTGAGCCGCTGGCAAGATATCTGAAACAAACAGCAGACGTATAAATCTACCCGGGGACGAGTCCTTACAACACGATCTACAGTTCAATCCCCTCCTGATCCTCATTCAATCAGTCACTCACTTGCCGGTGGGGCTGAAAGCAGTGGAGATGACAGCTTCTGTGTGTCCCTGTAGCGTGCTGGTGCAACGGGCTACGGCTCGGACCCTGAACACGGCCTGAGGCTGGTACACCACCGGCAGAACTTGCTCTGTCTCCACACCGAGGGCCTTCACACACGCCGCCAGACTGGACACCACCTCAGCCTCTCCTCGCACAAAAAATGCCAGCGGCACCGGCTCCTCCTGCAGTAGAGTAAGTAAGTCATAAGTGATTTACACCCTCCAACACACATTTTAAAAGTGGGTTTTTGTGGGTGTGTCGCGGCGTAACTCGAGCCCGTCACCTTCTGTAGCAGGGCATTGCAGACGAGCTGCAGCTTATCCGGGGTGATGTCCAGAGGCACGTCGAAAGGTGAACCCAGGACCTCCCCGTCCTCGTCCTGAAACTGGATCAGCAGCCGCTCCACGTCCTCAGTCTCCATCTTCTGTCAGGCCTGGAAAAGATATCCTGACAGATGGAAGCATAAACACGTAAATTGTAGGAATCCCACAGGCAATTCAAATTCATGAATAGCTTCCTCTGAGTGTTTGGGAAATATCTGATTGTCACTTTGAATATAAACTTCTTTCTTGCTGAAAACACATCCACTCTCCTACAAGACTAATACATGGATGTCATGTTTTATGTCTTGTGTTTTAAATGAGCTATTAGATGCTGTATCACTTACAGCTAAAAACATGACAATGTGTGTGCATCAAGCTGACTTTACAGAGTTTTGTATTATTTCCTACTATGTGCCTGTAGGTCAATACTAGGTGTCAATTCTCTATGTTGTCATGAAGTTGGCTAAACTACAACGCAAAATGTCCGTTACGTTAACTCGGCGAACAGCACAGGCAACAACACGTTGTAGAGTCGCGTTTAACACTGTTTTATTAAACATTTTAACATCTCGTTTGGATTGTTTAGCGCTATTAGTTTAGCTAGCTTGTGTTAACCAACAGAGCTAACTCAGCTAGCCCGCTGTTAGCCCGCAGTTTGGACACTTGACTCATTTTAATCTGCGATCTCAGGTCAGCAAAATAACCGCCACATGTTTGTACAACAGTGTCCACTTTTATATGGCATCAGATCGGCACATGCGTCTGCTAAAACTTTACCTTTAGCGAGGTAGCGATGTGTTAAAGCTCCCCACGTGTGTAGCCACCGGAGAGCCTTTGAAGGAAAGATGCTCCCAGGAGCCAGCGGTGTTATGACAATGAACACTTTCGCGCAATGGATTATGGGAGATTAGATTGTTATCTCTCTTGGATTTACGCACGACCATACTCATCTTCACTTTCATTACATTTCTGTGTTCTTCGCTGATTTTGCTAAAATAATGAATATTATTATATTAGATACATAAGTAGTAGTAGTTGTAATAATAATAATTGTAAGCGTAGTCAAACACCATGTCTCCAATTTACAGATGTGTTCATTGCAAATTGTGTTACACAGACTAATTGTTATGTCATTATAATGCAATGTCATTGAACTGTATAATTTCATGGTGTACTATGATTTGCCACAGAATAGTGTGATATTATAGTACAATGTGATATGTCACCATACATTATGATGGCAAAGCATAGCATTATGTGTCATAGAAAAGTACGATGTCATGATATAGTGCGATGTCTTAGTATTCTATGACAGCTCATAGCACAAAGTGTAAGAATAGTGTGTGATGTCATACTGCAGCATAGTGTGATCTTCCATAAAATTGTGTGATTTGTCATAGAATGTTGTGATGTCATATTTAAGTGTGATGCAATGCTCTGAAATGTCATACTAATATGTAATTTGATGTAATAGAATAATGTGATGTAATAGAATAGTGTGATTTGTCATAGAACAGTATGATGTCACAGTATACTACAATATGTTATAAAATAGTATGATGTCATAGTATAGTGTAATATGTAATATAGTAATGTATGGTGTGATGTGTTATAAGATATTGTGACATCATACACTAGTATAGTGTGATATGTCCTGATACTGTGATGAAAAAGTATATAAGATTGTGATGTCATAATATAGTGTCATATGGCATAATATAGTGTGATGTATTATGGCCCTTACTGTGTGATGTGTCATAGAATAATGTGACGTACTACTTGTTAGAAATTCGACTTTGTACGGTGTTACCGCAAAATAATGTGCTGAGTTACAAGCTATATGCTCAGTTACCTCAGTAAGCCACATCATACTCATTAGTCGTTAGCCTTGGAGATGAAAACATTAATTTCAATCACAAATAAAAAAATAAATACAATCACAAATTATTGAACTTTCAAAATCAGTTGCTAATTCTCAGTTTTAATTAGATCTCAAACATTTTGGGGGGTTTAAAAGATTTTCATGAATATGCATGTATATTTTAAAAAAAGTCACAGTGGTCACAGATGAACTTGAGAGGCATTTTCCAGCACTTCACTAACCAACAGCCTTCATACACAGTATTTCAATATCACAATCGAAACATATAATGCCAGTGCATATCCTCCAAGATGATTGTGTTCTATTGTGATAATGTTCATGCTATCAATCAATCAATCAATCAATCAATCAATCAATCAATCAATCAATCAATCAATCAATCAATCAATCAATCAATCAATCAGTCAGTCAGCTGTACACACACAGGCACACACAGACGCATACAAGAGAAATTTTGACACCTCTTTGACAACAATCATCATTATTGCATTGGAATAGTAAAGGCATTGTGTATTCCACTCACATGAGAAACTACAATTAAGTGCAGAGCAAGATAGATAAATAATTCATTCAAATATTTAAATCCTCACAAATTCAAAATATAATCTTTTTGTGATTTTAATTACTGCCGTAGAGTCTGCCATGATACACATTAAACTTATATTATTGAATATACATTATAAATATTTGTTATGAAGCAGTATATTGGTTGTAGAAGTCCACATCAACGCATCTAACAATAAAATCTTTAACATTCCTTAAACTTTCATATGCAAATAAACCAAAGCAGGAATTTAAAAAAAATTTTACCAGATGCATATTTCTGCATTGAACATTTTCTATCCAACAGTTTCCTACGATTAGCGGATCTCTCAAACTTATTGTACAACTCTCTGCACTGGCACTAATGTTGACCAAACTAAAACATAGAAATGCTGTTTCAAATACAATTTGACCACAGACTGAATTGACTGGCAGTCCACTACTTTCAAAAACAAATCTTAACTTACTCCTGTATTTTCTGCTATAAGAGGCCAAAAAAGCCTCTGGATAAGCTGGATGGGTAGTCATTATAGCTGAGAAGCCATTTTAGTAGAGAAATTGTTCCAGCAAGAGCAACTCTAAGCAAAGGTGGACCCCTCAAAGGCAAAGTTGGAAACAACAAATTGAAGTTTCCAGTTCGTACAATGGCACAGTGTTATTTCATGACTGAGTTGTCTTATCCAGTAAATTAGTTCATCTTGGGGCATTTAAAAGTCCGAATCAATTCTGCGTGGATTTTCAGGGAGAAGAGGAATCAGATGTGGCACTGCAGTGGATTTCTTCTTATTTGTTGACCCCGTTGACATTTTCAGGCACGAGGCCCTCCATGACGGCACGCTTTGACTCCAGGATCTGCAAACAAAGATGAGCTCCTTGAACTAAACAGCCCAGTGCCGTGCACTTTTTCCACTGTAAATATACGCTATATGGCTAACTAATTAGATACATCCGTTCAATGTGTTGCAATTCAATACACCAAATTCTGCTTTTTCAAAACTTATGATGTTCAGTCTGTTGTTTTGTTGTTGGAAATGTGTAAATTCAATTACATGTTTATCAGTGGGTTCAAGGTGGTGTTTTTCTGGACTAAATGACTATATATTGAGAGGTTTTTCAGATGTTGATCTTCCTGTACACATACATGAGCGGGACAGAGTATTAAAATTAGATCTAATATCCCAATAATCATTATATTCAATATAATTATTCATATTTACTTGTGTTTACAGTGCTTTGACAGGTACACTTATCTCAAACAATACGACAAACATGAAAAGGAGGTAGTGGCATATCATAAAGAATAACTACAGATGTTATATTGGCACACTCACCTGGAAGTTGGCACTGAGGCCGATGATGCTTTGCATGTTTGTACTGTAGTAACCCAAAACATAGTGTCCACCTAACAGGGGAATCTCATCCTTATCCACTGATATCTGCAACCAAAACACACACACACACGCATATATAAATGTAACATACATTCACAGAGTGTTGTCCCAACATGATAGAGATGCCACATTTGCACTTTACCTGTATAACTTCATTTGTCTCTGGCAACTCGTCCTCTCTGACCCAAACAAAGGTTTCATAATCGGACGCACTCTTGAATCCCACCTGCAGGAGAACAACCACATGAGGTCAAATCCATCTTCAATCACACTGTTGTATTGTTTTCCTTCTATGTTTGTCCCAGTACCTTGTACAGGCCAATCCAGTCCCATGTGGAGGACATGAAATCTTCTTGGACGGTGTAGTTCAGAAGTGCATCCTGGTCTGCGCTCCATACACCCAGGGGAGATACGTGCACCAGGGGTGTGTCAAAGCACTTCCTCAGCTGTGGCAAAGAGCAGGGGCAAAGAGAAAGTCTTAAGAAAGTAGCTTCATTTATTGGTGGTTTCAATGCAGGAAAGAACGATTAATCAACAGAACCGAGCTGCACAAAAAGAGTCCAGATGTCCCAGAGTAAGTCTGCTCTCACCTCCAGACTGAAGGTTGCAATGACGGGTTTGTGGTCACTGACTCCGTAGCTCATGTCACTGGTGTATTTGTCCTGAGCGACCAGGAGGGGGTACTCATCGAGTCCATCATCAGCAGAGGTCGACGCCTTCTCGTCAGCATCCTCTGATTCTGGGGTTTTGGGTTTGATGCGCCAGAGGATTCGATCCGTCCAGGCCGGTTTCCTCTTTTTGCCACTGGTCAAAGCAAAGGCAAGTGTTGATGCAAGTGTTTCCAATTTGAGCATGAGTTCACGAGTTGCTAATGCTTACCTGCATTGTCACATTTCCACGTTTACCTGTTCCTGTCAAACTAACTAACAAGTCTATTCTTAATACAAACACTTTCAAAACAATGATGTTAAAGACACAAACACATGCAGTGCACGTCTATACCTACAGTGTGGCATACTGTGGAAAAATGATGTCAGAGGTAGACAATACCATTTGACATGTATATGCACGTTCACTATAAGAAGCAGCACATATTAAATTATGCAAGAACGAACAGTGGGGTGCTGGGTGTCGGAGGGAGTTGTCTGCAGTCTAATAAATTCACAGGCATCTGCAGTGCATTAAGATTTTTACCTTTATTAAACCCCCAAGTGCTTTGTCATTTACACCAGTGTCTCCAGTTAGTTTGTGATAGCCGGTTATATATTCATAACCTTCCAGGTGCCTATTCTGAACTATGGGGCTCTCTTTGGTACTCTGTGGAGACACCCACCTTGGCGGGTCTAGCTCCCTGTGCCAGGCCCCCAGCCAGACAGAGAGCAGCCCCCAGGTGAGGGAGGTCAGGAGGAAGAGGAGGGTGGTGCTGCAGCGCTGCAGGGGCCTGGGTCTGTACATGGTTAGGGGCAGTGCCACAGTGCTCTTTCTGAGAGAGACACATACACGGTATGCTGGAGTCAGGAAGGGACATGGCTCACAGAAAGAGCTTCTCCCAGCTATACAGCCACACTGCTTCAGCTGCACTGGGATCCCATTTAGGATCTTTAGGGGGTTGTAAGCTTCTTTTAATCTAAAGACAGGGTGGCAAAAGCTTCAGAAGATTGTGCAGTGACTAAGAAATGAGGGAAGGTGGGGCATGCAACACAAAAAAATTAAAAAAAAAAATCAGTGAGTCTTACTTAAAGCCCAACCATGTCTTCGGAGTGCTGTGCAGAATTAAGTGAAAACAAAAGCCCATATGAAGAAATGTTTTGAGTATTTGTGTTTGTGATATATTTGTTTGAAGTACACGTTACCTTGTATCATAGGTTTCAGAGTTGCGGTCAAACTTGTAGGTTGGTTTAAAGTTTAACGGCCCCTCCTCGAATTCCTGCAGGAAAGGTTCCTTGTTCTTCATCATGATGAGCTGCAGGAGCATGAAATCATTTAGTGGGCGTGTGGAATGGTGTGTGTGTGTGTGTGTGTGTGTGTGTGCACGTGGATGCAGGCGTCCATGAGTGAGTGCCACCTGGTCTTTGTTCCAGAGCAAATTAAGGCGTCCGCTGTTGATGGACGAGCGGAGGAAGTGCAAGCCGTGATCAGCGATACGGAAGTTCAGGTCCCCGAACCAGAACACCACCCTGCGTGAGAGAAATGAAGCCCCATTTTACCTGCTGTACAGAAACTCTAAGTGCTTGCTCCACAGTGTGTACGTGCCTCTGCATTTCAGTGTACTGACTTGTGGTCCAGTATATGCGGGGTGTCAGTTATGTCAAAGTCTTGTGACTCCAGGATGTGCTCAAACTCATCAACGCGCTGCAGGGCGTATTCCATGTGAGCGGCTAGGTGGCAGTTGAGGAAGCACACCATGTGGCCGTAGAAGGAAAAACGCACGGACACCGCGCCTTTGTTACCCTGATAAACAGAGAAGCAAGACTATAGTGTGTAAACAAAAACACAAGTTTAAAATCCTAATTTTTTTTATCTTTTATGCATAATAATAAAGATAATAATAAATACAGATTTGTAATCTCAATTTTTAAATCTGAATCTCTTTTTCTACAATACATTTACAAAGTTGATTTTATTCAACCAGATGATGTTTTTTCTTTAACTTGGATATTTGTCTCGCAAGTGTTCGCCCCAGTGTACTGCACCATTTTTTCCTTCTCTGTGATTTCATTCCCCCAAAGCTGTTGCACATGCCACTAAACAAACACAATAGGCCTTTCAAAATGTGTTTAAACTCAACAGTGTCCGATGCCAGAGGGATTCCTGGTGTGCACAGTTTAACGGTGCGGCAGTCTATAAGGTTCAGGGCTAACCCAGAGCTCCCACTGCAATTTCTCACCCAGTATCCAAAGATGCCAGTACGAGTGTAGGTGGTCTGGATGTTTCTGATGAAAGGCAGGTGGAATTGTTTTGCAAAAACCAGCAGCAGCAAACCCTGCATCCTTATTGATGTGACCTGCATAAAGGAAGAGATTTTACATTTTTTATTTTCTATTCAAAATATTTTTCCTTTTATTCATTTTCATTTTTTTCAAATGACATATACCTGATATTGTAACATGTAAATATAACACTTAAAAGAAAATGTATAGCATGAAAGATAAAGTTAGATACAATAAAACACTACCAGCCTCACACTGTAAGTATGCAATGTCAAGTGTCAAGATTTTAAGAAAAGTAGCTTTCTTGTTATATAAGTCTGCAGAGAGGCCTTCAAGTCACTGTTATTCACAGCAGCTGTTTAAGAACACACATGCACACCATGCCCTCTCACACCTTGACAAATCCTCTGGGTGCCAGTGTGTCCATGAAGACGTGGCTCCAGGAGTCCTCCACCAGCAGGTCAGAGATGAACCTCACAGGTGTGGCGTTCACCTCCTGCAGGCTGTCACACACCAACACAGAGGCATGAAAAACACAACACACTGACATGTGATCTTTTCCTTTTTTTTTTTTTTTTTTGCCAAATCATTAAAAGAGACCCTTTAATCCTTCAGCTCAATCCCTAGTTATGTTTCAAGTCCCAGTTTCCCCACAGTCAGTTCTCACCCGATCACATAGAGGTCTGTGGGGGGCTGGACGTCTAGCTGCAGCAAAGAGGTGACGTCTTCAGGAGGCTCCGCTGTGGCCACGTTCCAGGTCACCATGTGCAACCTGTCAAACAAACAAACATCAGTTACGCTGCTACATGTTTTTTGTTGTTGTTAGTACACTGGTCTCATCATCAAAAATAAGTTGTATGCATTTTTCTGTATAAATGACAGCAGTGTGCAAACTAGAAAACAAAGCCTTTTAATCCTTGTTCATTTTTTTTCTTCTTTCATTCCTACTTACTCATTTAATAGCATTTGCATTTACATAACATAACGTTTAACAAGAGAAAACACGTGAGACATTACTAATATATTCACTTTTTTTTACACATTCACTAATCACATGTGTAAAATTAGAAACCACTAAGACGCGTCAGATGGTAAAGAAACCCGGACTTGATCCAGATTAACTTCAGAGACCTCAAACACCTTCTGTCTGTGTGTCTGTGCAAACTTGTGTGGTCATGCGCACGTGTCAACCTGAATGCGTCTGTGGGCACGAAGCGTCCGCAGAGTTGAAACGCTTCATCCAGCGTGCGGGACACTTCTTCGCTGGCTTCATCGTCAGAACTCATGTCCTCTATGCAGGTCAGCAGCTGGGACAGGCGCTGGCGGAGGAGCATCTTGGACCTCGAGCCCTGAGACGCCGAGCTGCTCATGCTGTCTGAGCGCACGCGTGGACTGTCCGTCAAGGGGTCCATCTTTGGATTTCAAATTGAAAAATGGGTCTTCCTGGTGTTGGCTTTTGTTATGCACCCGTATGTCCTCAGGTTTAGGGGGGGGTGTTTAAGACTAAAATATAAAGATGCTATCCTGCAAGCAAAATCCAGAAGAAGAAAATGCCTTTGGCTTGATTCCTCCTCAGACTTCTCTGGTTGGAGCCATGAGCGGCCTCCACCCTGCTCAGGCTGCTGGAAGTAACATGAGCTGATTCCTCGTTAGTCAAACCTCTCTGCATGTGCTTCGGGCGAGCTTCTGATCTAGGTCCTCCAAACTGGCCTTGATGAAAAGCTGAAAAAAAGCCCAGGGTGAAGTTTGCCCGTGGTGGTGCTGTCCTCTCCGCGGCCCGGCCCTGTGTGGTCACGCAGCGACGGAGCAGCGACTGACAAAGCAGTGGGGTCGACGCAGGAATGTGGGCAAGAATGAGTCAGATTTGGACTCTAATCGCAGGCAGGAGACGGGCACGTGAACACACGTGTGTTTGTCTGTGAGTAGTTGCAGAGAGCAGGAGAAGAAGACTGGAGGGGGCTGATCCTCCATCATTGTGTGCATTGTTGCAAGTCTTGAGTAACCCTTCAGAGGTTTACCTAAGAGGTTTACCACCGGCACTCTCTCTCTATCAGCTGAGAGCGCTGAACAATACATGCAAGCCTGCAATTACAGTCATGCATTAGTGAGGGGACAACAGCTCACAATAGCATTAGCTTCTTTTGGCCTCAATCCAGCCTCTCCTCATTTAGGTGAAAGGTTATTTTTGTAAACCCTCAGAGTAGTGGGGGGGGGGGGAAATACAGTTTTGTAAGCTCTGACGTTGCAGGTTGTTTTTTTTTCCAAGTGCAAAAGCTCAAATGATTCTAATTACAAGTGTTACAGCACAATTAATAGTGGACAAATTACATAACAGATTTGGAAGCACACAATACATGAGGCAATCAGCGACTGGCATATAAGTATTTGGCAACACAGTTTGCCAAATACTTAACAGGTCTAAAGATTTCAAAACTGTGAATGCAGTATTTTCAACGCTGAATGAAAACCTCAGTCCTAGAATTAAGTAGCAAGAATTGTAAAATGTGTTTCTATTAAGAACAATGGATGAGAAACAGGAAATAGGATGATGTTTTGCAGTTTTACACACTGGCTTCAGTAATTTAATGTTTCTGAACTATATGTATACAGTGAAACTCCTTTTCCCAGCATCTGTTTATCTTTTTTTTAATATATTTTGGCATACAATTCATCACATATTTCCTCTGGCAAATTGCAAATTGGCTGAAAATGTGTAACCCCTAACGTTTATTTTCCGCTTTAGAATAATAATGAAAATCATTTTTCACCCATTGGATCATTAACTCTCAAACGATGGAGAGAAACATGCCATAACTGCAACTACTTAGAGAAACTTATGGTGATAATATCAATATTATGTATATAACGATATTGTGTATATTATTGTTATGTAGATGAACGCAATGGAAATCAGTTATATTGCTTTTTGGGGGGATTATATCATTGAGTGCACTTTCTATAGGACTGTAACTAATAGATAAACACCTTTATGTGAAGTCCATACACACCTCCTACTCACTTCAAATTATTTCTAATCTAGTAACGGGTGGCAGAATTTGAGTGATAAATCCTGGCAGAGAGTCAACAACGTTTTAATTTATGGAGAGCTGTGGGGGGCAATACTATATAAGGAAACAAAGGGAGGAAAGAATCAACCAGAAGAGATTGCAAAATACAAAATGCTAATCTTTGGTGCCCCAGTTCTCCTTGTTGCCTCATGTAACAGCGTCACATGCAGAGACTTAGGGCACATTCTTTAGCAAGCAAAAAGTGTTAAGGGGATAATCAAAGAGGTTCACTGGTCCAGTGAGAAAAGATGAATAGGAAACTATTTCTTTTTCATCAGAGTCATACTTATGAAGGTTAAGCAACTCAGACAGTTTCAGGAGGGTTATACCTTTCCTCTTCCTGAATCTCTGTGTTTCTACATGCACCCTTTTCTGCCTAAAGCCTTTATTTTCTCTCACAATGATATTCATCACCATTGTCTCTATCTTGTTCTGTCCTGCTCTGCACCCTCAAAAGACCAAAAAAGAACCAGAGGAAGTCTGCATGGGATGCTGATCTTACCTGCACTTGTCCCTCCCACCACTTCGAAATCTCCCGCCGCTCATCTTCTCGCCTGCAGGCACACAGAAACACATAGAGACATAAACAAAGAGGAAACACACATCGAGATGAAACGCTCGCCTCGGCTACAGGCAGTTTACCAGGAGCACAGAGCGGTGCCCAACAAAACAGACCTGACAGGGATGCCTCAAAGTCATCTCTGAAATGGCTCTGTAATCACGTCTAATCACGGTTAGCTTCATCCACGTTAAAGTGACAGTGGCCTGCAGGTCACATGTGAAAGCACAGACACTTTTACTCCAGAGCCATTTTGTTAAAACTTTGTTAAAAAAAAGTCTGATATAAAAAAAAGTTTTTACACAGCGTGAAGGTGAATATCTGAGGTGGGCTCATTCATTTGTAGTGAGCAAATAACAGGAACATTCATCCTGGTGGGCTGCTCACAAAAGGCCTTTGTGGTTGGTTCACACTGAAAGCTTCATACTGAGAGATCCTCGTACTTATCATTTAAAGTTTGTAACACACAGACACACACTTATGCTTTCATTTATGACTGACATTAAAATAGTTTTTGTCTAAGTGAAGGCAGCTGAAAACACACTGAACTGTCACAAGATTATCACATTAATTTTCATTTGGTGGCAAGTAAGACCAAAATAATGTGCTGAAACATGTAAAAACGCTCTGACGGTAATCATCTCATTCTTTTTTATCATGACTTACAGCTTATATCACTTTACATTTAGCAATTTGAGCAATTTTTATCATATACACGTTCACATTTTAGTGTAGCTGTAACCTAAAAAGCCTTCTTTCTAAATGTGACCGCCTCAACATGGGTGCTAAAATGTGTGGAAGTAGGATTAATCTTGAATAAATAATTGATCTTGTGAGGACAAACATGTGGTTCCTGAAAGTGTAACTGTGTGAATAGGTCTTTGTCCTCACAGTATTAACAGAACACAAACACTCATCTTAGAGCACAAGGATTGCAGACCTCTGATGAATGAAACTTATATTTTGTACAAAAACAAAATTCACCATCTAATGTTTTGAGATTTTCAAAATAATGGAAAAAATAGGGGTCCAGTCATTGTAGTTATACCTCATTTAATTAATTAGGCTATATACTTTCCACAATGAACTTTAACTTCATGTAGATTGATACTTTCATGACTGTTCCCATTAAATATGTAACCGAAAAATGTCATATCAGGAAGTAAGAGCTGCACACACTTCCCTTAAAATTCAGAAAGGTGTCTGGACCCGAAAGTTTACTGAAATAAATCTGATATGTCTATCGTTTCTATAAAATCCCATCATCCATTGTGTGTGGTACCTTTCTCTGTGTGTCTTCTTTGTGGTGTCCGGAAAAAGCTGCAAACCCCCTGTGCACAGATGACAAAGCTCTCCAAAGGGGAGTCCAGAGACTGGATCTGCTTTCCTACGGTGAGTCCCGTTGTTTTGCTGTTTGGTCTCTTTTTGGTTCCCTCACTTTGTTCTCAGCTGTTCCCTCGTCTGGTCCAAGGTCCCATTCTCAAACCTGCTCTGGACTTAAAGCGTAACATCGGATCAAGCTATTATCCCAGGTTGGTTAACAACCCAGTGAGAAAGTATTATCTTATTCATGAATGGACATGTCTGTTTATTCAGTGTCACCATGACGTATGGTATTTGTGGCACTAAAGCCCTCTTTGTATGTTTATAAATAATCCTTCACTTTCTTAACAGTATGGAATGTGTAGAGGGCTCTGCTGTGCTGTGTGCTGCTTTAATTAAAATACAGTGAAAGCTGTATTTTTTTTCACATAATAAACCATGGTGTTAATTAAGTGACTTGTATCAGTTGGATCATGCTATTTCTTGGGTCTGGTTTTAAAATAATTTTGCATCAAACAGAGAGTTAAAGGTTATGAGAGGATTATCAAGTTGTTATCAATAAGTCATTTATAAAGGTCAGCCTCTGCAGGGATCGGCCTTTACATTTCCCACAGGTGAGCAGAGTGATGGTGGTGTGTGACATGTGAGGGACTTCTGTCATGATGGTTCCATGTGTGAAGCAACAGGGAATAATTAGCTTAGCTTAGCACAAAATATGACTGGGAACAGAGGGAAATAACTAGCCTGGCTCCATAAACACTTTATACCTTGTTTGTTACTGAAACTGTCCGTGCTGTTAGGAAAAGGGCATTACCTCTACTAGTAGCCTGGCCTGTAATCAGAAGGATATCTCTCAGGTTTATAACTAGATGTACCTTACCATAATATAATATTTTTTTACATTACATTTTTGTTTATTTTTTCTTTATTTTCCATAAAGTGAACAGTGGGGGAAAAAGCATAAAGAAAATCAGGATGTATTCTCTGCTTTTGAGTCCAGAGTAGTTAGCTGAATAGTTTTTACCCATAAGCTTAATAATCTTCATGGAGATTTTGTAAAGAGAAAGATGTCAGAAACCCACACACAGTGTAGAACCTCAGCAACAACTCTCAAAATGCAGCAGCTCTCTGTGCCGGCCCCTCTTCTGCCTCATAATCAGGATTTAAAGTAATCTTTGCCATCCAAACCTGATTAATTTTACCCTGCCTACAGTGATTGTGCATGTGTGTGTGTGTCTGTGTGTGTGGGTGTTTGCATGTGTGTGTGTGTATGCAAGTGTGTGTTCTGGCTGCTGTCTACCAGTGTACTTTTTGTTACCTACACTTGGGGCACCAAAAACCATTATTCCAGTTCTACACACAGTGGCTTTAATTAACTTTTGTTCATTTCAGCAAATGATTGTTTCAGTGGACTGAACATGTATTTCCTCAATCCATCTTTCCTCTTTTTAAGTTAATTGTAGTCACTTTATAAATCTGCAAAACCTTTTTTGTGTCTCCCTTTTAAATAAACTGCACCTAAGCAGTGAAATTAGTGACATTATGGTATAATATAGTTTAGTAAAATGAAACATCTGGTGTCTGTTGAGGCCTCTTGCATTGCAGTGTCGTTTCCTTCCAAACAATTGGAGTTTTGGTACTGATTGTCTAAAGCTACTTGTCGGGACCTCGTCCCAGAGTTGTGAAACTGCATTTCTTCCCAACAGTACCAGCAAACTGACATGCGGTTCTGAACAAATTGCCAAATACTTATAAGCTTCTCAAAGCTTTTCTGGAAATGGAAAGATATTTTCAAAACTCTGTGACTTTTCAAGTGATTTCAGTGCAGTCCTGTGACAGCCATGGAGCTGCCACAATCAAGGATTCTGTAATAATAACCAAATCCCTCCCTGATGAAAAATAAAGTATTCTGATTCTGATTATTTCTTTTCTCGGCTGCCATGGTGATAATTAAATGTAGGGATCATTGCTCTTTTGGTACAGTCCATAAAATACATTACAGGGGTAAAAAAAAAAAAAAAAAAAAAAAAGACATTCACATCAAAACATATTTACAGTTGCTTTGCTTCTTTTTATTCATTTCTTTACGTCTCCAATGTACAGTAGTGTTATTGGAAGATAAGATGACAGAAAGGCACAAATTCACAATAAAAGAAAGAAAAACAGGAGACAAGTTAACAGGAGTGAGAGAGAGAGAAAGAGAGAGACAGAGAAAGAGAGAGAGAGAGAAGGAGAAGGAGAGATTTTTAACGTTTTAAAAACAGTTTGGGGTGGTGGAATCATTTGGTTTCATATTCTGATTATAAATTGAGGAATCTAACAACAGATATCTATGAGATTGTCTCTGTTAAACCATGTTCTCTCACAAGTTTGGATGGTATCTTCAAGCTCTTAAAATGGGCCTACTGCTTTCAAACAACCACATCTAATTGTCTTTGCTTTTATTTTACGATTTTTTTTTTACTCTTCTGTGTAGCTATAAACTCCAACCCTCCAGCACCCGGTTGAAGCTGCCCCTAAATGTAGAATAGTTTCCCCTCGATATCCCATCGCTAACCGCAGGAGGGCGAAATCTACCTCGCACCGAGGCTCCACTTAGGGCCGACACCATCAGCTAGTTATGTGGATCGACGACCTGACCCAAGCTGCCGTTATATATGTTCCTTTTCAGTGAGAGACGCGAGTGTAGTTCAGAGACTGACAACAGAGGTACAACAACACTCAGAACAAAAATATATATCTATACACTGTCCTGCCAATGAGACGTGGTCCCTGTGAGGGAAGGATGTGAAAAGGAGAGGAGATAATGAACATGGTTTTTGCTTCTCTTTAATTATTTTTTTTAATCTCTTTTTTTCCCCTTCAATTTCTTAAATGTCCTCTTTCTACAAATCACACAGCGAGCCAGCTCTTAAAATCTGCAGCAAAATCACCTATAACAATATGTATATGTACTGTGTGTCTACGGCTGATGATGTTCCTCAAAATGTCTTAATCAGCTTCTAAATTTCAGCAACTATAACTCTACATTTCCTCTCAATAGTACCTCCGTGAGAGCAACTCGGTCACTGTGGCCTGTGTGATGCTAAATATTTAGCCATGGGATACGAGTGTGAGAGAGAGGGTGTGCTGTAGGTTTGGCAGGACAGTCTGATCTATATATATGTGTTCATCTACATTAATTTATTTACTATTTACAAAGTCAATACATACAGTACATCCACAAATCTCCATGATTCAGTTGGTAGCCCCATCACAGACAGTGAGTGAGATGCTCGATGGACACACAGAGAGGTGGAGGAGGGCTTGGACATCCAGGGCCGGCGTGTCCTTCAAAGAGGAGGCAACAGCAAGTGGCTCGTTGCATCGTCGGGGTTATAAACTTTATAAGGTGACATGAAAATTGAGTGTTACGAGATGGAGGTATTCAAAGTGAGTCTCTCCAAAGCAAATCTCAGCTATTACGCCTCAACGGTTGCCTAGTAATGCCCTGAGCAGTTGTTAATGGCCTTTTTAAGCCTCAGTATCCGTACAGCCAATAAAAAGAAATGTATATTTGGATTTATTGACCGCTGTGCTTGGGCTTAAGACAGAGCAGTAAATGTACAAGCTACTGCTCCAGTATTATCATGTCAGAACGATGTATGAAGTAAATTTTCCATCACACGAACACAATGCATTTACCTTCCATGCAAAATATCTACCACAAATGAATCAAACCTCTGTGTTTTAAGTGCTTCGACCCGAGATGAAAATGATAATTATCTGCTTATTCTGGTGGCAGTTTTTTAGCCATGACAAAAGTTTTCACTGAAATTGACGTAAAATCGATGAAAACCCTGAGACATGTGAGAAACAAAAAATCTGGTGATTCATTTTCTAAATCTGATCTCAGCTGTTCTCCCTTCTGTGTCTGTGACTTAAGAACTGATGAAAAAAAATACATTTTTCACAGCATAATCTTTAGAAAATGTGTCACCAGTTTTTTTTTCCCCACCTGCCTCTCCGGGGCTTCTATATAAATCAGTATATCGGCCCTTTGACCTTATCTGTTGCTTGCTCTTCGAAGTTTCCACACACAACTAAAAAGATATGAGGGAGAAAGTAAACAGAAGATGGACTGAAAGGATATTAAAAAAGTAACCGAGGACAAAGGAGGCCACAAACAGACGTCAACAAGAGGAAGAAGGTTAGTGCCTGCTGATATCGCTCCTTTTGATCCACTACTTCTCCCCGTCTTTACCCAGCCAACATCAGATCACGCTACTGTACATCACTCATGTACACTCATGCATATACCGAGAGAAAAAAACACACTATTACAAATGACAGGCTCCAGATTCCAGCAGGAGAAAAGCTGCCTCATCCGAAGACAAACACAATAAAACCAGCACTTAATAAATAACTAATCAACAACTTAACCGTCCTTGACTTTCAGCTTGGGCTCTGCTTTACTAAAACTGTTTTCAGGATGGGAGCAAACAGTAGAGTAAGATAGATTTTGCAATGATAAAGGAGAGACCAACGTGTCATGGTAGTTATTGCTATCGCTGGATAAGACCATTTATCCACTGGAAGTGACAGGATGACAGGTGACAGGGCAAGAAGTGATGCAGATCACGTAAAGTTTTACTTCCAAAGAACCATTTATCTATCTACAGCAAGCGGGGGGAGCCGTATATCGTATATGGCTGCTTATGGTAAAATCACCGCCATGATACAACAAGTTTTGCGGTTAAAATGATGTCTGTGTGTCAGAAAGGCTGTCAGACAAAAAGGAAAAAAAGATTTTCTTTTACCCTTTATGGCTGGTCTACAGTGCACTTCCCTTTTCAGAGTGATACATTTTCCTGCTATTCTTGTGTACTTTATCTGTATGTGCTGTATGTGTGTGTGTGTGTCTATGTGTGTGTGTGTGTGTGTGTGTGTGCGTGTGTGCGTGCAATACTGTGAGGTGACCTTCATTTACTGCACTTTCAAGCGGCCTATTTGAACAGCCTGATGAAACTGAAGAGCTAGAGATGATCCGGTGAAAGATGGCAGGAAATCTTGATGAACTTACAACGCTACAGAAAACCACACACACGCACACACACGCACACACAAACTCACAAAGCAGCAGAAAAAGCCATTGAATGTCTCAACACACTAAGGGAGATACTGGGGAAAGGTCCTATCTGGCAGGTCAGGAGTACGGCAGAGACAACGTGACACTCTCAGCGCGATCCCGACCGTGCAGCCGCGGTTTGTTGACTTGCAAATTGATCCGAACAACAAAAAGGAAACACTGCATAAAGGCCGACACAAATGGAGAGAAGGAGGTACTGTGACAAATCAGGAAAAAAATGAAATTAAAACAAATCACAGGATCAAAACTCAACACTGAGCAGATACAGCTTGGTCTGGAAAAAAATAAACATCCACAGACAAACTTACAGACAAAACTCATTTTAAAAACCCTGTTTATATATATTTATATATATTATATATATATATTTCAATACAATTATTCAGCTCCCCGATATATGGTATACTGTTTATATACACCATTGGGATATTTTAAATAGAAATAAATCCTAAATTACAGAGATAAATGACGCTGCTCTCTGTAGTTTAGAACGGTTGAGAGACTGAGAGAGAGAGAGGGCTGACTGACGAGATCTATAGTGTTGCTACCGGAGGCCTCAGAGCAGTTAATAAAGACACTGGATGGAAAAACAAAGAGAAGTGGATGGGATTCGAGGGGGTTGGGATGTTGAAACTGGGAAGTTTACTGGGTCCAGGTCCCTGAAAACCAGACTGTAGCAGGAGTGTGGGTTTCGGAGGGCCTTTGGGGGAGAGGGAGGTTTGGGTTGGACCGGCCGGTCGGACGTTGCGTCAGAAGGAGGATGTGAATCCGCTGGTGTCTGGGTATTCTGGTCTGAAAGAGACAGAGAGAGGTGTGAGCATCAACAAGAGGCACCGTCCACTGATGTCTTGGCATTTTCTTTCAAATAATAATAATAATAATATGATTATTTATTGGCATGCTTCTCTAAAATCCAATCAGATTTTGAACTGGAGCCATACTAGAATTTTTGAGGATGATACTGATGTTTATATATATATGTCTTATTTATGATTTAGCACTTAAATCTGCACTGATCAACATCTTATGTCAACAGCGCTTTCCTCTCAACCTGATTTATCAGTCACTCTTCACTCTCACCAACTTCATTTTCTTCACTTAGACTTGCCATGCTGATGTATGGGTCAGACTAATTTGTGATACATAATTAATCAATGACAATAGATTAATAATTAAAGTATCAACTTTCAAAGCAATCTTGAAGTTAAAAAAAATTGTGTGATAATCCATCAGTAAAGCAAAAATGAATTGATACTTCCAAGGATGTGTCTAATACTGAGGTGCCATGAAACGCAACACAAAGCATTTTTCATTCCTCTCACCTGATGAGCAGCAGCATTCACGGTCCAGCACAACCTCAGTCCTCTAGAGCCACCATCCCTTTCACTGGGTCCTTCACTCTCATCTGAACGACACAGCAAAACAAACCACACGCACAGATGTTGTAGCTGAATCTTTCAAATTCTTATCTGCACACAACAATGTCCTCATCTGTTTCCGTTCACCTCATCTAGCTCCTTGCGTGTCTCCTCCTCCATGCGACGAATGTCTTCCATGTTCAAGTCGATCCACTTGTCGATCCAGCAGAACAGCTGACGGTGGAAATTAGTGAACAAACGCTTCTCTTGCTGTGAAATAAAGAAGGAGTCATGTTGTGGTTTTGAAGAAAGGAAACTCAATCTCACAAACAACATACATTTTCAGAGATGTTTAATTCCTTCCTGCTTTACCGTGTTTATCCACTAGAGGCTGGTGCAGCCCATGTGTACAGCATTACAGTGAGGAGTACTTTTCCACTATTACCTCAAGCTAGTGAGCAAGATGTGAGACACTGTATGTACTTTCTGCATGCACAGGAAATGAGACGCTGTGGTACAGTCCTTAACACACCGCACACACATGCAGGCACACACACACACACACACAACTGAGGACCGTCCAGGATGAGGAATGTACAAACATTTCCTGATCAACATCACGGAGTCTCTCCTGGATGTCTAATCGACCCTAAAGCAACAAAGTGGGCCATGCAAACAGTCTGAACTGTAATCAAACCTTCTGAATGAAGTTCTCCACTTTATTTTGCAGGCCCCACCACTTGAATTTGACAGTGACCAGTTTGTAGGCACACATGTGTGGGCAGTCTTTCTTGTTAGGAAGCTCCTTCTGCAAGTGCACAGACAAACATACAGGGATTTCCGAATCGTTAATGAAGGTTAATTGTGTGAACAATACGTAAAAGCTCAATGTTTGCTATTCGTGCTTTAATACTTTCAGCCACTTTTGTGGTTGTGGCCATGGTTGTAGAAATTCTGAGGTAATTATTACTTATTCGTTTGTTTGTTGGCCTATAAATAACCCAGTTGAAATATATTTACAAATCAGTTGCCAAAACCTGCTAATTTCTAGAAAAACATGACCTCAGTAGCCCATTAACATTATGATGCAGTGTTTGTCCCATACCAGGTACTTCAACACAGACTAAACATCACAGTTGCCAAGCAACAAGGTGTTTTTTTTCACACATCAATAATTAATGATAATGTAGTTGGAGTTCTTTGTTTTTCACATATTTCAGTGGCCTCAAATGTGTTGAGATGCTCTACCTTCCAGTCTGGTCCTAGAGGGCCTCGTCCTGTCTTCACTGACTTGAACTTGCACGGATCCTCTTCTGGCTTGTAGTCCTGGAGAGAGATGAGAAAAAAAAACCTGAATGAACATCAGAGCTGAGAAGCAAGAAGTATGAGATCCAATATATGTAATCGTCGAGTGGTTATTGAACCAAACATGCTTACCTTCGGCTCCACTTGGCTCCTGTCTGCAATATCAATATAGACTACGTCCACCTTCTTCCAGGTTTCTGCATCCAAACCGTGTACCTGAAACAGAAACACAGAAAACAGCTAGAGACAAGAAATCTGAAAAATTATAAATAGGCGATACATTTCTCTGGAGCCCTTTTTTGTTGCAGTTTTGCATATTGCACAGTTTTTTCATGATCATATTTACATCCGTTTATATATAGGAGCACTGTCTATAACGAGAGCATTATCTTTGTATTCCCTGCATTCATTGAGCTGTTTTTGCTTAGAAAACAACTAAACAGACTGAAGCAGTGGGAAATGTTGGCATCACACAGCCACCAGTAGAGAAAATGGATAATTAACAAAAAAAAAAACAACACCCATATGAGGTGTGAGGTACAGTATGATTTGAAACCTTAGAACATCTTCAACTTAAAAATGGTCATAAACAGTTCTTCGTGCTGCTCAAACACACGCATGCACCTCGTCAGCTCATCACAGTCTTTACTAATTACATTTTCAAGGTGTCCCGTGTCAGGTTTGTGCCATGTCTCGATCTTGATCAGGAAGTTATCTTTCATATACTCGTTCTGCAAGAAGAAAAGCGAGAGGATCCAGAGTGAAGAGGGAGCAGTGAGTCTACAGAATAATATTTAAGCAAGTGAAAAACAACGTCTCTTTTACACACAAACACACACACGCTAACACCAACACGCAGAGTAATTGTTTCTGACTATCCCTGTTGCTGCTGCTGTGTCGCTGAAACAGATCAAATTTCTTTCTCAACTTTCAGGTTAACTTGCTCCCTCTGTGGGCACCAGCGTGTCAACATACATGAAATTTGTGAGCACACAAACAAAATATACTTACAGTGATAACTGCAGAGCCAGATGAAAGGAGGCACAGAGGCAAACAGAGAGAGAGAGAGAGAGAGAGAGGGAGAATATAACACAGTTGAGGAACATATGAAACATGCATTTCACATTTCACATTAGTGGACAACGTATAAATGTCAAGGGGAATTATTCAACAATATTTGTCAGTGAAGTGTGAGTGCATGTGTGAGTGTAGGTTCAAGTTGTGCCTTTGACTGTGCCGTGTGATTGTGTGACAGATGGCTCCGTGTGTGTGTGTGTGATCTCAGACTGGAAGGCTTGAGTGATTGCACGGCTCTTCTCACTGGACATAAAGTTAATTATTCAACGACTCCTTCAAGGTGACAGAGATCCAGGGACTCAGAGAGAGAGACAGAGAGAGAGAGAGAGAGACAAAGAGAGAGAGAGATACCCAGAGAACGACAATCTCTATGACAGATCAGCATCTATGTGACCTCTACGTCATTTGAGTCAACTATATTCACACTTTTGTAGGACTAAAGAGCAGAAAGTTGTGATAAGGATGATTATTTCCTTTAGTTAGCAAAAAGCTAGCTCTAAGGTCGAGTTGTTGGTTTGGCTCGTTTATCACAGGACAGACTGGAAACTGATTATAGTGGGTGTGATTGTTGCAGCCTCCATAATCATTTCGCAGGTTTGAAAGACTGGATAGCTGCAAAGAAAGAAGGCTACACCATGTGAGTCTATGCTCAGTAGATTAAAAGGTAGTTTGGAAGGGGAAGACTTCCACCTGGGACCTCTTTCAGACCTCTTTCATATAGATCGATGGAGCGACTGTTTACATTTCAAACACGGCCAAAATGTCCCTGTCACCATGACACATTTTCTTTTCATTTTATTGTGGATTGAACTTTGTATATGCTACCTAGTTATCTTTTTCCCCCCAACACCATCTCATGGAATAGTGTCCAAAGTGACTTGTAGCTGTCATGTGCCAACCCTTTCTTTGAAAAAAGCAATAAAAACTTAAATCCTCATCCACTTTTTGTGTACCGCTAACGCTCACTGAGTCAAGTGTAGCAAGAAAAAGTCATGGTCAGGGTTTTAGTTTGTGCCACAGTATGAAAGTAATGAATAAAACATGTGCGCTTCTCCAGCTGTATGTCACTAATCATAAGTGCTTTTCCAAAGAGTTTGGAAAGATGATGCTGTGTGCATTTTTGCATGCTAGTACAAGCTTTGTGTGTGTGTGTGTGTGTGTGTGTGTGTTTGTTTGGGTGTGTGTGTTCGCTACCTGTGCGACAGTATGGATATGCGTTCCAGGCTTTCTCGTGGATGTTGAGAGCTGAAGCTGGAGCCAACATTCTGACGAAAGACGGCACTTTACTGCAGAACAGACGAAGCAAGAAGAAGAAGAAGAAACCAGTGTAAATTTTTCAATTTTCATTTCACTAAATTCAATTTAAGTGGAGAGGTTACAATCATAGATACAAAGTACAGTTAATAAAATATGCTTAGATTCTGCTGCACTATTTTGAGACTCAACACTGGCCTATATCTTACAGATCACAGCTCACATTATTACCATTTCTTTACCAAAAATTAACCATCTCAATGTGTCTTATTACCTAAACATGACAATGTCAGCCCCAAATTTTATATGAAGGTGGTCAGGTTTTGGCATCATTGTTACAAAATGACACCCACTCGGAAGGCTGATCAAAAAATAAAGGAATAGGCTGAATACATTTTTTTTTTAAACTTAAAAAAACCCAACTTTTTTATTGTGTCATTACAATTATTGGGCCCCAATGGGCAAAACATAAATGGGTGCCAAAAGTTGATACTTTAATACTTTGTTTTTTTGCTCGTAGGTATGCTAAATGTGAAGTTAGAGCCATTACACCTGCTTTGCATCAACACGATCACAGTCACTGTGAGTGTGATAGCAGGCCAACGTCAACATTCAGCTCAAAGCACCACTAAGTACAGGCTGAAAGAAGAAAAGGGATTATCGATTTCAGATTAAGTAACTGCAAGGGCTTTAAAGTGATGGAATAATAGGCTGAAGAAAAAAAAAAAAAAAAAAAAACATATATATATATA
>JBAJHX010000067.1:10943925-10985274 GCA_037176925.1 Amniataba percoides
GAGTCTATCTATCTATCTATCTATCTATCTATCTATCTATCTATCTATCTATCTATCTATCTATCTATCTATCTATCATGTCATCTAACAGTAACAGGTTTCTGTTATAGTTCTTTGTATACATAACCTGACATTTAAAGGGACTGTATGTCAATAGAAAACTGGATATAATTTCTAATACATACATACATACATACATATATATATATTTCCCCCATCTGCTTTGCTTATTCTCATTACCCTATAAAAATCAATATGTAAAATGCATCATTTTGAAAAATGTATGTCAAATAGTTCAACAGAACATTGTATGAATGGCTCTTTTGCTTCTTTGAACTGTGTATCTGAACAAACCACAGGGGTCGGACGGCCTACAGACAGTTGCTGCAGCAACATCAGCAGGCCAGCAGAGCTGCAGCAGCAACTGTCCCTGATGTGAGTGACGTTGTCCAATCTATTCTCAGGTGACGAGAGGGGCTGAGGTGTCAAGTGATAACCATCTGCTGGAGTGTGGTATCAGATGGCGGAGCAGAGCGCTGACAGACCTGGTGAAACCAAACATGTAGTGAGAGTATGCCGGGAACATCTGGTGGAAAAACTGTTTTCAGAATTACTCCTAATCTCACTTCTGAACAGGCCTCCTAGGGGACACGGAGTCAAGAGACACCCTGTGTTCTTCAATGCTGTCATTAAAATCAAATTAAGATTTTGAGAGTGAGTGCTCTCGGGGTGAATATAACACATGGGAAACATCTGACATATGAAACGTGTGCAGTTATACAGGATTGTATGTGTGCAAAAAAGGAAAGTCATTATCAGTGAGGATCCGGCAGCGTGCCTGTTTTCGCAGGTTCAGTTAAAATGTTTATGTCTTCTGTCAGTCAATCAGTGTGTTTCAAAGCCTTGTGTCTGGTTATCAAAAAAATACACAAACATACCTAGAATTCAGTTTCAATTAAGCTTAAAAGACACATATTCACCCTTTTACCAAGTTTCCTTCATCCAGAGTGATGGTTAATACTGACCCCTGCTGGTTGGTTGCACATCACCTTTAAACTGCATCTACTGCATATTTGAAATTTTGAAGACCTATTTTACCTATTTTTCTCTATAAACACAATCATAAAATGAGAACACAGATTGTAAAACAGTCAAATCTCAAAGGGACACTGAATAGGCCAAGCAACAGATCATCTCAGGAGCCAGTTGCACCCTGGGGAAAGACACTTCACTGATCCTGTGCAAGAGAACTGGATTAAGATCTGCTGTTGTAAAACCACCACACTCAGATCTGAGTGTTAAATAGCTGCAGTTTCTGTGACTGGGTGAGAATGACACAGATGCAGTTACAAAAAGACATATAATGCAGCCTGGTGAGCAATGAAAAAAAAGACATTTAAAGAGATCAACTCATCTTTATTAACACCCACATTTTTTTTAACAATGGGAATGTATGCACACACACACAAAAAAAAACATCTCTACACCCTCTTCAATGAAAAGAGGAAAAGCTCTATGTGAACAGCACAATTCAAATACACCATGAAATTTATTGTGGAGAAGTGAGCATAAAATAAAAATAAATACACATATGAGGGTGGGAGAAGCTCAAAATAAGAGTGGGACTAATTCTCTGGAGAGGCATCAGGAGAGAAGTGCTGAGAGGAGCTGGTGTGTGTGTGTGTGTGTGTGAAAATAAGGGTTAACTGGGTATAAAGTGCTGAATTTCTCTTGGCAGTAGGCAGACTGAATGAAACAGTGATTTTAAGCTGAGGTATCTGAATGATGATTGTATGGGCACTTAATATAGACCATTAAGTGTCTTTAAATGTTAAAAAAAACAGACATATAAATGGTATTATAAAGGGGAGACTGAATACACGCTGCCAAATGAACAAATCTCTCTTTACATGCAGGTATATTCAAAAGGCACTCCTGGCAAACTTAAAGTATAAAAAGAACCTACAGAAAACAAGAAATAAAATAAATACTCTAAGCCTACATGAACATTTTGCTTTTAGTAAAACATACCGCAGTTTGTCTGATGTCCCTCTCACAGAAAACAGCCCCAAAAAACACTGACATTCATCCAACACTACAGTACATTCAAAGATGTTAGCCACACTTACCTCACACCATCCATCAATATCATCCCATTGGTGAATAGACAGATAGTACCTTGTTAGGGATCTACAGTCTGGATGATATCAAGTTAACATATTTAACAAACAAAAGCTCATAGTAATAGAGGGCAAGGGTGACATTTAGCAGTCTTGTTACTCAGGTGGAAATTCATTGCGCTCAAAAAGCTCTCTTTTCTTCCTTTATCTGCTCATATGAGAGATATTAAAGCAGTCTTATGTGGAGTGCAGCTGTGCCAATGTGCCGCTCAGAAGAGGAGGGAATAAAAAAAGAGAAGTCAGAGGAATTTGGGGGAATGCAGAGGGCTGATGCCTCTTTCCTTTCACAGTCTTTCCTCTCTACTTCTTCTTCATTTTTCCTTCCATGTTTCAATTTTCTCCTCCGCAACTGTCCAATGGACTCGTTTCCGTGACAACCGCAGCATCAGGGATTTTGGAAAATGGAAGTGGCAGTCTGAATGTGTGTGTATGTGAACTCCGTGGAGACCTATAACCATCTTACAGTATGTTTAAATGTGACGTTCTAAATCGCTAAAATTTCAAATGTCCTTTTTGTTTGTGTCTGTATGCACGTGTTACTGGATTAACTTTGTTTCTCGATAGAAAAAAAAAACTTTCTTCATCCTCTATCCACTATTTCTCTAGACGTAGGCCTCTGGGATGTCGGTGCCGTTGATTCTGATGTAGATCTTAGCGTTGTCCTCCTTCTGCTGTTGCTCTCTGTAGAGTGTCCGTCTGTAGCAGACCAGGTAGAGCGGCAGCAAGAAGCCCAGCATGCTGACTGCCAGGAGTCCAACATTGACCTGAGGGACAGCACCAGAATTAGCCACACCTGAAAGTTTAACTTGTGAGTGTTTCTTTTTGAATGTGTGTGTGTTTTTATTCTTACCCAGAGTGGGTCTCCCCCCAGGGGTCCCATCATAGCCATGAACAGGGGTTGTTGTAGTAAAGAAAACACAGCGCTGACCAGGGACTGCATGCCTGTTAGACTGCCAAACTGGGAGGAGGGATACCTGAAGACACATGAGAGGTACATTTTGCTTGAAGCTGCAGCCACATACGGATGTCAAAGATGATGATGATGGTGTGTGTGTGTGTGTGTGTGTGTGAGGTTAAAGGTTACAATGAGACTTACACAGCAGCGTAGAGGCCGCCAACAGCTGAGTGAATGAATCCTCTCACTATAGTGTGTAAGACGAATGACACAATCTGAGAAAAGATGAAAGCAGAGGAAATCAAGAGTTACCATCACTCAGGCAGTAAACTCATAAAGGCTTCAAATCTGCCCATTAAATCAGGAGCTTAGCTTATCTTAGTATAAAGACTAAAATCGTTTCAAAATTATACACTACTTAACATGGAGTAAAATCTTTGGTCATAATGCCAAAAAGATGTGTTTGTATTGAGTTTATGTATGCTGCTTTTAACCCTGTCAGCTCTGATAACACTGTTTGCCAGTCAGCTGTGTCCCTGAAGCTCCTTGAAGGCCGGTGTGTATCTCTGACAGCTGAAGTGGACCACTCACCTGCAGGGGGAGATTGGGAATGAGGCAGGTGATTCCAAATCCCACCAAAAGGAGGTTTGTGAGGACAAACGCTCGCAGGGCGTTCGTCAGCTTCTGGATCTTTTTGTCTCTGCGCTTTTTCTTCACTTCCATCCTAGCGGTCAAAAGCCAGACAGGAGGCAGACAGACATATCAACTCTATTTCACCACCAAGGTTTGTGTCTTACTTGCTATTCACCACAAATAAACATTACAGTAAAGCCCGTGCCTAAAAATGGAAAGCAGCTACGGGCGGTCTAAAGAGAAGCTCAAACTTGACTCACTTGTCGCTGGGCTCCTTTTCCTCCTCGCCATCGTCACAGTCTTTCAGCTTCCAGTCCATGATCTGACCAATCACGGGAGTCGTCATCAGGCAAAGCAGCTGCAGCATGCCGAAGATGGAGGAGTAAAGGCTCACTGAGAGAGGGATCAGAATGAGGACAAAAAGGTTGTTTTAAAAAAATGGTAATGAATATTAGGAAATGGGGGGGGGGAATAAGAAAGGGCAAGGGAAAAAAGATGATAAGACAGGGTTCAGGACCTTTTTCCACCTGGTTAATCACTGTGACGGTAGAGTTAATTATTAGTCCTGTGCAATTGAGCCACACTGAGCGAAACAACAGTATACGGAGAAAACGGCTGTACAAAAGTCAATTTGGTGCTATTATGAGGGGGTTTATGGCCAGGGGAGTAATGATAAATGAAAAGTGCGTCATGTGAAACTGCTCATATGATGTGTACTCTCCGCTGGTGCTGAGGGGCGACGTTAGTTAATGAGTACAGTAAATGCTACCTGGTGGTTTCACATGAAAGCTGAATGACATCTGTAGGACGGGGTTATTGACGTGGACAACAGCTAAGGTCAAACTCTGCAACAGCAACACTAGCTATGACAAAACCCAGAACGTGGTGCTGGTTGTGGATCAAGTACAGTGTTGTGATGGCAAAACTACACAAGACTAGAGGTTAAACTCTAAATGTTGCCTAATGCATCTATTGATCACTTGAGCCTTACCAACTTCCATCTTCTCCACTGAAAATTCAAATAAAACCAAGTAAGTTCAGCTCTTTTTAAAGCACCAGACATCAAACAGCAGAAGAAGTCTTGCGCGCCCACACAAACAGAGATAGGACGAGATGAAGGGAGACAGACCTGTGTTGAGGTCCCCGTCGGTGAGCGACTCCAGGACGCTGTTCATGGCTCCCATGTAGAACAAGAGACGAAGCTGAGTGACCGACATGGTCACCAGACTGAGAAGGAAGATCGTGGTGCTCATGGTTTTCAAGAGTGACTGGGCTGCGGAGGAAACCCGAAACACGCTTTAGAGAGAGCGGCACAAAAGGAAAGTGGGACAACTTTTACCAACATCTTAAATGCAAATTGACATCAGGGGCTCTCTGCGCTCTTACACTCTTGTTGCTTGCCGTCCATCTCCAGGTCCATGGTGGAGAGGCAGAGCTTGTGTCCTTCCTTCGTAGCCAACTCCTTCTCCTTCAGGCTGCTGCCCACGCTGAGACGACGGCCCACCGTGGTCACTTGGTTGTAGAACTGCTTCCCGGTGATTTTGTGGTCGAAGCCCAGCCAGCTGAACTTGATCTTCACACTGAGGAAGCGGAGGAGGAGAGAGGGAGGAAAGGGAGACAAAAATAAATGAGTGTGTGAGGAATCACATTAATTGAAATAGGAATAGAAAAGTAAGTAAATAGAAAATGGCGACATACAGGAAACGTGTATCACATTAATGCTAAAAATGTAGAATATGCATGAATGGGTCAAGAGGAAGCTTTTAATTTACAAGGGTTTGACTAATGTGGACATCAGCAGATAAACTTTAATCTGGCAGCATTACCCTGCACATTTTTGCACCTATTACGCAAGTGTCAGTGGTGACATGTACAGGAGGGGATAGGATGAAAATGCTGACCCTATAAACTACACCTGCACGTAATGAGATACAAAATGTTGCATGCCCTTGTGCTCATAAGCATATATTTGCACACATGGGACTAATGCCAGTGAGTTGTGTGTGGCATCTGTGCATCTGTGGTACTAACGTGTAGTCCATGTCCTCTGGTCCCGGGAATGGTTCCAGTGGCCAGTTGAAGAAGCAGTTCAAGAAGACCAGCCCAGCGCAGGCAGCCCACACCACCAGAATAGTGATGAAAGGAATGCCATAGTCATAGATCACCTGTTTGCATCAAAACGTCAGAAAAATGCAAAAAAACACTACTACTTTAACATCTGCTGGTGGATGGTATTTATTACAAAAATGTCAGCATTTTCTGCACAATGATGAATCGTAAATAGTGGCAATTTAAAATGATCATGTTACTGAAGATTGACAAAGCCTATAAATTTTGCGGGCTCTCTCAGAGTTAATATGTTAATGTGAATATTGTTGCACATTGCACAGTGCATTCAAGATGTTTATGCAAAGTAGTAGATTTTGGCAAAAACGTCCCGGAAAGCAGGCTCCAGTGAGAAAAGCTTTTGTTGTAAATTTGCAAAACTGTGTTTTATAGGGGCAAGGATGATTGTTACCTTGACACCAGGGAAGGTGACGGCCGAGGAGGCATAGGAGCCGATCATCAGGGCGATGAAGGTGGAGCGGAGGTCCCCGAACATGTTGGGGAGCTGGAGTGAAAGAGATAGAGAGAGGCAAAGATATATATTTGACTATGAATGTAAGTATAAAGGTTACACCATCTGCTGCCGAGATCATAGCAATCTCAGCTGCAGTGTAGCTGCTCTGAGCTTGCAGCCGGGGACAGATTGAGGACACCATGAGGATGGTGCCTACTGACACTGGGGTCGGCGGCGGACAGTGGGAACCAATTAGCAAGCGGACATGGGCTGTACAGAAAGAACATTGGAGAAAATAAAACACAACAGAGTGACGCCGAGCGAAGGCAAAAGCAACATGACACAGCATCAAAGAACACACACACAGCTGTCCAACACACGACACGGACGCTGCGCTGGCGACTTCCACGCAGCTGAAACAATGTGAGGTGAGGTGACATTTTTCTCTGCTTTACTCCCGTTTGAGGAGAGACAACAGAGAGTTGGGGGAGAAAAAAAGGGGGGAAAACAGGGACAGTGGGTGGCAAAACATCCAGATACAAAGGCTTTAACAAGCTGTTCTGTTTTCAAGAGACTGAACAACAACAAGCACATTCAATTACATAAGACTGTGGAAGCTGGGGAAGAGGTGTGTGTGTGTGTGTGTGCACTAAACTGAGAAAGTATGCACAGTGAAGCACCCAAGTTACAGTATTTCCCAGCAAGTGCATCAGGAGGACTTGTTCCAATAGATTTTGCGACATCACAGAACGCCAGCTGCTGGATAAACCTGAATGGGGTAAAGGTGACCTGACAACTGACACTGGCAGGGAGCCACTATTGGCGGCTGAGGGCAACTGAGGATTACCTAACACCCCTCAGCTGGGAATAAAGGCTCGTAGGTCTGAGGTGGAGTCATGATCAAGGACTCAAGGAGTAGAATGGAGTCTAATGATTAACCCAGCAAAGAGGCTTTCAAGTGTAGTATATCAGGTTGTTAGGGGGATGGAGTGAAAGGAAGTGTATAAGTAGAAAACACAGTGTTTTATGTACAGATTCTGGGGGGGCCCTGTGACCTGAACCTTGCAGGAAAAGAGCAAACAAAACCCTAAATTTAGGTTTCACTGCATTGCTGACATTCAGGCCAGTGGCAGCAACTAATGTGAGAATTAAGCAGATGCAAGAAAATACCACATGGGAGATAAAAAGAGGTTCATCACGGTGACAGCCTGCGGTGGTGTAGAAAAGGGTGCATTTTATTGGGAGATTTACTGGAGAGGAGCCCCTCTCTGGTGAACGGCATCACCATGGTACAGCCCAGGACTCCTGTACCAGCCCCGGTAGACCGATCTGATGGTGAGGGGAGGGAAAAGGAGGATGAGGAGCAGCAGGGAAGGAATGCAAATGGCTGGTGAGGAATGTCTGAACCTGTGAACTCTGCGAATATTAAACAGCATCAGTTGTTTTCCTGTCCCAGTGCATCTGCGGTTCTGCTCGCTCTTAAACGGCATCTCCGCCAGTTTTACACATCAAAGTCTGTTTACAGATGTTGAGGAGTACTGCTGCATATGGAGTGGAAATGTTGCAGGGAGCCTTCTGGGGCTCCGGAGGAAGCTGCGCAAAACCTGATAAGTAACTAAAATCTGTTGGGGCTGGATGCTACAAGTTAGAAAATGACGACACTCATTTGCATTACAGCAAGTGCATGTGTTTGTGTCAAAAGTGAAAGGCGGGGAGACGACTGGCAGTTGGCATGATGTTCTTGCTAAAGCGCAATAATAGATTCAGTGGAAAGTGATAATGAACCGTCGCGTCTCTCCAATCAACCCCGCCGCGCCTGGAGCCCGGTTGTCTGCAGGAACACAAAGTGCAGCGTAGGTGGGAGGAGGAGAGCAGGCCAGTAGGCTATTATCAGAGAGGAACAACAGCGAGCGAAAGAGCAATGATAGAAAGCATACATCTGGACAAACACTATGCGGCAGGTGCAAAGATAAGCACTGCAAAGCGCACACAAACCGTGCACACACTTACTGTGAGAGAGGTGAAGGTCATGCACATGCCTCCAAAGCCATTGAAAGTCAGGGCAATGAAGATAAGGACAGACAGCTCTGCAAATGACAAAACTGGTCTGTAAACAAGCAAACTGATGCACATATGTATCCAATATGGTGCAAAAAGGTACATGAACGCTCTTGAGGCAGACTTACCATTCGGCTTGTAGGCTCCATAAGCAATGAGTAGACAGGACAACCCAAAACATGTGCTGAAATGATGACAACTCAAGTTAGATTTTTTCAATAAACTGAAAGCAGCAAAGAGTTACAATACATGTGGCTTTCCAAAAATAACATCATGGCTACTTTAAATAATTTCTTCTCTTCTCACCTGCCCAGAAGTCGCAGCTTGCGAGGCCCATATTTATCCATGACAATTCCCAGTGGCAGGGTGATGGCTGAGAGCAGGAAGGAGCCCACTGTGAACGCCAGGTTCAGCATCTCGTCCTGCTCTTTACAGATCAGCCAGCCGTTCATTCTCAGGGTGCCATCCATGGGGAGCAGGGGCTTCATCTCCACCCCGTCTCCAAGGCCAACCACGCCCTCGCTTTCATAGTATTCGGCATACAGGTTGGGTGTTGGTGTCGGCAGGGGCAGGGACAGGTTGTAGCTGGTGCTGTTACCTGAAGAACGTGAGGCAAATTGCAGACATGCTGTCAGTTCAGATGGTTCAGGTCACCGCAATGTGGTGTATTTTCTACAAGTCACGCATTTTATTTAGTCCTGCTGACACACAAACATCCGTGAAGGTCGAGCAGTGTGGTATGAGTTATCATATTACAGTGTAAAGTTGAGTGGAGCTGTGGGCTCTTGCATGCGGTTTGGTGTATGTATGGAGCTTTGACGTCTTGTCACACAGATGAAATTTGAAGTTCTGCTCATTCGCAGGATCGTGATACATCAGCACATAGTGGCCACGTGCGTAGAACGGTGTATGGAAAAAAACTGGCACTATTTATTACATCATATCAAGGATAGAAGCGAAAAAGACTCGGAGACAGACACGTTTCCGCCCACGTCGGGTTTAGACCCACGTTTTATGAGTGTGCTGGAATGCCATGGACAAAAAGTGATGATCTGGCACTGCCGATAAACTTCACATTATCATCATAACGTGCACGGAGATAATGTGAGGAGGCAGAGTAGAAAGTCCATGTGAGGGAGAGGAGGGAGCGGCAGTCTGGGAGCTTATTGGTCACATATGAGCTGATGCTTTCTGGATTACGCTCTTACACCTCTGTGGCCGACGTCTTTGCAAGTCACGAGAGGCATGTGTGTGGCATCCCTGTGTGAAACACCATGACGTGCTTCATAACAAAGTGCCGCAGTTTTCTTCAGGAAACCAGATCATACGCTCTAGATGCTTTGATCAGGCAGAATAAATATCCCTGTTAGTTGGCAGAGAAACGTGCAGCTGTCTGTGACTTTGTTTGGGAGTGGGAGCACTGGCATGCTTTATAAAAGCATAAAAGAAGGAAGTTAATTTCAGATTTAGCAGGCAGACTTACACAAGCATGAACCCTTTAGCCTTTTATGTGTTCCTTATTGGCCTTACATGTTGCACAGGCCATGCACACCAAGCAAGGCATTGTGGGAAACAGACCAAGCGGTTTTCCTTACGCGGTGACTCGTGCCCACTCACCAAACTATATCAAATCAGGCTTTAACAATTAGCCTGATATCTAATCCTAAACCTAATCATCACTGCTTCACCATTTTCTCTTCCACCAGCAGTCTCATTTCTACTGTTCATCACTTTACTATCAGTTTCTCCCTCCCTGCCCTTTATCAGTGGACTTTAAACTTCCATATTACCAGTAATAAAATCCCACCGTGGATCTCTTTGTCCCTCTGTCACATGTCTAACGCCTGAAAACAGCTGAGCTGGTGCTGCTGTCCTCTCTCTCTTATGTCATCAGAACAAGATAAGACTGATGGCTGTGGCAGCGCTCCAGGAAGTCGCCTACAATCGTGGATGCTCAATTCCTGTCAGCATTGTAGCTGAGACTTTCTTTTTTTTTAGCATTGCATAAAGTGGTGCACCTTTGCTGGTAAACGGGCGACTGAAGGTTTATGATTGAACTTTAAGATCTGCAACCAGTGATGCCGAATGAGCTGGCAAACTGTCGGACAAAGCTGCATCACTGCAGAAGCTTAAGGACGGTGCCAGACAGCGGTAGGTGGAAATACAACTACCTTCAAGTAAACAGTCAGATAAATCAATTGTTTGAGGAGATATAGCGGCTACTAGTGACACAGAAATACTGAACCCAACCAATCTTTTAGTGCGTGTGGTGGACTAACAGGGTTCACCTCGCAGAGCATGACACCTGAAGTCCAAAGGGTAAGTCTGGCCTGACTTCCTCTCTGCCTTTTTCAGTATGACCTGACTGCAGCCACTGTGCACATCAGTTCCACCTTTTAGCTTTAAAACACAAAAGCACTTTCCTGACTTTGGCCAAATTTTTTGGGTGGGAGGAGGGCGGGGGGCGAGGAGAAAAAGATAAGAGGCTTTGGAGGAGAGGGCAAAGGGACAGCTGATCCAGTCCCTCACTGGTTTTATCAGTTTGCTCTCAGTCAGACTGCTGCTGTGTCTTCCCTTCAGTTGGAGCCACTGGAGGCTTTTTACTTTTCAGCTTCAGGCCTCTTTGCCAGCTTGTGACCCTGCTTTCGCTTCAGTTTAGCCGATCAGGTTTAATCTCCTGAGTCCCTTAAAAACAGCTCCCAGCCCCTTAGCAAAAAAAAAAAACAAAAACAAAAAAACCCCACTTATTCTTCCTGAAGAATGGAAGAGGCAAAGAGAGGCTGCAGTGTAAAGTTACACCTCTTGAATAAAACCTTGTTCCCTTCCTTCGGCCTAACACAGCATCCCCATTTTCCTTAAGGTGTATTATAAGTGACAGAGAGATAATGTGGCTATACTGCAGGACTTTGTCAGCATAGAAAAAAAACATTAGTTGTGACTCACCTTCCTCATTGCAAAGGTAAGAGTAGAAGCCTTCTGACTTGAGCATGATGAGGAGCGATCCCCATCCCAGCAGCACAGCGGAGAAGAGCAAATTCTCAATGATGGCCGTCACTGCCATAAACCAGCGCCTGGCGAACGCTGTGGCCAGGGTCGGAGCCATGGTCGAGGGAAAGAAGTTAAAGGCAGAACAGGAGAAGAGAAATGCTGAGAGGGAGCACAGAGAGAGTCCACAGGAGTGGGAGCTGGGTGGGGAGGGGGAGAAAAGAACGAAGTGGAAGCGCAGAGAGAGGCGCCCTGACTGAACGCTCAGGATGAAGGATCACTGATCACTTATCTGTGAAGAGAAAGGCACAAGAGGAACAAGGGGAGGTTTTCTAGTTAGCCTATCGCTGGAGTCACTGAAGGACAGGAAGGTCCAGTTTTTATAAGATCACAAGATAAAAAACAGGCAACTTTGAACCTAGAAGATAAACTGGCAGCACTGCATGAAATAAAGTGATAATGAGCCTGTGATATGAATTCTCCACGTGCACTGTCTGTTTCAGAAGTCTTGGATTCCTTGAAAGACTCCCTCCTAATTAGACACAAAGGAGAGGTAATGGTTGCTCTAAAGAGAGAACTAACTAATGGTAACAACAGATGGCGAATTATTAACTCTCCTGCCAGTGCAAAGATCATTACATCACTCCGCTGCAGGGACAGAGATCTTACATCACATAATAGGCTCTAATAACTCAAGAAGCATCCACAGGGGCATCGCAGAACCTCTGCCTGTCAGAGAGACTGGTGGCAAACTGGTCCAAACTGGACTTGAGGGAGAAAAATGGGGCTCCCTCACGCCATGGCCCCTCTCTGTCTCCCCTCTGTCATTCCCCTTCTCTCCTCCACAACCCCTAAATGTCCTGTCAGGCCCATCCAACCGCAACTTTCCTCAGCAATTACTGTGATGCCTCCAAAACATAAAGGGGCTGCCAGACAAACAATAAACAAATCGGCTCACACTGCCAACCTCTCTCTTCCTCTCTCTCCTCCTCTCTCTCTCTCTCTCTCTTTCTTTCTCTCTCACACACACATAATACTGAGCATGCACCCACACACAAGCTGTTCAGCCCCTAAGATAAAAGTAGCTGCAGAAGTATTTTGAGATCTCATTGAAAACTGATCAAGAGAGCATGCAGTCAGGGGCAGCCTGTTTCTGTATCTCACTTAACTATAAACACATATCTCCTCCCATCATTCTGTGTGCTTCCTCTGATGCAAAAGTAAAAAATCAAATGAACATGAGCAGTGCAGGTAAAAGTCACTTACCCCTCCGGCCTCAGACTTCTTGCTCGCACACTGGGCGAGTTAAGTGACCGGTCAGCTGTTGAAAGCCTTGTTTATATACTCAGGGGGCCTCTGGTGGCGCCCCCTGTTGACCACTGTGCTCAGTGTTCACAGACCAGCAGAGCACTTTGATACTTCTCCAACAACAGGCGTCTGGGAGTCACTTTGCAGGCCTTTAGGCGATAATACAATATGCCTGAAATGTTTTTTTTTTTTTTATTGCATAGTTGCAGACTAAAAAAAGAGTGTATTTGCAACCACGGACATACTGGTTTGACTTTATCAGAGTCGTTGTGTAATGGGTGAGTGGAGAAGTATTAATCAAGCCACACAAAGCGTGCTTGAAAACATGATGCAGATAAGGGCCTGTTATTGTCTGTCTTGTGGATAACAGGTATTGATGGACCACCCCCACCCAGCCCACCCCAGTGCAGCTTTTGCGCAAACTGTTTGGTTGTTTAGTGAGGTGGAGGTCCGAGCGCAGGTTGTGCATATCTGGCCCCCCTCCTTCCCTCCTCCTTCCGTGACAAGACATTATTCCTGAAACCTGAAATGCCCCTCAGTGGTTTCCCAACAGTTTGCACAGACCTGATGCACGCATGATCAGTGATGCGCCTGCTGAGCGCACTATTTGTTCTCGCGTAGGAATCGGAAACAACCTAATGGCGCAACGCAAAATAATCTCACCTTTGATCTTGAGGTAAATGCGTTTGAGGATGCTCGTATCAAAGCGTGTTGCCACCCGTTGCCCGCTTGCTGCGCATCGCCCTCAAAACCAATCAGTCAGCACGCAGATCAATCACTGAGTGGGCAACAGCGAAGCGCGTCTCAACTCAAATAAACACTGAAATGCTCCTTTTGTGCTGTTACCGTGATTTCAGATTAAAGGTGAAAGAAAAAAAAGTCGAATGTGCGTTTAATCTCGCAGCCTGTGGAAACACTCATGGCCACCTATCAATCATAGATTAACCAATCAGACTGTTTGAGTGTCAGCCATTAACTGATCGATTGGTCTCACACTGGTAAAGTTGTTTACAAGCTCATTACAAAACACACACACACACACACACACACACACACACCAAATACAATTGATCATCAGTGCAGCCCCCCCCCCCACACTCCCCCCTTATCAAAACGATTTATTGATGTGATCAGCCTCCTATGTGACGTCACAGATTCCTGATCCAGGATTCATTTGTCTCAGATGTTATGAAACGGTTCCATTACATGACTGCTAAATATTCAAGTTTTAAAGCCCGTATTGTTGTTTGTTTGTCATCACGAAGGATTAATGAAATATCAAGTGTCACAAAATCTACAAAAAGGTGCTGGAGACTTTGCTGAGGGCTGCACACACAGTCAGGAGAAAGAACAACCACTGGCCTGATTATTTGGAGCTTTTCAGATTCAATCAACGCCACCTTGTGGTGTTTGGTGAGTTCAGCACATGAGAGTTTAATGCACAGAGATCACAAACAGTTGAGTGAATGCCTTTATTGCACAGTCACGACTGGAGTCAAGGATTTGGTAGAGAGGTGCTTTGCAAAACAGCGACAAAACACAGTGCAAGATATCAGAAACATAGAAACAATCCACCAATATAAAATTGCCCTTTAAGACCTAAGAAATAAGAAAAAAGTAATCCTGAACTTTACACACGATTGTACACTCTCCATGTATTTGGACTCATTGCTTCATATTTACATACGCAGCCTCCGGCAAGTAGACTCGCAACAGTGATTTTGTCCCCGGTTGTGCAGTAGCTGTTGTGGTAACACACATACAGCCCAGTGTCAGCGTCCCTTCATAAGTGGAGGCCACCTGCAGCCAGGAGACCGAGGGCCAGTGAGAACAGTAGCGTCTTTACAGAGCAGTCAGCTCCTGGTGATGCTGCAGACAAAGTGAGAGAGCGGAAAAGGAAGTCAGAGCCAAGAGGGGGAAAAATGTAAAACTTTTGCTCAAACTAATATTCTTGAATTTCATTTCTCTGGGGCTTTAAAACATGCAGCACTAATGCAGGCCACATAAGTTTATCTGCAGTTTGACCTCTTTTATTTTTTTCCCCTTTACCCCGATACAAACTAAGCAAAGACAGATAACGTTCAACAAAACATCCCAGACCCTTTACACAACAGACGGAGAAAGTCTAATATCTGCTGTCCCACTTTTCACCTGTGTTAAACCAGATGAGAGGAATGAATGGTATGCATGCTTTAACCTATTTACCACAAATCACTAAAGTTTTACATTCCAGTTCCCGAGCTTACACACACTATTTACAGTTACAGCCATCACATTTCCAAATCACATGAAAATCTATCAGTGCAATCTGGAAAAATGCTCAAGTTATAAACAAAATAATCTATTAAATCTCTACATTGTTCTCCATCTGTCTATATATGCCATTGTATCTCCCACTATGTCAGCAATTAAAGCCAACATATGCAGAATATTGTGTAATGTTGCATGTTTCAAAATAATACATTAGTTATGAATAAGATTATGTCAACGTTTTTTATGAAGGAAATGTATGCTGAATTAATTTGGCTTTATAATTAATCTAGACTGAATATTATGTAAAGTTGCTAAAAAGTGAGACATTCCAATGATCAACAAACTGTTGAAATGCTACAGTACTTTTTGACTCCATCATCAGTTGGTAAGAAAAAAGAAAAAACAAAAAAACAAACAGGTCTTACCGTGTGAGGAGTTTTCTGGAATTGAAAAAAGGTTTAAAAGTGAGATGTTAGTCAAATCCTCTGTAACTGATAGTATATATATCATATATGTCAGTTCACATGTACACTCTGATGTTTCTACACACACAGACCCGCACACACACCTTTGATTGTGAAAGTGGTCTCCATGCCAGCATGGATGTGGTCAGTCACGTGACAATGGAGCAACCACGTCCCTGGGTTCCCGGCCACCATCTCGACTGTCTGGAAAGTCCCCGGGAAGAGGTCAAAGACGTCCGCACGGTGCACACGGTCCGTCTGAAGCACGCCGCACAGCACATACAGTGCAATCGATGGGGAAAAAAAAGAAAAGAAAATAAGCTGTGTTAAGAAAAAAAGTTTCATTATGTGATATAATTCAGATCAGTTCCACACTATGTGACTATAGAAACTCTTCGTGTTGCAGCCCCAGTTTCTGATAAGACCTGTATTAAATAAACAATGTGGCACTACTTTAATTAAGGATAATGATAATAAGCATAAGTTTGGTGGTGAGCGTTAACCTTGTAGACAAAAGTCTCAGCGTGGAAGTGAACGGTGTGCATGTCCACTTCGTTGCCCATGCCCAGTAGATACCAGTCGACTTTCTGGCCCCGCGTCATCTCCAGTCCGTGGAGGTTTCCGTACAGCTTACCATTGATCCCTTCAAAGGACACGTTCACACACAGAGATTACCATACAGACACGCAGGCACAAGCATAACAGGAAAACCATAATTTGGCTTCATCTTATGTCAACATGAAAAAAAAAAGGTGGAGACTATATGTAACACTTCCTAAGGGCAAACTGCGTTATAAATGACAATAAATGATGAATTATCCCTCCCTGGACAAAAAAGTTAACATAGAACTGATCAGCAGTTTGTTTAAACTCCTTAACAACAGTGACTCTCCGCCCTCCTCCTCTTCTTATCTCTCACCATGCATCATGTTACTCTCCATAAACTCTTCGTCCTGCCTGACAGCGTTGGGTTCGGTGGCAAGGTACCTCCTGATGTTGTCATCCAAGTACCAGGACTGGTTTTCATCATACACCATAAAGAGCAGAGCAAACTCCCTCTCTACGTCACCCCGCTGTCTGTCGGGCCCCTCGCCGCGCAGCGTGCCGGGCCTGCATATAACCAGAGGCCCCAGGAGGCCGCTGTACAGATCCTGAATGTAAACAAGAGGACCCACACTGTCACAAACATCCCCTGCAAATACTTCAACTCCCACTTAAACATGCACGTTCATTTTATAGAAACACTGTAAATCATGTGCTTCCGTGTGAGCTCTACTGCGTATATGTACCTTAATGAAATTGACGTTTGAGTAGTAGGCGTAAGAGATGCAGTTAGGATCTGAAGGCCCTGGACCAGAGCTTTCAGGAATAGACCACGTCAACTCGAGAATGTGGCCTGAGGGCAAGGTAGCAAAAAACAAACAAATATCAGTCCAACTTCCTCTGAATTGCCATTTTTTTGTTAGAAAACACCAGCAACAGAATGCATTTTTTCATTTTCAGATTCTCACCGGGTTGGACAGGAACGTGTGCACCACTGGCGTGAACTCCATGTGCCGTAATCGAGTACGGCCGGCTGGCTTTGTTCTTGAAGGTGATCACAATCTGCTCTCCTACCTCTGCTCTGATGATCGGACCTAAAGGGTGAAAAGAAAAGCTGCACTCTTTTCCTGTTAAAAAATCAGCACAAAGAGAAACTGAGCTTACCGATAATCCCCAGGTGTTGCTGGCTGGGCGGCCTCATCTTCTGAACGCTGAAGGAATCGTCGGTGTACTCTCTGTACACCACCTTCTTGTACCGCGAGCCGATTCTGTTTGCCCCTCTCCCCACAAACACACTGCCTGGACTGGGAGACACATGCCAATTTGCTACCATTAACAAACAGTAATATCTTATGCCACTAATCACATGCTCCAGCTGCAGCGCTGTAATACATCATCCTGCAATTATTTCACGCACACACCTGCCCACTAAAGTGCCGTGGTGTTTCTCCATCTCCCAGTCTCTTCTCGGTGAGTAGTCCCACTCTGTTTCTTCAGCAGCAATAAAATACTGCACCAGCTTGGTCGCCTGCGTCCACACTGGCTCCACTTTTTGCTTTTTGCAGAGCTTCACTTTGTACTGCTGCCTCATGCCGGCCGAGTAGTGGTCTGTAACTCTGCAGCTCACCTCGTATGTACCTGTGAGAGAGAGTGGGGGGAGGTAGTAAGTGCTGCTGACACATGCAGGAGTTGGAAAAAAAAGTATTTGCACTACTCTGATTTTATCAAAGCAGGTTGCACTTTCCAATAACATCTAGCTCTGATTTGCCTTGTGTTTGAATGCACATACTGTAAGTCTCTTTGGACAGAATCGAGTGGCAAATGAATTATGTGTAATGTAATGTATTTCACTGTCATTGACTCCCACCATGGCTAGAAAATAAATCAGTGTCCTGTTTTTCTTCCGTGCATGTGAATACATGTACCCCATGTCATGCCCCGTCTCACAAGCATTTAGTGTTTATTTGTGCTAGTTTCTCTTCCCTCAAAATATATTTCACTTCCTGTCAGTTCACTTGACTGCTTGAACTTTACTGTGCAGAATGATCTACGTGGGACCTTTTGTGACTTTATGTGGGATATTTTTTGATTGGGAAATTTTTGGATTTATTTGGAGTAAATGCCATTTTATTGATGAACTAGTTGATTGAGCTTTTTTGCCCAACAAAACAATTGAGACACATTAGTATTTACAGGTGAAAGTTTTTCTGTATTTAAACAGGTATGGAGGCGGTTTTGAAAGATATCTTTTTCAATGTGGCTTATCACTTTTCGTTGATCTATAAAACACATTTGACATTTTTATTGTAAATAACTATCTGTATTTGAGGTTGTGTCATTCAGATGTGAAATGGAAGTTCGAACTAACCCAAACAGCTTATGTTTGATACATCCTCTACATCACACCCCCATTACAATAAACTGCATTTACAAAAATTACTGCCTTCTAAAATCTGATTGTTCAAACAGCATTTTAACTTAAACAAAAACTCTGTATTTAAATACATCTTAAATACATCATTTTAAAAAAACAGTCTGGATTTATGGGTAAAACTAATTCGTTGTGGATGTTTTCCTGTAACTGGGCTCAAACATATCTCAGGAAACTATAAATAACGTGAACGCCACAGACAGCTATGCCATTTCCTGTTTGTGTTACAGTCCCTGATGTTTGCTGTCTGGTCAAGTGTTGGCAGTAATGTCCACGTCACAGGAAAACATTCACACGAGGTTATCGGAGCAGGTTTTTAAAGAACAAACAAAAGCTAAGTGTGGATGAACTCTGTTTTAACGCGTACCAGGAGTTTTTGGCTGCATGGTGACAGTGGCGGTGGTGTGAGGGAACAGGCTGATGGTGTCACGTGTCATGCTCTGCTTCCTGAAGGTGTTTCCCTCGAAATACACGCCATGGATGTCCACCTCCGTGCCAAGCCCGAAGGCGTACCACGTCACCCTGTCCCCAGCGCACATATTCAGTCCGAGAAGGTTCCCGTACATGCGTCCGTTTACAGCTGGAATGAAGGGAAAGATTAAAAGAGGAAAGAAAACACAAATAAACAGCACAAATGATACTCCAAATATGCCAATAACGACATGTAAGCTACAATCACTAACAATCGCATGAGAACTCTACACACTGATTACCATGCATCATGTTGCTCTCTTTGAAGGCCTCGTCCTCTGGATTTGTCTCATTGCTGCCGAAAATCTCGATATTCTCGTCCAAGTACCAGCTCATGTTTTCATCCATGACTGAAAACAGGAGGAATAACTCCTTATCCACCTCTTTCTGTTAAACAACGGGCAAAAAGTAACAGTAAGGTCACGGAGGGGTTGCAGATCGCAGACGTTAGGACTTGCTATACAATCTTCAGAACTGCATTTTTTTGTTATGATCTTAGCTATCTTATTATCCTATTATCAGATGGGATGGTTTCCCGTGAGAGAGCATTTGTGGACAGATAACAAAGCAGAACCTGGGTGCTGTTTTCCGTCAGTGCTCCTTTCTTGCACACAAGCAGAGGCCCCACTAATCCGGAGTTGGTATCTCTGGCAGGATCAGTGGCGGAGTAGTACAGGTAGGGGATACAGGGGGAATCAGAGGGAGATGGACCCTCCAGCACCTGCCAGATGTAGGTGAATTTCTCCCCTGGGCCAACCTGGGAGCCAGGTTTGTCAACACCTACATTATCGCACAGAGAGAACTATCAGAAATCAGACCTGCTGTCACTGGTCTCAGTGCTAATAATGCATGAAGAAAAGAAAATACTGTCTGCGCTTTGGGTTTTTGTTTGAATCAAATTATTAGCCGATCCCAGGTATATATTTTCTTCACTCCTGAAGTAAAGTACATGCAGATTCATACCTCAGTCAAAATGTCTAACCATTGATTACAGCTTCCAGAATCCCCTCCCTCTTATTACCACCAAAGGTCAGCTGTGAAATCAAACAACTGAACGAAATCAGAGCCACAGAAGTTTTTCTTGGCTTTGCTACTGGCTGCCTCCTCACCGTCCTCGTAGCGGCTCCCCTGGAAGTGCTTGTCATAGTGCAGGCCATGAGGCTGGATGCTGTAGTTTCGATCAGCTTTATTCATGAAAGTCACTCTCAGTGTATCTCCTTTCTCCGCACGCAAGACTGGACCTGGAAAAACACAGGTGAACAGTGTGACTAGACAGGAGATGCTGAGAAATTCAGGTGAAGGATAAGACACCATTGTAACGGTGAATGAGGCACAAAAGAGGGAGTATGTAATTTCTGCCATACCAGGAAGCTGGCAAAAAACACAGGGGGAGACCTTACCTAAGATTCCTAAGTGCTCAGAATCAGCGGGTGGTGGTTGTGTGGTGGTGAAAGTATCGTCTGTGTACTCTTTGTATATCACTTTCCAGTAGCTACCTCCGATCCAGCCACCATCTTTGGCAAAGAAGGTCTCAGAGGCACTATGAGAGGAAGCATTCAGGGGTGTGGTAGGAAGGACATGAGGTGAAAGAATACCGTGAGTGAGTGAGGGCAGTGCAGAGATTCGGCGGCTTGGCAGCACGTAGCATGGTAGAAAAAATGCAACACATATGTGGCCTTGGTGAAGTAGTAGCACCAGGGAACAATAACAAAGACACAACAACGACTGAGCCACCCCCATCCGCACCTTTTATTCTAGATTCCACAGAACTCCCCCACCACAGGAATGATCAGCTCATATACAGCCAGCCAATGCTTTTGCTTTTTTTAAACTTTTGTATTCGTAATGCAGCTGCCTGACAGTAAAACAGTGGGATTCTTTTGAGACTAACAGTTTCTATTACAGCTGTAAAAGTATTTGCTCTGGTTGCCATCTCTTAACTTGTTTTAGACTGAGCCTAACAAAGCGGTATTCAATTTGTTGAAAAAGATCCAAATTTAAAAATCCTGTGGGAGTGAAATGAAAACTGCTGACATTGTCGAGCGTCTCTAAGACTGTACAGGTTTGGTGACAACAAACAACAGCAGTTCTTTTGAGCAGACTGATGGACTGAACAGACTAGATAAGGCAAAAAAGCAGGAAGAATGGACAAGGCCCCTCATACCGTACATTGGTTGGAGTAAACTGGCATGAAACCACGTGGCCCAGGCACACTGTGTGTTTGGAGCAAACTTCAGCAGAGTTTAATCTTTTAACTTTTATCTTCCTGTGACCCCCCGCTGTTATCATCCATCAGGCTGCGTGTCAGTCACGAGCTGGTAAACTGTCTGCTCACCTGTCGGCTTCAGTAAGGGATACATCCTTAATCAGATCCTTCCCTGAGGGGGCGTAGTTCCACAGGACTTTCTCTGCTGCCAGGTAATAGTTCCTCACAACGCCGCTCGCCATTGTGGGGCTGGCCTCACCGTCACATGACTTCACTTCATAAAAGGCCTGCATACCAGCTGGAACAGATAAATAGACACAAAACAGAAACATTGCACAGGTCGTGATTCACATGTACAAAGTAAAATCATGTTATGAAACTGCGCCAAATCTCAATGGCTGAACAGAAGAGATTAATTAATAGCCTACAAAATGATAAATATTCCACGGTTCAGTCCTTATCTTTTCCTCTAGCATGAGAATTCACTTCCAGAGCCTGAGAGGACACAGAGCCAGTCTAGTAAACACGCTGGTATTTTTGTCTTTAAAGCAAAACAATGATATGAATAGGTCATTATAGATATACTGGTATGATCCAAAGGAACGATATTCCACACGTGTCAGCATGATTCATAATATGTCAAGCAAGTATGGCTTAGTCACTTTATGCTCAGTGGACTTTGTACAGCTTTAAAATGCAAGTCGTGGCTTGTTAAGCGAAGAAATACAAGCTCCAGCAAAGTCCCACTTTGACAAAATAACAAGGGTACCTCGCAAAAATGCATCCCCCACATCAGCAACTCTGCACAACTAGTAAAGTCTCAGAGCAGAAAGGTCAAAGGTGACACAGAGGTTAAAGGTCAGGCATCCTACCCTGTAAGTGGTCATTAACCTGGCAGGTCAGCAGCCACCTCCCGCTGGCTTTTGGGACCATCTCAGCTGTAGCGAACGTAGCTGGGAAGAGGCTGAGGACGTCTGTGCGGTGGCCACGGTCCAGCAGTGTGTTCCCGTGGAAAAAGGCAGAATGAATGTCCACCTCGTTGCCCATGCCAAACAAATGCCAGGCTACTGCGCGGTGCTGGCATAACTTGATTCCGGGCAGGTTACCAAACATGTACCCATTAATAGCTGTCACACAGACAAAAACACAAACGGGGGGGTTAGAGGAAAGGACAGAGAGAACAAACGTAATATTAAAACTTGATTTTAATTTCATGTATGAAATTAAAGAATAAAGAATAATTCATTTTGCAATAAATAGCATTCTTAATGTGCATGCAGACTCTCTCACCGTGCATCAGGTTTGACTCCATGAAGTCTGGGTCCTCTGGGTCAACGCTTTCTGCATCAGTCAAGCTCTGGATGTTGTCCTCCAAGTACCAACTCAGGTTTTCATCCACCACGTTGAACATCAGGAAAACATCCTGATCCACATCGTTTCGTACTGACTCTTGCTTTGTCTGACCCTGGACCAGATCACTAGTCTCCTTCAAGATTCCTGCACTCGTAGAGACAGATGACATAGAGAATTGTGGTCGATGAGGGTTAAATTACATTTTTTTGTAGTCAAACACAGATAAATCTGATCAAATTTCAAGAAACCTCCCAGTGCCTTATCACCATCTTTGTTTTTCTAATCAACCTTTATTTGGAATCTTTTAATTGTACTAATTTAGTGAGAGTGTGGGTGCAATTTTCTTTGTTGACAGTGGGTGTGGACAAGCCATCGGTGATTGCAACTGTGATTAAGGGACGTGCAGATAAAATGTTTTGACTTGACTCGGCATTCAAACAGCACACACAGAGAGGTAACCCAACACATGATGTGTAAATGCCGTGTAGTCACATACCTTTTTTGCAGGTCAGCAGCGCCCCGATAAGTCCAGAAGCGATGTCCCTGGGGGCGTCTATGTGAGAGTGGTAGACCCAGGTCAGACAGTTGGCATCGTCATCAGTGGGGGCAAATTCCGGCCTGACCTCCCAGCGGTAGGTGAAGCTGGATCCTGGAGGAACAGAGTCGTCCCTCTTCAACTCATTTGATGTCCCATCTGGGTAGAGCGCCCCTGTTAGACAAATACAAGTTGTTTATGTTGAGATCGCCTTGTTTCCTCTGCGGCTTAGAAAGCACATCAGCCTGTGTGCTTTCAGTCTGTGTTGGTAGAAAACAACAACATAGTCCTAACGAGCAACTTTCTGCCTAAACTGTTTCAAAGTGAGCGCTGAATTGATGATTCATGATTATTCAGAAATGACGGTGCATAAAATAAATGAGTCAGCTACAAAAATATTTTTAACTAGGGGAGTTTCTTATATTGAGGTCATGCCTGTGTCCTCTGTGAGTTATCTCTGCTAAGAGCCTCCACGTGTGCAGGTGTGATCTATAAAAACATAAATGCCCTTGGTCCTATTGAAACATGTCATGGGTATCCTGACCTCTGTACCACTGTGTACAAGTCACATGTCATGGTTAAACATATACATTTATATATATAAAGCAGATCTTCAGTATTATGTCATGATGTATCTGCACCAATCCTTCCTCCCTCTTCCGCCCTCAACCTCCCTCCCTGTGGACATTCCTGAGGCAGTTAAGTCAGGGTGTGGAGTGGGGTCCTGTTGCATAACAAAGATCCGTAAGAGGTCGTATCTGTCAGAAGGACTGAAATTGTGCACTTGAACTCTTTTAGCACGTATCACATTTGCTAGTCCTTTTTCCTTTCAGCTTCCTTTTCAGTAGGCTGTTATCAGAGACAGCCTGGAACTGAAGCAGAGGAGCACAACAAGACGACACATTTTGAGACTTACGAGAAGCCAGCCAAAGGTTTTGGGGTAAAAGAAAACAGATAGGCAAGATGATATCCACTTTTCTGAGTAATGTATCTGAATATTCAGTGTTACACCACTGTGTCTGTCTCGCTGTTTTAAAGCAAGGGCAAAACTTTGAAGACTGCGCAATATTTCCAAGCAGATCAGTATTGCTTGTTGAATGCAGAACCAAGTCATGCTCACTTCCTCACTCATCCCCTTCTTGCTGTCATTCTGGAGATATAATGTGTTGCTCTTACAACACATTGGTGTAATTACATGCTTCTATTTTGGGGAGGAAATCCATTCAGCAAATCATTCAGCACTCATTATTTCTTCAATATGTGCAGTCTAATCAAAACTTTTCCACTGAAGGAATAATGGCGCTTACTGCTTACTATCCATACTATAATTACAGGTATCATTTTCTATGAACAGGTGTCCCTTCTAATTTATTTGACTTTCTGTGTGTGTTTATGTGTGCATAAACGCATAATCTCACACTATACCCTCTACGTTCTTCTCATAGAAAACTCCATGGGGATGCATGGTGTAGTTCCTGGTTGCAAAGTTCTTCAGGTGGACCACAATAACGTCATCGACCTCAGCTCTCAGTATGGGCCCCAGAAAGCCCAGCCAGGCCGGTCGGGGGGCCAGGTGGCTGTACGTTGCATCTGTATACTCCCGGAACATGGCCTTCATGTAAACACTGCCAATACGGTGGGGTCCCCTTTCCAGGAATACAGCTGCATGCCTGAGATAGAAGTAGAAGGAAGACAGAAATGGTGAAATACACAGATACAGCACGTGGGTGGAAGGAGGATGTGGTGGTGGTGGTGGTGGTGGGGGGGGGAGATAACGGTCAAGTTACTATCCTGACTAGACAATATAAGATTGCACAATGCATTTTTACTTCCCTATCATGCTACATGTAAGAACAGAAGCACAGATAAGTCACAAACGATGATAAATCAAAAATTCCTGCACTGGAATAAGAATGCTTACGAGCTGGTCTATAACTTGAATTGGGTGAAACACAGCATCCCTGACATCACCGTGACAACTGTCTAATTACTGTGAAGATACAGACTGTGACCAAATCCACAACTATATGTCATTAATACAAAAGAACAGAAGGTGTATTATCAGTCTGAAAAGAAGCAAAGTAAAAAAAAATAAAGAGTGATGCCGCTCAAAGACTTAACAATTTGCTCTGATTTATCTTTGAGATTATATAACGTTTAACTTAAGAAGTAATGCCGCAGAACAAATGACACCTGACTGCAGTTCTCTAACAATTAGACATGTCATTATTGTGATTACATGTTTCCGTGGGCTAATAACCTGTTACTGGAGCTGTGGCAAACACAGTTTTGCTTCTGTATATCCAGCTCATACACAAAGCAACGGGGAGGACAAAAAGCCTCACGCGGATGAGATTAACAAAAGGGTCGCACTGACAGCCTGATAAAAGGGGGTTTCGCTGAGCACCTGGTCAGAGCAGTTGAGTGTTACTGTGATGCCTCCATTTCTCATCGTTTATCCCTGTTAAATTTCATGGATGATACAATGGATGCTGCTTGAGCTTAATATTGACGTGCTCATTTCAGTACTGATAAAATCTGAGATAATCATTTCCTTATATGAGAATCACCAGCTGGAAGAAGCATCATTAGTAGAATAATCTGCTGCTGGATTCAATAATGACTCAAAGAGGAAGGATAAATTATATATGATGTATATATACACAATATATGATGCCTGGAGAAGATAAGAATCACTCCTCAGTGTGTGCTAAAACAGCTTAGTACGACCAGTGTTGTGTCATGAATGAACTCTCACACTGGTCAGTGAGTGTTGGGAAAGTCCGGAAATTCTGGAAAGTCCGGCATTATGAAAAGGATGCATTGATTGTGTAAGAGTTCAATGTTATTTATCTCTCTTACAAGATGAACTGCTAAACCCACCACATTTGTCTAATAAAGTCTAAGCGACCCTATGTTACATACATATAATGTAATCATAATATACATTTGCAAAATGGACTTCTATGTCATCTGTTCTTTGCGAACTATATTTTCTGATTCTGACTGAATTTGTTTGGCACTTTTAATTACAAGTTAATCAAAGTAGCATTACACCTCTATTGTCAGGTCCCTCATTAAGTGAGAGATCATCCTTCATCAGCAGTCTGAACAGTGACCAAAAACACTGACTGTGAAATACTGCCCAGAGTGTTGAAAAGTGTTTTCTGGGCTTGACTATTCATCTAAAAGGTAACTGCAGGGAAAATTCAGCATATTGGTTTTGAATCTCTCTCTTTACTCTCTGAAGTAACTTTTACATCTCTGTGATGTCACATGCTGAGATGCAAAGTCTGCCACTGCTGCTGCTGGTCGGTGAAACACACAGCAGAGGAAATCTCTCTAATCTCATGCCGGGAGACGAGTCATTCACAGCTCAAATACTATCATCTCCTCTGTGGATCTCCACGACCGCCCGCAAACCCAACTCTGGACTCTGCTCAGGTCTAGACACTGTCACACCCCGGCGCGATCGCTCAGCTCTGTTTTCACTCTGTAACCTGCGTGATCAGACTGAAGGTCTCTAGCTTGCAACTTCCAAAGAAACTCCACTTGCGTCGCGACTCACTCGTCGTTTTGGGCGTCCTGCCCGTTCAGCAGGCTCTTCCCGGTGGGCGCGTAATCCCACAAGTCCTCAACGATCCCCACATAGTAAACCCTCTCCCTCCCCGCGCAGGAGGGCAGCAGCAGCAGCAAGCAGCCCGCAAGCAGCTCCAAAGTCCGAGCCATGTCGGGACGATCCCCCTCTATATCTCTCTCTATCTCTTTCTCTCTGGCAGGAACTGGCTCAAGAGAGACAAGCTGACACCTCCATGCATCGACGTCTGTGCGTGTGCGCGGCCTGCAGCGCTTATGAAACTGCGCGCAGGGGAAACAGTCAGCCCATTGAGCCGGACACGCTGTGACCGCCTCCTGGGTGGGAGAATAACAAGTCATTATGCCAAGATGTTGTCCTGGGAAATTAAAGGTAATCGATGTACTTTTCCTAACTGCGGGCTCGGGCGTCTCAATAGGCTGTTGACCCCCCCCCCCAGAGGAGGTGAATTAAAGCGCGTTTGGTTTTCTTCTGGTCTCTGTGCGCAGCTCGGAGAGAGTCTGGATCCTGTGGCGCACTTTGGTTCTGTTTTTCAGATATCCCCACAAATATGACGTTTTTTTCACATCTATAATTATCTGTCACTTTTGCAGTCTAAACAAAAAAAAAAAAAAACAGGTTCATCAGATTTGAATCCTGTTTTCCACATTTCAGTGCCACTTTCTGATGAGTCAGCCTTAGGAAGTTTGGACTCAGTGACTTCATTAGTGATTAGAGAACACTTATGAGCCACTAATGGGAACAGCGTTTCTGTTCAGGTTGGGGAAAGGCCGTCTCTGGCTTGCTTAGATTCTCTGAATAAATCAATAATTGCAGATTTCTAATGAGCCTACAAGCAAATCAATACATTGATCATGACGCAGATTCGTGTGAAATTGTCCTGCTGGAGGATGAATCAGTTACCAGATGGATTTTACACTTCTTCCTTTACTTATAACTGACCACCAAAGCATCATAAAGCTTTTATTGACCACGAATAAAGGAATTAATCACAGTTTACAACCATTTTATAAAGGTAATCATGTCTGACTAATTCCTCTGTAAAGAAAAATCTACTTATGAACAGTAAAAAAAATCCTGCTTGAGCCAAATGCAAAACTGCTGTGAGGCCCATTTGCGCAGCAGAGCGATGTCAGCACATTCAATTATGCTGTGATGTTGCTGAGGGATTTCTTTAGTTGCGGTAATAGTTTGCAATCACTTCCTCTAACAAGTGGAAAATTTCAACTCAAACTAATGACGCTCAGCCCTGCACCAACATCCCTGAATCTTTCACTTTAACCTTTTGAAGCTGTGCATCACACTGCATATCAGAGAGGTGAGGATGACACCTGCTGACCGGCTCAGAGAGGTACACCTGTACAGAGCAGGTACAGTAGGAGTGGGCGAACTGATGACTGCCTTCACTCAGTAAACCAGTCAGACCTTCATAACACATCAACAGCATTTAACCATCCAGTCACTGTGGTTTGATTCCCCTCATTTGGTTAAGTGAGTGTGGTCCTTTTTTCTGATAATCTCCACAAATCACTCAGTACAATCTGCAACACTCCCCGCCCTCCTTACTTTTGTGTTGTTATGATTCTGTTATGTCCTTCAAGGTCACTGAGGTCAAGTGCGGCACAGGAGTTCATTGTGTTCTCTTCAGTCCAAGACCATGGGAAGAACATGATGTGCTTTAATTTATTCTCAGTCAGGCCTTGGCCCAGCACTTCACTGTGCTATGGAAACCTTTGGGAATTCAACCGGATGACTGTGTAGTTTACCGTAAACATTAGAGCACTGCATGCTACTCTTCAACATGTTTGTGGTTCTGTAATATTTATGTCATTACTTCAGACAAATATTATGTGTAATTACCTCCACTACCACCAACTTTATGAAAGAAACGCTGATGAAATGAATGAATGATAAAACTACTGTTGTGCACATTCACCCACGTCCCCTTGAGCAGCAGGGCCCAGTGCAGATTTTACAGTATGGTTTATGGTTGACATCTTGTTTCAGATGAAGCCTAATCTGATTCCAGATTTAGGCAGATTTAGTGTCTCTCCATGCCTCCTAATCTTGAATAAAGAGTACTTACGCTTGGAGAAAGCCAAAATGGTTTGAAGGCTGAACTGTCCAAGTGCAATTTTTTTCACTGAAATTGAAACTTAACTTTAAACAGAGAGTTTAATTGATTTAGTTAGTTTTATGACTGTTCCACATTCAAGTTAAATTTTGTCTTCAAAGTAATTCATACATTTTATCGAATATATTTAAATTATGATTGCTGATGATTAAGTAAATTAATTAAATCAGTGTTGCTTTACACCAAACCAAGGAGACAATGTGATGTGTTCATAATAAAGCATCCTAAAGACAAAATGTTTTATCCATTCATTTGATTTGTTATAATGAGGACATTTTTTACATACATAAAAAGTGCAGTGGACATTTTATTATTTATTAATGCATTTATTTTGTTTTATTTTTATTTGATTTCATTTGATTTTATTCAATTTTATTCAATTTTATTTGACATAATTTTATTTTATTTTATTTTATATATTTATTTCATTTTATTATTATTTTTTTTAATTTATTTTTCTTTGATTTAATTTAATGTGATTCAATGTTTTATTTGATTTTATTTTTATTTTGTTTTTTCATTTTATTAGATTTTTTACATGATTTTATATTCAATTTTATTGTTTACTTTACATTATTTTATTTATTTCCATTTTTATTTGATTTTATTTTATTTGCTTTATTTGATTTGATTTCATTTTATGTGATTAATTTTTTGATTTGCATTCATTTTTGGTTTTATAAATAAAATAAAACATTTATAAAAAAGGAAAGGAAAACCAAGCAAACAAAAAAAGGTCAGAGGTTTAATCAGCGATAAAATGCTTCTGTAAATATCCAAGGCTTGTTTGTTTTTATACATTTCAGTGACTTTGTGGATGTTTTAACTCCTTCATGAAGAGCAGCGGTCAGTGTATAAGTTGTAAAGTGTCTAAATCAGAATCATAAAGCATAATTTGTTTTTATCAGTATTGAATCTCTGTCTCAGAAACACATCACGGGGACAAATACCATTTATAGTTTTAAAACGAGTTTCTTTTACTTTCTTTAAACCTCATTATTTACATATTCGTCATGCGTGTCCACAGCTCTGTTTTTCAATTTGCGTGCCCGCGCTCCCCTCACCGTGGACGCGCACGTCACCGTGCCGCCGCCTCCTCCTCTCCCGTTGGTCGTTCAGAGTTCAGACATGGCTGCTCTCAGCAAAATACCGCACAACTGCTACGAGATCGGACACACTTGGAACCCGTCGTGTGCGCAGTCTGCTGTGGACGTGACCAGGGGTGCTTTGGAGGTCTCCTTCAAAATATACGCCCCTCTTTACCTGGTGAGTGTTGACGTCATTGTTTTCTTGTGTTTTTGACCCGCAGCGACCCCGGGGCTAAAGTTAGCCGGCTAACACAAGTGAGGCTAAATAGCTCAGAAAAAACGTCGTAAACATTAGCTTACATGTCGCTAGTCACGAAAGAGGGGCATGCTCAAGTTCATATAAGTGCACGCACACGGTTCACACAAGAGACAAACACATTACACTTTAAAAACAAAGCATTACACACTCCTGAACAGCCGCCTAATGAACAGCCAGCATCTGATAAGGTATGCAGAGAGATTTAACAGTTAACTCGTTTGACTAGTTAGTTGTGATCCTATTTGCAGATTGTGTGAGCTTTTCTTTCTTTCTTTTTTTTTTTAAATGCTGTTCAAACCATTATCTGGAGTTCATTTCAGTTGTGCAACTTTTAAGTTTTCCCAACTCTTGCAATGATTTTGCAACCAGCTCCAGCAGTGAATTGCACTGTGTTGCAGATAGCAGCGATCCTGAGGAGAAGGAAGAAGGATTACTATTTAAAAAGGCTTCTCCCTGAGATCCTGTGGTCTACCTCTTTCCTCACTGCCAATGGAGGACTCTACATTTTTTTCTTCTGTGTTCTCAGGTTAGTAGTCACACACACACACACACTCACACACACAGTCGAGGTGCAAGATTGTCAGAGTCGATGCAGCTGTTGGATCAAGTGTGAAGATTTAATGGTTAACATAGTATCATAAAATAAGCAACTTTACTTGAGCCCATAAACCAGGGGTGGGCAATTCACTTTTACAAGGGTACGCATGAGAAACCAGATTTGTAATTGACCTGATTTTCTTTCATTATAAAAACCATCCATCCCTTTTCTAAACCCACTTATCCTGAGCACACACAGGGTTGGGGGGTGGGGATGCTGTCACTTATCCCACTTAACTTGGGTGACTGAACACGAGTCAATTGCAGACTGATCTGAAGTGCTCTGCCAGAAGTGTGTCAGACTGCAAGTTAATGACTTCCATCTGAACATCACTGGGTGCATTATCCACACTGCAGGTGAAGGGAGAAGAAACCATGTGCCATTCATTCTCAGTGGTTTTAAAGTATTGAAATCAGCTTGAAAATTCACTGTGCAGTGCTTCTAACATGGGTACCTTCAGAGGTGATCAGCTGATGGAGTGGCTTCCTTCAGTGTTGGCATGTAGGCGAGAACATTGTTCTCTATTTGGCATGAGAGAAGCTGCAACTTCCTCATGAAGGCCTTCATTGCGCTGTACATTTCATGCACAAAAAGGCGCTTGCATTGCAGTTTGACATTCAGTTCATTCATTAGTGCTGTCACATCTACAGCAAAACCAAGGCAGTCTGCATCTGAAAGCTGTGGGATGTTATTTCCTTTCTTAACACAGAACCCATGAATTTCCTCTCTCAGGTCCGAGACACTTTTCAGCACTTTGCCCACTCTGATGTGTGGTAGCTTATGTATGGGTTTGTAAAAAGTTCTTGTTGGGTTTGCAGTTTAGCTAGCAAAGCATCCGACTCCCTTGCATGCGCTTCTTCAGAGAAGTTCTTGTATTTTAGTTTGGTCGCGTAGTGACGATTAAAAAAATAGTCCTTGAACACAGCGACCTGTGTCCCACAAACTAAGCACGTGGCTTTACCTTTGACTTCTGTAAATGAATACTTAGCAGTTCACATCTTGTTGAAAACATGACATTCAATGTCAACTTTTCTTATTTTGTTATGAGCTGACATTTTGCTGACCAGCATCACCTCCATGCACACATGTCCGTCCGTAAATAAAAACATCATGTTTTTCAAAATAAAAGCAACACAGTTGTATCACAGCTGCAAAGATAAGTTGAGCAGTCGATGAGTTTTCAACTTATGCGGCAATCCATTTATTGTTTTGTGTCATTTCTTTTAAGATAAAGAGTCCAAATTCTCAGATTTTAGCTTTTCAATTTTGTTCTGGTTTCTGAAGTCTTCTATGACAGGATACTGAATATTTTTGGGTTGAGAATAGCCTTGAGCTTTGAGAAACAGTGTTCAACATTATATCACTTTTCATGGACTAGACAACTGATCAAATAATTGAGAAAGTGATCAAAAGATTAGCTGGTAATGAAAATGATTTTTAGTTTCAGCCCTGGAACAAACAAAATGTTTGTATTCAGTCTTACTTATTGAAAAGCCTTGTGCATGTCCAAGATGTGTTGAATCCATCCTCCATAAAACTTGTGGAAATGTGGTTTATCTGCACACATGTCCTCCTCCACATGAAGCTCTCTCACAGTCCCCACTGCTTTTTTTGGCAAGTTGCTTTTATTCTGTATGCATTACTGGCACCTGTACATCACTAAAATCATGTGAAACCTTTGAGAGGAATGTGTATCAGGATGTCAGATCTCCAGTGTCATTGGAGATGGAGAACTTTCATAAGAACCCAGAGCTACTACACAGACTGTCTGAAAGCATACAAATGTGCCATTTACATATTATTTCCCTTTAAGTCATGGAGGGAAAAGTATCATCTAAGACCTGACCAAGTTCCCAACAAGTTCTGACTTTGTGCTTGAGTCTTTTATTTTCCCGTGAAATAATGATGTATATTTCTAACTTTCAGGAAACTGTTGGGAGGGTTTTACTCCTGGTCTGCGGGGTTTGGCTCGGCACTGCCTGCCTCCTATATTGCCATACTTCTGGAGCGCAAGAGCAGGTAAGGTTCCCATCTCTGTATTTTCGATTGATTTGTCCTGGTTTCCCTATTCTCTCAAAGTCCATTCACATTTTTAACCCAAACACATTTGCCTACACACATGCTGCATTAAAGTGTCACTAAAATGTTTGGTACCTAATTAAGTTGTAGTAGCCTTGGAAGAATTGATTCTGTGTTTACTGAGAATATATGTCTCCCTTTTTACCTTTTCTCCCTGCTAGGAGAGGACTGCTGACAATATACATGACAAACCTCGTAAGAACCTCTCTGTTCATTTAAACATTAATTGTCATACGGGGGCGAGATGTATCTGATTTCTCCACACAGTGCATGTGTAACGATGTAATCTTGTTGCCAGGCCACTGAGACTTTGTTCCGCATGGCAGTGACACGAGGCATTGTCAAGCCCATCAAACACGGCGAGGTAAGCTGAAAGGGGGATAAATCATGGGACTTGGAAGGGCAAAATAATACAACCCATAATACAGGAGAGTCCGTCTCGCCTCAGCTGCTCTTATTTCTCTTACTGTTGATTCGTACTTATATTGTCATGCTTCATCATTACTGTTTAGAGCTGTGGAATAATCTCTGACTCTAGATGATGCAATACGTCTGATTTTGGTGGGATTTTTGCTTTTAAACAGCACAAGCAGCTAATGCTTGTCTGCCTGCATGGTTTGGTTGTGAACGCTGGTTGGTCGTTGTTTGTTGCTAACACTACATACAAATATTCAAATGTTCCGGAGCATCTGTGTTGTTGCATCATTTAAATATCCACATGCCGGATGCTTCGGTTTCACCCGGTGCCCCATTTTTGTCTCCTCTGCCCATTAGGTGCTTTTATTCTGCATAACTGCATCACTCTACATGTTCTTCTTCAGGTCAGAGCAACACAGTAGACACATTCTTGCAGTGAAATGCGAAACATTTGTCAATTTTTTATGAATGGCTGTCAAATATTAAAAACAAGAGTGTATGTTTAGAGTTAGAGTGAAACTTTGTGTTTTATACCACAGGAATAAAGATGGTCTCAAAGGCTTTGCGTTCTCTGCATTAAAGTAAGTAGTCCCTGTTGCACTAATGCTTTGATTTTAAAGTGCTGATACTGAGGCTGCTGTTGTGGCAGTGAGTGGAGAGTTGTGTAACTGTATCTCAAATCACCTCATGCATTTGCAAATCTCACAGAAAAATCACATGTAAAAAGACAATTTAGTGGCCTGTCTGACTTGTTTCTGATGAGGTTCCAGCCTTTAGTTTATGTATGCATTTGCAGATTTGTCTGCACATTTACAAAGCTCAACGCACCTGCAAATCTGAATACAGATCTGGAGATTTTTTTAGTGACACATCCACAAGCCTGATTGCGCACACAGAGACTCAGAAACAGTTACAGGCTACAGTTAACAGTGTTTCAGTGGCGCTTACGAAGGTGGTCCGTATTTTCTGTTACAGGTTCATTATCGGCAAAGAAGAGATTCCGACTCACCCAGTCACGACAGAACACATCTGCACGAGGCCCCTCGAGAGGACAGCTGCTATAGAGACAGAGGACTCGCAAGTGTCAGCAGAGAGGTCCATCTCCAGGAGGAAAACTCTGATAGCCTACACCAAGGAGCTGCTAGAATCAATGTTAGAGAATATACAACTTTACATGGACACGTTTGAATTTAGAAAGAAAAGGAGCATCCATTATTGACTTCTTTTCTTCTTCTTTTTCTTCCTATAATCCAGTTGCAAAAAGGGTCCAAGACACAGATGTTGTAAACATTACCAAGACAACTGCATTTCCTACTGTATTAAAGTAAGACACCTTTGTCATGATAATGGACATATGATACTTCAATATTGTATTATTATCATTTTATAAGAAATAATTTAATACTTTTTTCTTTTCTTTCATTGTCCAGGGATTTGTCAGGATGTTCAGTGTTGGCTACCTGATTCAGTGTTGTCTTAAAGTGCCCTCAGCATTCAGACAGATGTTCTCTAAACCCTCACGGCTCCCCTCCCTCTTCTACAACAAAGAGAACTTCCAGCTCGGGGCCTTTCTAGGATCTTTTGTCAGTATCTACAAGGTAAATTTCATACTTGGTGATTTTCTGGTTCCCCCATGACATCTTTGTTCTTGAGTAGTTTCTTGCTGTCCTATTCTTTGTTCCTTACTTCACTTCTTGCTTGTATTTAGGCAAAAATATGTACAAACAATTCAAAGAATTAGCGTATATCAGCTATTGTCAACTTCTCATCAATGACATATTACCAACTATATGTTACTGCATTTGCTAACAAGTCCCTTCTGTCTCCTAACATCATATTTCTTGTGTTGTGTTGAGTATTTTTGTTTTCTTCATATGTTTCTCTTTCACTCAGGGAACAAGCTGCTTGCTGCGCTGGGTGCGTAACATCGATGATGAACTCCACGCACTGATTGCAGGTAAGACACGACTGGGTAAACTGTCAAATAAAAACCCTGTAGATCAACACTCCTCTGTATTCTGTCACATCAAAGCTGATTTATGCCACCTCACTGTCGTCTCCTTCCCTCTCCACCTCTCCTTCAAGGCTTCCTGGCTGGTACCTCAATGTTCTTCTACAAAAGCACGACAATATCTATGTATCTCTTCACTAAGCTGGTGGAGGTAAAAGAAAATCTCTCTGCAAATGAAGTACATTCACATATTGTATATAAGTTAATCTTACACTTATCTAAAGTATCTAATGTTTATTTTTTATTACTGAATGTCACATTTTTTGTCATAATGTGGACAGATTTCCCAGTTTTGTTTACATACCTAAAAGAAATTCAGTTTAGTCAGAAAATCTGAAAAAGCTTTTAGATGCACTGTAGTGACCTGGTTGCTGTGAAACCTGCAGCAGGTCGGTAATGAGCAACAGTCATGTGGCTGCTTTTGTTCTTTCAGCAGCCTTGTTGAATTGTTACTATGTTGTAGTCCCCACGTCAGCAGATATACTGAACAACTGTAACAGCAGATTTTCATATTGGTAACACATTATGCATGGTTATCTGAAATGTACCTGCACTGGACAGCGTATCATTAAAAGCTCTTGTGATAATCTCCGTCTTCAGACGATGTACTTCAAGGGCATTGAGGCCGGACGGTTCCCCTACTTTCCTCAAGCAGACACAGTCCTCTATGCCATCTCCACTGCGATCTGTTTCCAAGCTGTAAGTAAGAAATGCACAAACTTGCATGTACCCATTTACCCATTTCATCAGCCTTTTCTTTTGCTGAGGCGGATTTAATTTATGCCTCATACTGTCACACAGGCTGTGATGGAAGTGCAGAACCTCAGGCCGACATACTGGAAGTTCCTGCTGCGTTTAACAAAGGGCAGGTATGTACAGTTCGGTGTGCAGTCTGTTGTTTGAGAAGTCATAATTAGAAGATCAAATAGACAAGTTTTTTTTAAGTTGTGTGTCAGTTTGAGAGAGAATTGGCTCATTTATTCAATACAGATAACACATTTAGCATTCTTACTAAAGGAGGACGTGAGGCTTAAGATAATCTGTTACTGAGTGTTTTATTGCTCAGAGGTTGTTTTTCTTCTTCTAGGTTTGCTCTGATGAACCGGCAGTTGCTAGATGTGTTTGGGACTCAGGCCTCCAGGGACTTTAAAGGCTTCGTGCCCAGACTGGACCCTCGCTTCACCACGGTGCTCCCGCCAGGAGTCGACATCCAGCTGGGATGACGTGGGACCAGGCTCTGGGAGGGGCTTTAGGGTTACCTCAGCAGGAAGTGGACAGTTTGGCTGTTCTTTCTGAGTAACTAAAAGATTTTCTAGAGGAGTTACAAACAGCTCAGAAGTGGTGATGTGTTATGAGATGGAATAACAAATCGTTGGGGGATGTAAATGTCTGTCCAAAGCAGGGTGTCGTGAGTGTGATGTTGCAAAAGCACATTTGCTGTCTGGGATTGTATGAATACAGGTAACTGGTGAAATAACTGAAACGCATAGTTTTTTTTAACATTAGATAGATCATCATACTGGGTCACTTCACCGTAATCAAAACAATGATCCAAAATTTGTTTATTGGAAAATAAAAATGATTTCACTTTGGATGAAACGACATTCCCTTTTTCCTTTTAATCATAATGTTTCTTCATTTTGCAAGTTACCTGTTGGTGTATACTGTCTGAAGTCACTGGTTATTTGGATGGTTGATTTCACATCAGAAGGTGAAACTCACACACTAATCTTTTTTTGGAATAGACACAGTGATACCTGATGATTTCACAGATTTAAGAGGAAAAAAAAAATCAGAGATTATTTCTCAATGATCACTTCTGAATGTGTCCTTTTTCAAGACAATTGGTGCAACTGATGATATATATATATACAATTATGTAGCCTTATCAAATACTTTATCCTGTAGTAAACAATGGGATTTGTATGTAGATCTTGTTCTATGTTTAAAAATGATGTAAAACACAGGTGGAGGGGCACCATGTTTAACCAGCCACTGGAGCATAGATTCTAAATGCATTTTCTTCCTAACTTGACAGAAAAGAAGGCAATGGAGGAGCTATTTTTATAGACACTGAATAGGTAAGCATCAGTGCAACATGAGAAAATTGGAATTGTAAGTTTGTTTTACTGAACTTACTGTTACAACTCATTTATTTGTGGGGGGCGATATTCAATATTTTCACTTTGAAGACATATAAATGTACAGTAAATACTCATTAAGCAAATGAAGTAAATCCATAGCTTTCTTTTAAAATATACCAGTAAACCGTATTGAGGTTACTATGTTTACATGCACACAAGAAAACCAGAATACTGGCTGAAAAAATGTGCTGGCAGGAAATGGGAGAATCCATTCACATGCAGAGCCCTAACCTGTTTACTTTAAAAGAAATTATACAGATTGTCAGCAGTCATGTTTCTCTCGTGCCGTGTTTTTACGAAGAGATTGATATATTGTGGAAGTGTGTGAAATCATTCATGTTGTGTAAGAAAACTGTTGGTATGCATCACACCACAGCTTAAAGACGCGTTTGAATTTTACTAACTGCCTACTTTTAACTGTACGGACTAACTCATTCAGACTCATTTATTTTAGCTTTGCATTTATGGACTTTTGATTGCATTATTTTGACAAGACATAGTTGCTATCAGGTACTTGGTGTCTCCTCTACCTCTGGTTTACACTCAAATACATATGTACCATGTATTTAAATGTTTAAATGTGAAGAAGAGAGGGTTTGAGTTAAGAAATGGCTTTTGATTTACAGATATTACAAGTGAGCTACGTCACTGTAAAACAAGAAGGAGCAAGGAATTTGTAATGTGATGTGCAGAGTCTGCTGGTCCATATAATTCAAAGTCTGGATAATTTCCTAGTGATCGTCCATACAATATTTAATTCATTTGATCATCCTGGAGGTGTTTGGATTAGAGATGACTTCAACATCAAATATTTAAAAACAGGCAAACACAGTTCACATTTAATATGTGGTTCATTTACATGAGTTCAGATCATTTGATTGGCTGTTTGCAATTTAATTAATTCTTTCCATCAATTCCAAGATAAATCCTGTTGCTTGAAATCCACATTGGGTGAATCACTGTTTACTGAAGACTTTGGTTTGACTGAGGGTGACAAGGAATTTGTTTCTATGAATAAAAAGCACATCGCTCAATCTGCTTTTGTTTTTTTTTTTTTTTCATGGCTGAGACACATCTGCCAAAAGACGTTTTAGTTTAAAATCTCCTGTTTGAAAAGTATGAATTATATCTTTCACTAAGTAATACATAGTCATTGTGGTTCTGCAGTGATTGAAATCATGGGGCCAGTGAATTATACTTGACATTATGGCACATTCAATTTTTCAAGTGGTGCATTCATTACAAATTCATTCCAGTTGTGAAATGATTACAGATGATTAGACTGTAATGCCGTGATGTCTTTTTGTACAAATCTCACATATTTTCAACATTTATATTTTAACAGCCAGTTTGTTTACTTCAAATTTTGGATTCAGTTCTTCAACCCAACCCAGCTTTAGACACATCTGACCTCCATACCAGAAGCCATGATGATCTTTAGACTAAAGTCGATGATATAATGATATATTAATGAATATACTCGCATAGAATTAAAATATAACTCTGTAAATGTTTGGGATTTATTAAAAAAGGGTGTATATTAAAATATTTTTGGATTCCAAGCACATTACTGTGTTTGTTTTCTGTGCTGAGTTTCATCATATAGTCATGATGTTCAGGGAAATGAATGATTTGAGAATACACCAGACACGCACACAGTGAAAGCTCGTTCACTCAGGCTCTTGTGGCATTTCTGCACATCTTGAAGCCAGAAACAGAAGCTGTATGAGTTACAACTGATTCTAAGCAGTCTTACATTGTCAGATATTTTTTATGTTCTCATTTCACAAAGTTTCAAAACTCTTGCGCACTGGACTTGCAACTTGAAGTTATCGTGAGTTATTTAATTCCTAATATGAAGCTTCACAGAGGAGTGAGAGGCAGATGTGGCGTCTCCATGCACTGTCCTCTCTTCAGTCATGTCTCCTAACAAAACTATTTGGAAAACAGGGGATAAAACTAAAATTCACAAATGTGCCACTGAGATGAAACGGTTTATATTTGGACCCACTGATGGAGTACAGCTGCTGGCTTAGTGGAGGCTGAGCAGCTGGTCAGTAGAGGAAAAATACTTTTAAGGACTCTTGACCTTACTTCTAGTGCCTCCAACATCATTTCCACTTGTATAAAAGAATCTACTGGGCAGCTAAACTGAGATTTGCTGACTAAATGCAGGCTATTTAATCGTCCATCACCCTCTGACCAAATGAACTTTGGCATAGAATTTATTATTGTCAAGACTGCAGTGTCCTCAGTGTTTCTGGAGGGCAGACATGAGTGCTTTAAGTTTATTTAATGGACAAGAAGAAGAAATCCATGACGGAAGTGAGTTGATCAAGTGAACACATGTGAGCACTTCTCTTTAGTAGTTTCCCTTTCAAAGTAAAAGCTCATGACTTGCTTCATTTAAAACAAATTGAATCAGATTACCAGCAGAAGATATTGTATGCATTGATACTGATATAATAGTATCAATAATAGTCAATAATAGTAAACACATTACTAACATGACATTGTGGCACATGTAATTTCTTGATTAAGGTACAAAAAAGTTACTCTTAAATTAACAAACTGCCTCTTCAGCCATTTTCAAGAGGTTGGAATCACTTAAAGAAAGTTTCACACATCAAGTACTCAAGCTCGAGCTTACCTGGCCTTAACCAATTTGAGATAGATCAATCCTGAATTATTGTGTTTCATTGGGCATCCTCGTGCATGCAAGTGTTCAGCTCACTTTATTTGATTACTGACATATTATCATTGTATAAATAATCAGTATTTCAATGTATAAGCTGTTGTTGGATTTGAATGAGGGACTTGTGCAGGTCATGTATGTTTTATCTTGTCAATTCTGTTAGTCAGTGTTTACAGTTAACCAGAGAAAAACAGTTGCAGTTGTAAAAGCTGTTTGTCACCAAATGCCATCATTATGGATTCATGATTAATGATATAGTGTGCAGCTGACTTTAAGAGCAAAAAGTTCTTTTCACTACAGACCACAGGATGGCATAACACAGAAGTTCTGTTCATAGGCAAGCCATGATGGACACAATTAATTTTTCGGGGGCTCCTCCACATGTTTGGTCCCAGTAAAGCCCTCCTTCCCACCCCTGCTGTAATATGTAGCACAGACAAGAAGCATGCAGTGTCCTCATTCAAAAAGGATGGCGCTTTATTTTGAAAGAGCTAAACAGGAAACTGTCAGTTCCATAACACTATCTGTAACTCGCCTTGTGTCTTGTGAAACTGCCAAGTTAAGACAGTGAAACTGGTAACTGTAAGATTAATGCGTATCCATGGGGGGTAAGAATAAACAGCGAACTAAAGGAAATGTTCGGGTAAGTACCGGTTTCTGTAAACGGACTTAATAACGGCATTAAAGTGAGACAGCTAGCATCAAGCTAATGTAAACTCCTAAGCTAACCAACGCTACGTGTGCCTGTGATGTCCAAACTGTTTCATAAACACAAATTCCTCCTCCGGGTGTCCGACTTTATCACTTTTACCTGTTTTTTTATGACCACAACGTTCCTCCTACCCGCCTCCAGCCCTCCAGCAGCGGCCGAGCAGCCGAGGTGCTGACCCGGGAAGGAGGCGTCATCCCGGGCTTCGTGGGCTTCGACACGACGGTCACCTCGGAGCTCAGTTACGTCCCGGCTGTGCACGGCGCCGAGGACATAGACAACCTGGTGGATGCTGATTTCCGCCTGGTGCTCAGGAAACTCTCCAAGAGGGATGTTGTCACCAGACTGAAAGTGAGCTCAAGTTAACTTTACGACCCTCTGTGCTGAGCCAACTGCATGCAACATGCTGTACGAGTAAAATACAGTCACATTATCTGCAACATCTGGCAAAGTGCAAGACAACCTTTTAACTTATGGCGCCCATAGCTTGCATTTTGTAAGCATGCATATGTTTAGGAGCCATACTTTTTTTCTTTTGACATTTTTTACCTGTATATTTTGTGATCACTGCACACTTGTTCAGTGTAGTTTCTTTGTGTACTGCTGCTGCGACATGAGGATTTTCCCCAGAGATAAAAAAATTATCTGTCTATTTCTCTGTCTGTTGTTCTATCTATTTAAAACTTATTCTACAAACTGGAAATAACATCTCATACATTGTGCGTAAACAGATGAAAAGCAGTCT
>JBAJHX010000067.1:10985374-10998195 GCA_037176925.1 Amniataba percoides
TTCTGAAAGTGCGTCGCAGCCTGGCACCCTTTCTGAAGAGCTTGATGGGCCACTGGATCCTGTCCCAGTGTGACACTTACACACCTGCAGCCTCTGCTGCGTGCCAGGCCTTCCAGGCTGCGTTCTCACCCACCAAACAACCAGAGGCTCTCAGTTTCTGCAAGGATGAGATTCTTAATGTGGGTAATAGTGGTAACTTAAGTGTGGCCATTTGCGCTGTAATCTAATTAGTTAGATTTAACATGAAATTGTTGTTATTTTTCATATTGCAGGTACTTCAAGATATTTTGTTAAAGGAGACGGCAGACACACTGAGCGATCCACAGTAAGTTCACAGTTTAGCTCAGCCTAGCTTCTGTGCTCGTCCCTCTGACTGTGTAGGCACAAATGATAATATATCCTATCAGAGTCACCGGGTCTTTCTGTTCCCCAGAAGCGTGACGGGGGAGGAGCGAGAAGCCAAATATGTGCGCATGCTGACCAGTTCTATGTTGGGGGTGAAGAGACTGCTTTCCCTGCTGCTTCAGGATGACAGGACGGCCCTGGAGCAAAGACTAGCAAATCTTGTTAACGCTGGGAAGTTCTGGAAGTACAGCAAACACAAGACACCACAGGTAGTGGGACTGAAAAGGAGTGCCGAGCTTATAACGCGTTGGAATGCTTATGCATGTAACTAAGTCATTCATGAAGTAATTTGCCTGCTGTATGCACAGAATGCAGTTTCACTCAACTGAAATAAGGTACTGAGTGTTTATTCTTCCACTTAAGTTTCAAATATTCATCATAAAATCTTGAGTGTATTTATCATTTTAATAAAAGGTCGTAGTTTGCATAAAATATATATAACTATGACATAACCCCACTGTAAAAAAGCTATAAGGTTCCCAATAGCTCAAAACAAATTTGATAAAGTATCTTTATGTGTTTACACATGCAGGTATAATGTTAAGAGGAAAACTTCCTTCAAGATTGCAAACACATGAAACATGTTAATGTTTACATGTTTTATCTGATGAAGTATATTTTTTGTAATTTATATTTTATCTAGATATCTGTTCCATACCTAAACTTGAGACAGCTATAATAAAGTTAAGTTATATGCATTTGTGCAATTGCATGCCACCTAGTACATGTGCAGTAATCTGTTGTGAAGAAGATAGTTCTCTAAATACTGCCCTTTGTTGCTCCACAAGGTTCGAGGGGCATTTTTCGAGATGGTGTGTGCTCTGTGTGAGTTCACTCCGGGACTGGTCCAGGCTGAAGCAACGCGACTCTGCCCTGCCGTTCTCCTCAGCATTGATGACACAGATCCTGTAGTGCTGCCTCCTGTGTGGGAGGCTGTTCTTCATGTTGTGTCTACGATTCCTGTAAGATTTTCAAGGATGATCTTGCATGTTTAATTTTTTTGTTGTGCCAGTTTATAGTTAAATTCTCTTATATTTCCTTGTTCCTATTTCAGGATTGCTGGACACATGTGAATGCCAAGAAGGGCTTCTTACCTAAACTTTGGGCTCTACTAAAAGAGGGTGGCAAAGGCATGGCTAAAGCATTGCACCCTAATCTAATGCCTCTCCTCAGCAAGCTGCCCCAAGAGGTCACTAATCCGACCTTGGACTTCTATACCACCTTCTTCACTTCACTCATAGAAGGGTAATTTATTTTTCTGTGTATATTTGAGCATGCTTGTACTGGGTGATCATTCACTAATACTTATTAAATTTAAATGAAATGTGTTGCAACAGCATATTTACATTATGTTATAGTTTTACTTAAATGTAAGATAATTAATCATTTAAAATATTAAACTACATGTTTGAGGATTTTCTTCTGATGTAATGCATAACAGTGGAACTAATCATTAATCATGTGTGTATACATATATCTCAGCCTTTCCAGTGAGCGTGCTGCGTCCAGCCCATCAGAAAGTGCAGTTATTGTGACTTCTTTTGTTGAGTGCTTGAGATACTGCATACTGCACCATACAGGACAGGAGGAGGATCAGAAAAAAATACGGACCATGCTTATTTCACAGCAGGTGGGATCACAAAGTCATACATACCCACCATGTCAAATCTACTCCAAGTTCTTAACTTTTCATACATTGTTTTGTTGCTCCTTCTGTAGCTTCTGCCATTGCTAGAAAAGGCTCTCGGAAATCCCTCCCTTCAGAATGGTCCCCTGTTCTTCTTGGTCACTGAAATGCTTGTATCCTGGGAGAAGAGGGCAGGTTTACACAGTGATGGTGAGGCAAATGACAGCAAGGATGTCTTTCAAGGGCTTCTGGCAGACTTCTGGGAGGAGCTTGGTCTCTTGTTTGTGAGTTATGCTGACAGGGAGGAAGCAGATCCACAGGCTTTGGAAGGGGTAGCAACCTTGCTGCAGGTGAGCTCAGTTTTGGGAAAACTCTGTTACAGGAGATCAATATGGCTGTCAGAACCAATCATGTTGTAAAAGAACCTGAAGTGAAACAGAAAACACAACGGCTAAATAAATCTATTCTCACTCTCTCTTATGTCTCCAGGTAATGCGCTACCCTGAGAGAGTAAAAAGAAAGCACGTCCAGAAGAAGAAATCTGTCAAGATCTGTTTCTCTAAGCCAGAGGACAATGAAAAAACTGGAGTTGAGGGGGGTGCTGTTGAAAAGCCTGTGCTGGAGCTTGTGAACGAGAAGGCATTTGGGTCCCCACAGACTCAGCATTTTGAGGATGTTGTGTGCCAGCTGGCACAATTGTGCCTGGTGCATGTGAATGAGAAAAAGTCAGAGAGACATCTTGTTTTCCTCTCTCTTCTCCTACGGTCCTTCCACACACCCAGAGTCTTCAGTGTAAGTCATATTTGATGGGACATAAAAGTGTCCTATTTTTATGTTAAGGTGTTCTCTGGGTTTCTATGAAAATGTGTACAAAGGCGTGAGTTGTGGTATAAAAAATTTTGAAAAATTGTTGCCACTAAAGTATTTGCATTTCTTAATTGATTCTACTGAGCATGCAAAAATACTGGAAAGTCTTATGCTTTTAATAGCTCTTGCAATTCGTTGATCCCACTGACTTTTCTTTAAACTTTGCTGTAGACTTTGGTTGAGTTGGAAGATAAAATGGACGGTGAGCAGCATGACGAAGCAAATATGAAAAATCCAGCGATGCAGTTCCTGCTGGAGCAGGTGGTGGTGTGGCTGGCGGAGAAGGAGCGCAGAGACACTGAGCACCTGGTGGAGATGGTCTTCAGCTCACTGTACTGCTGCAGCAGTCAGGAAACCACACGCATCCTCAATCACATCACCACGGTAACATGACCTGCAGATCATGTTGAGAACACAAGATCTGATGTTTTTTAGAAGCCTGATGATCCCCTTGTTGCTGTTGATTGAACTCTAATTGTGCTGTTTCTTTGGTGCTGCTCACTTACTAGATGGATTTACAGTGGGGGATCATCCTGCAGATTATACAGAGGGTATGTGTCATTCTGTTTGCAGACTTTTTTTGTGTCAATGTTAAATATTTCACTTCAAAGTTATAAACATCTGTCATCTGTCTGTCAGGCATGTGCAGATCCTGAGACTCTTAAGAGCTGCAGGGATTGGCTGAAAGGTTCAGTTCTCGGTGAGCGACTCCTACGATTGACTGAAGAACTCTGCAAGGTGGGACGCAGCTCTCCGAGTTCGACCTCCTCTACAAGCAACCACAGTTGGACGCTCATCAGCCTGGTCCTCTCTCAGCACCACAACAATGGTGATCATGAACACACACAGCAGCAAAGTTCTGTTATTCAGTAGCTGTCATTATTTTCAGTATCTGGAAAAATAACTTTTTACTGCACTTTCAGTGCACGTAATTTGTGGACTTTCTCATCAGTTACCAAACCACATAAATAATTTTTTGTGGTCTGTTTTTTCCTGTGCAGAGCCTCTGATAGGGGAGGTGTACATGGAGAAGATGTTAGAGAGGCTCCACACCACTCTGTCTGAGACCAAGAGTCTGTCGGATGCAGGCAACATGGAGCCGCTCATCTCCTTCATCTGTGATGTGGCCTCCACATTCTTCTCTTCCGTACAAGACTGTCTTCTTCTGCTCTCTTCTGAGGAGCTCCTCCTCACTGTCTTCCAGCTCACCGCCCAAGATCAAACGCACACTCACCTGTCTGGTAGGTACTCCCACACACTGCACAAAAAAACCCAAAAACAAACAAACAAAAAAATCTATAAAAAAAATAAATATATGACAACAATGACTACTTTTTGTTGGTATTGTTTTGAAAGACTCACTTTTAGGTAAGCTGAGGAGAGTGTGTGTAGCTGGGGTCCAGTCATTGGTCCAGCACCCTGAATATGAGGTCAAGGAAGGTGGTTTCCTGCACAGCGCAGCTCTTTGGGTGACAAAGCAACTACTCACTGTCTCTCTTGACATAAAAAGGTAACAAAACAGCTTTCTGTTTTAAAGTCATTTATCCTTCCTTAAAATTGGGCCTGCTCATTGTTTCTTCACTGGTGCAACCATATGTTTAAGAAACTGTGCCCAGACTTTGTTGTGCAGCTAGCTAACTCCTCTTTGTGTTGTGTTTTAGTCTACAGGTTCTCGTTCTGGCTGTACAGAGCCTGGTGGACACAACCCTCTCTTTCTGCGATCCACACTCCCCTCGCCTCGCCCAGTTCTTTACCCAGCTGACACCCAGCGCGACAGAATGGACACGAATCAGACAAGCGTTACCTCCACAGGTGAGTGAGCCAACCCATCACTACCGTACACTGGTGATGAAGAACTTTCTATGGAAGGTTTCTACTTTAATAAATCTTCCACAATAAACATCCTCTCCTGCAGTGGGTCAAAACCCCCTTACTGTCCAGCCGTCACAGAGGAGTTTGTGAAAAACCCACCGTGGACTTCTGGAAGTTAAGGGTGTCGTCAAGGCTGCCAGCCCACCTGTGCACCTGTGCCCTGTTAGGGAAGTTGGTCCAGACTGTTGCATCCACATGTCCCGACAAAAATGAGGCAGAATCTCCCCGACACCTGCCAGACTTTAAGTACACAGGTACATGCACACAGGAAATTTTTTCTTTGACTTTTGATAATTTTTAAGGAATGTGCCAACCTGTGATGCTGTTTAATATGTATGTGTATGCATGCTTTTTTCTGCAGTCTCAGAACTGTTGTATGCGCTGCAGTGGTGTAAGGAGGTAGATTACAGCCCCACTCTAGTGTCTACCTATCACAGCCTACTCACTGATTGGGGGCTGTCAGGAGGACTCCACAGCCAGGTCCCGATGAAAGATCTGCTAGAGACACTGTACTCGAGGTAAGAAGCTCCACTCAGTGATTTATGATTAATAAAGAATTAATTTATAATCAAGATCAATCAAGAACGCATGTAATGATTTATTATTGAAACAGAGCTTTCAGTCATTAGTTAGTCATTATTAATGGTAATTTGTTGGCCTATGTATACTGTGATTGCGAAGAAGAGGCTCCAAAATATTTTAAAAATAAAGTTTTTCAATTTTGAAAGAAGCAACATTTTTATGTACTTTATTTAATGCATTTTGTGGAAACACTAAACATATGTATTGTTTCATTACTGTAGGTCAATGGAGTATGGAGGCCTATGGTCTTTGACTCTCGAAAACTACATTCATACCAACAACTTGGCCGCCACTCACGGCTCAACAGTGAGGAAGCTTTACAACAGTGCAGACAGGTTAATCATTTGTTTGTTAATATAATTTTAAATACTTTTAATTTTCACATTCATGGCGACTTTGACCATTCTTACTGATGTGTTAAACAGTATATTAAAAACTGTCTGTGTGTTCGGTCAGTTTGTTCCCATTATCTCAAAGCAAACTCAGCACGCTCCAGGTGCTCTGCCCCATCATGACCAGAAACGACAGAGAGACTCTCATTACTCTGGCCACTGCCGGAATAATCAATTGGCAAGAGAATGACAGTGAGAATACACCCATAAACACACACATGCACGCAAATACACACAGAGCTTTTGGACAAGCAAATGATAATGTTGAGCTGTGTGTCACAGATGTGTATGGGTGTCTGGTGGTGCTGCTGTGCTGCCTACAAGCCGACACAAAAGTAGAGGAGGAGATCGTGCAGGCCATCCTGGCTACGCTGATGGAGTGGAGAAACAGCAAGGAGGACTGGTTCCTCTTCAGCAGGTAATTTCATCACACAAACATTCACACACTGTTCATGTTTATTATATTTATTATCTTAAAACACAGCCCAAGGTCAGATATTTTCTACTAATGCATCTACAATCTGTTGTTGTATTGTTGTATTTCAGTGATCTGTCCAACGCAACTGCAGAACAGTTGAACCTCTGTGTGGAGATGATGCGTTTCCTGTCCTGGATGGTGGCTCATTGTCCGACGGTTCTTGGAGGCAGCCAGTGGGACTTCCTGCTCTGCTCTATGTTAGCCTGGTTGGAGGTGAGATGGAGATCTTACTTACTGTGTCATGTTTATGGGGTTTGTGAGGGTCAGCTGCAGAGTCGCGCCTCCAAGAGCTGGACGTGATTCAGCTTCCAATATAGTAGAACAGGGTGAATACCTCCTGTCACGAGGAGTTGAACTCCTTGAATTCAGGTTTTAGATTGTAAGAGTATTTGGTATGCTACTCTGCTGCCCCCTAATATATATTTTCTGGTTTAAATATGACTTTTTCCAAGTTTGGTTATACATTTTCAACAACTGTAATTCTTTATTTATGTCTCGCCTCTGCTGTTCCTCACTATCTTTTGGACTTGATCTGCTTGCCTCCAACCTCAGACTGCCAGCGAGAATGTGAGCGCTCTGTGGAACCCATGGGTGCAGCTGTTTGTGTGTGAGAATGCTGCATTGATAGTGCAGCTGAATCAGTTCTTCACATCATCTCCGCCCGAAGTGCTGGAGAAGCTGCCATCAGAATTGGCCGGGGAATGGACAGACTTCTTCATTGAGGGAATCTACAACCTGCTTTTGCCTCTGCCCATCAACATCACAGGTGTGTGTTTTATTTTGGGAAGTTATGAAACTGCTCTGAGTGTTATTGGATAATTTGGTAACTGAAAATTGTCATTGCAGTACACAAGCAGTTAAGGGGAATTTATACAAGCGCTGCGTGTAACAGTCCTGATTTCACAAGTCGCATGCCTTCCGTCTGTTTGTTGTCTCAATGCAGATGCCTTCACTGAACCGGACGACCCTGTGTTCCCTCTGGCGGTGCTGCAGTCAGTCGGCGTGGCTCTGACATATGTGCCCGTGCAGCAGCTTAAACAGAACTCCCTGCCGCCGCGGTTCATTGCGGACCAGAACACAAACCTGCCAGAGCCCCTGCAGACGCTCCTCAATACTTTCTGCCCTCTGCTGCTGTTTAAGGCCAGGCCTCTGCAGATAACTGTCTACCACTTGTTAGAAAAGTAAGGATTTAGTTTGATGCCTTATGTGCAAAGCTTTTATTTTTACTGCTAAATTAACAAAAGAAGTGCTAAAAGCCACCTTTAGTCGTGTGTCTTATAGTGTTACATATTGTGAGATCTTTAGTTTGGAATGACCGTGTGATGCTTATTACAAAATATAAAATTTAAGAAAAATGAACATACTTGCTTATTGTGAATGCAGGGTCATGCCTCAGCTGCCTGAGTGTGATGGAGAAGGAGACAATAACAAGTCTGATGATGACAGAGATGAGCCATGCCTGTAAGTCAGTCTAATTGCTAGTTTTACGCATACGTGATAGTTACTGGATCCTTGGAATTGTTTGTGCTAGACAAAAATAGACTCGGTTTTATTTTTATGGTGATTCCCACTGTTCTGCTTCATTTCTCGTGTCCAGCTCTCCTCCAGCATCTCTGATGGCCATCCTGACAACCTGTGAGGAACTGTGTGACAGCATCCTGGCAGGAATTCAAGTGGGAGAGTTTGCGGTGGTCCAGCCTCTCAGCGTCGAGTACTCCTGCATCCTGGGATACCTGCTGGCCTGGAAACTGCTCCTCACTTTTTTCAAATCCTCACCCTCCCATGTGAGTCTTGAATAAGTCCTGAAATCTGTTTTGCTGGTTTTGACTTGCGGTTTCGGTGTATGAGATGCGTATGTAAAGTAAGACTTGTCACAGTATTGACTGCTCTTCTGTTTCATTTAGCTGCGTGCCCATTATGCTCAGTATCTGAAGAGAAGCTGCAACCTTAACAAGCTCCTACTTCACCTCTTCAAACTGATGCCTGAGAACCCCGTCTACCCAGGCCACGGGGCGGAGACAAAGGAGACCAAAACCTTCTTTACAGAGAGCATCTCTCTGGCTGTCGACAGTAAGCAGCACACACACACACACACAAACACACCTTTATATCTTCTGTACATGCCTGTGAAAGAAGCTTACCTTTCCGCCGCGTGATTCTTGCCTTCAGAGAGCGACAGCGTTGAGTGGGAGCTCCCTCATCTGGCTTGCAGTGTTTACTACAGCACAGTGCAGGACCTGCCTGCCATGGTACGACTGTGGTGGAACAGCCAGGAGAAGAGAGTGAGCGCAGCTGTCGAGAAGTTCACCATTAAATACGTCAGTCCTGTTCTCTCAGCCCAGGAGATTTCCTCTGTCCAGTCCAGCACTCAGATGTTTGAGAACATGACTGTAAGTTTGGCAGATGTGTCGCCCTCTGTTTGTATCTACAGCTTTGCCTAGTTTTGTGATACTTACTGTAATGAAAAATGATTTGAGAGTCTCAGTAACCCCTTTATAGCTGATCATGAAAACTTTTATAATCTAATAATGCAGTAGTAATAGGCAGGCGGTAGACTGTGAAGCAGGTGTTTTATGATTTGACTGAAAGACCCTTGATGGCAAAGGTAAACGATGTTTTTATTTATTTATTTTTTACCTTATTGCTCCAGGTGAAGGCCCGGTCAGCTGCGCGGGAGGTGATTGCGACCTATTCTGTGGATGATATCTTCATCGAGCTGGTGATTCAGCTGCCTCAGAACTACCCTCTAGGCTCCATCACTGTAGAGAGTGGGAGGCGCGTGGGTGTTGCCGTACAGCAGTGGAGGAACTGGATGCTGCAGCTGAGCACCTACCTCACACATCAGGTAGAAACACGAATGCACAAAGACGTTGGTGATGTAAAGGAGCATCTGCTCTTGAACCTGAAAACCTGCAGCTCATATCCCCACCAGTGATGTATGTTTTTTTTTGACAAGTGCTGTGAAGGTACTTTCTTTTTTAGGGATTAGCAAAGATGAAAACTGTAAATGTGTGTTTGTGTGTTCAGAACGGCAGTATAATGGAGGGCCTGGCCCTGTGGAAGAACAACGTGGATAAGAGGTTCGAGGGAATAGAGGATTGCATGATCTGCTTCTCCGTTATCCACGGCTCCAACTACTCCCTGCCAAAGAAGGCTTGTCGCACCTGCAAAAAGAAATTCCACTCGGCGTGTCTGGTGAGATTTACGTGTCAAATTAGATCCAGTAGTGGGCTGTCGTTATCTTCAGTACTTTCTCTGCAGATGTTAAAAAGAAGTATTTACATCAATAAGATTTGAGGATGTTTTTTTTCCCAATAACCACACCAGAGATAAAACAGTAATTCACTGTAGTTGACAGTAGTAATTTCACTTGCTAATATTTAATGAGGATTTTTCCTTTTTCCTGGGACCTGACAAATGCAGGACAAGATATAGTTTAAAAAGAGTACTTTGTTGTCTTTAATGTTCATATGTTTGTTTCCCCTCTTTCTACAGTACAAATGGTTCACTTCTAGCAACAAGTCCACCTGTCCGTTGTGCAGAGAAACCTTCTTCTAACAAACATCTGTCAGTCATGGCTACAAGGTTTGCGTTCCTTCTGTCAACCGAGGCTGGGTTGATCGTGATTACTTGAAGAAGGTTGTTAAGAATCTCATCTATATTAAGCTCTAATTTATTAAATCACAACGTGGGTTCAAATTGCCTGACTGAAATGGCATAATTTAGTTCAGAAAATCATGTTCCATGTGTTTAAGGGAACTCTGAGCTGAAGTAAAATATAGTGAGAATTGTACTTTGGTGAACTTTATGTCCATATTCGACAGTGTGGGTTAATGAGCTGTCAACATGTTCTTTATATCAGCGCTGTATATGCTCACCATCAGTAGAACCTGATGTTTTTCTCTTATTAATGAATTTTTATCTTTTTTTTTTTTTTTGCAGAGTTAATTTTTTATCTTTTGAAATGTGCAGGTGTGTAGAAGAAGCTGAATCACAAAGTTGGGAAAGCCAAAGCTGGCCAGGTGCTTTAATCGTATACAAGCACCTGTTGAAATAAGTGAAAAAGTAAAAAGGTTAAAAAAGAAAAGATGGTCCAAGTACTGCACTGCCCAGGACAGGTTTCACAAATATTTCCTAATATTTAGGAGTGTAAAGCGATTATGTCTGATTAGTGACATGCCTTATACCATTGTGACATGGTGAGATCACGTATGAACAGCAGGAAAGGGAACTTCTTTAGATTTTAGGGTTTTTTGTTTTTTTTTTATTTCAAAACGCCAGTGCTCACAGATATCTGAATCTAGTGGTATGTATCTTCCCCTGTGCCTGCATACAGCTGTAAATGATGCTGGAAAGTAAATAAAATACACTTGGATGGATATTACTAATGGAATGCTATTTATCTTTGACGCAGTACTGAGAACAAGATTCAGCAAAGTCCAAACTCCACACAGACACAGATATTTATATAGAAATTACTTCTCATTGGAATGTGTACTTGAACCTTCATACTTGCCTTACGACTCGCACAAATAGCTGCCTGATTGATGCCTGATCTGAATGTAACTACAGATTGCTGGAAGTAATGTCAAAGCTTTATGGATGCATGTATCATCATCGGTAGTCTCATTGTACGTGTACCAGTTTGTAATGTCTTTGTAAAACAACACTAAAGGCAGATCGCGCAGCCTTACAGGATGTTACAGTTGTCAGACTGAATGCGGAGCAAAGTACAGTGCGTACATTTTCCAGATGACTGAGTTGTGTAATGCAGAACAATGCATATGCAGGGATGTATAAATCTGGCACAAAGACACCTCGTGCATATTTTTACTTTGTGCATACACAGGCTTTTACTCTTGCATCCACAAAGTTTTATACATCTGGCCCCAGGTGTATTGTAATGCTCATGATCCATTAAATCCCTTTGCCTCTTTTATACGTTAATGGCAATCATTATTATCAGTTCCCGCTTAATTCTGTAACTATAAAGATTTAATGATCACAAAAGAAGAGACGTATACATAGCATAAAGGACAAATCTGCTGGGAATTCACAGATGATTTGCGCTCCGATTCCAACTGGGACCAGCTCTCCTCTCTGCTAAAAACGAACTGTGGCTATATAAAGATATATGGGTCAACAAACATGACATTTATGATGTGCTTTCCCTTTATCTTAGATACCTTTATTCAAAGTCAACTGTAATGAAAAACCAAGTGCTACCGTGAACTGTTATGTTAACCTGAGCCTCCAATTACAGTTATATGCTGTTTCCATATAACTATCACTGTAAGTTAACCTGTGCTAGTTTCCAAGAAAAGACTGTAATTAGCCTCAGCCTGTGACTGCTGGCACCAGTCTCCCACGCTCATTTATCTTGGGCCCACCTCCTCCTCATGTTGAATAATTTATCTGTTTAATGGAGGCTTGCTCTCATCACAGTTGTTCCTATGGAATTAATTATGACAGATTAAGCATGATCAATGAATTAATCCCTATCATTCGGTCTGTCGTCGTGTGTGTGTGCCCGTGCTTGTGCAAGCGAGCGTGCACGCTTGTAATTCATTATTGCGGTCAGAATTTATCAATACATACAGCCAGCATCCATCATCATCTGCCCTTGACCTTTTTAATAGCCATTGATCTGTTTGCTGGGCATAAATATTTATACTGAAATCCCCTTCTCACATGAGTTTTGACACAGACACACACACACACACACACTCACAAGGACAGCCTCAGATCTTATTGCTCATTATCTGCTTGATTAAGCAGTGGTGCAAATGTTATGAACTACAGTACGGTCCTGTGTGCAAACCTATTCTTTTCACAATATAGGTCAAGCCTTACCAGAAGATGGCAGCATGAGCCCAGGGCACCGCTGCGAGGAATAAAACTACTGTTTGAGGAGGAGTGTACACATTAACCTGAAAGAAAAGGGATTACTGATCTTGGCTATCTAGGGACATCAAATTACCCAGAAAGATCACATTTTGATGGTTACATTCTCTGTCTCGTTTAGTTTTCCAGACAAATAATTCTTTAGTTCATCCAAATAATTAATGGGGAATTTTAAATGGGAATTAATAAGGGATCCCACAAGGATTATTAATGTGCCATCTTTAATTACTCAAATGAATTTGATGAATAAATTCAGTGACAATGCTGGAACCTATTTGATATGACAGCTGAGGGCCCAGGTTAAACGTTGCCAACATGGATATAAATAGTTTTCCAGGGACGGGTGCCCGTCAACATGGAAGCGAGTGATTTCAACCACCTCTGAAAAAAGCAGAAAACGGATAATCCTCCAAGTCCAAGAAACAGAATTTGCTTAGTAACTTTATTAACTGAGTGTAAGTAAAAAGTTGGGGTCAGGTAATGATGACTCCACCTTCCTTTGGATTAAAAAGACAAAGATTATATTCTACGCACGCCTCCTCCCTCAATACTGAAATTGCTCGAGATGCCATCCATCCATTAGCCATCTCACACTGACCCACTTGCGTGAAACTGCTGTACTAGCACAAACTAATTAGCAGCCAACCTGTCTACAACCACCGGCCTCCCTGGCCTCCGAACCTGATTGGTGGAT
>JBAJHX010000067.1:10998295-11050918 GCA_037176925.1 Amniataba percoides
TCATATAATGGACGTAATAAACTATGATTATTGACCCCAATCTACTGACGTCCTAGACAAGTATTTGAATGAATCATGGTCGGGGAAGGCTGCCTGGTCTGCCACAGATTAAATCTACTGTTATTACTCTGTCATCACGTACAGGCCTTTTATGGTTTTCTATTACTGCTGCCATGTAATAGCAGCAATGGAGGACACCAAAGACCAGGTGGCTGAGTGTGCTGTTTTCAAAAGACTCTGGCTGTGATTCAGAAACACAGCGAGTGGATTTAAAGAGAAAACTCGACACTTTAAGACTATAGAAATGAAAAAGAGCAAGTGCAATATCACTTTGTCACGGAATGTGTGGTAACACTAAAAGGAAGAATTGCAAGGGCTTGTCTGCTTTTATCTAGAAATGGTGGCAGCAGTCATAATCTATGTGTGTGAGTATTATAATTATACATTTTGTCATTTTATGATGTAACCTTTGATCAGACTGACGAAGCAAAAAGGCAAAAATATATCCAATATATTAGGATCACAGCCAAACATGTGCATTTTAAGCCCAATTGACCTAACTCTTTCCCATGATGAAACTTATCAGCCCGAGGGGCAATGCATGGCAAAGGGCTGTTTAAGTATTCTGAAGCAGTGCCTGAAGTTCACTCTCAAGCACCAGCGGCATAAGTCTGCCTACAAATAACTGGCGCTGTACTTTTTGTCCTACCAGACAAAATCTTCTGCATGTAGCCTCAGTCAACCAACCCCAAAGTGGGGACTTGGTCTACATGGTAATAACAGTACATGAGAAGCGTAAAAGCAACCTGAGCATGACCAAATCCTTTTAAATGCAACTGGGACAAACACAAGTGGTTCTTCCTGAATATTTTAGGTTTTCGTGCGCGTGTGTTAACTCTTGCACATGAGCTAAATCGAGGCAGGGAATGAGGTCGGTAAGACTTTGCACTTCCGGCGCTCTGCAGAGTTCACTCTGCACTGTTATTGTTATATAAAGTAGCAGCATCTACTGTGCACTCTTTATGACTCACAGTGCAGAGGTAGCAATTAGGAGCCAAGAGTTCACACAAGACAGACCTCTATCACGCCCCATTCCCTAAATTTAGAGAAACCCACAGGCATGTCCATATATTGTACAAATGCTCGATAAATTGTGATAGAGGCTAAGAAAATGGACCTCTGTTCCCCGTAGCAAAATTTGATTTACTGTTCTCTTTAAATGGCCACACTGTTTCTGAGAGGTTGGTGCTGCCATAGCTGAGCCTAAGGGTGTTTTGATACATCACGCTGCAAAGTAACCCTGAGACATTTAAAATACAGCACAGAAAACACTGCGCTTAGCGCACCAAGATTATGCTCTGCATGTAAATCCATCACTTCAGTCCTGATTTGATGGGTTTTTTTGTTTGTTTGGTTTTTTTCCCCATCATGAAAACTTGTCACATCCAATTTTTATCGGCACAAATATGAGCAGCTGTTCTTGTTTACGAGGGGCAAAATTTTTTAAAGCTGCCAAGCTAGTGGTGAGGCTCCAGGGACGGTAATGTAGTCTTCTGCATTGCTCCAGACCAGGGGTGCAGAATCATGGGCCCTGTGATTTTAAAATAATTAATATTATATTTTTGTGGACCCTGTAAATCAGTACCCTTTTCCCCTTCCTCTGCTCCTGGTCCAGACTGAAGTATTGAACTTACTTATGTTATAGACATATATAACATTTTCTAATTAATAAATGCTGACAAGATAAACTCAGGTTGCGGACGTGGAAGCTATCTGATTTTTGTCATTGTGACGTTTGCTCTTAGCTCACAGCACAGCAGCCTGACAGAGCTTCTCACATGGCTGTAGACTCTGAAGACCCTGAAGACCCCTGTAACACTGAGTTTTGTTTTTTTATCCCCAGTTTCACTTAAAAAAAAAAAAAGAAAAGAGGTGATGCTCAAACAAAACTTGTCACTTTCTCACCTTGACATCAAGGTTGCTCTGAAATCTCTGCCGACATCATTCAGAGAGACAGAGACGTACCTTTTCTCGTTACTGGTCTACTTGCCCCCTCGGTAGTATTTACTGTGGCGAGTATATCAAAATCTGATCCAGGTGGGTTCTGCTTGTCCTGCATCAATCATCCGAATGGCTCGGCCGATAAACAAGAATACGCTGTGATATGCCGAGGTGCAGCGCCACAAACTAAGTGAGAATGCATCAGATCCTTGAAGTTTTACACAATTAGGTAAATCCTAATTGGCAATTACTTTGATTTGTAATCCTAAAGGTATTTAATGAGCTCATTTAATGGTGCCATGGAGCATGATAGAGTATGGTAATTGGTTTTTATAAGAAGTGTAAAAATCAAGGTGTGCTTGTGAGGTGGGTGGTGCCACTTATTCGCCAAGCTATTATGGAGCATTAGGAGAAAGTTTCCCACAAAAGAAGTTAAGGGAGAAAATCTTGGAAACTCCAGCTGCAGTCCTTCAGATAAAAATAGAAGCGCATGGAGGTTTGAAATGAGATGTTTTTGGCGCTGGCAGCCCTCCTCCTAATGATCATCTGATGATGATGTGTTTATGTACATCCATCTTCAAGGGTAAAACTAAAAGGTAAAAAAGAAAAAAAAAAGTCATGCAGCCGCCCTTGCAGCTTCCTTTTTTTTTTTTTTTTTTTTTTTACTTTTTTACAGCTGCAAAAAGTGGACGTCTCACTCTCCAGTTCTAACAAGGTCGGAGCTGTCAGGAAAGAGTGAGCCCGGGGAGCTAATATACTCGGGCTGGGAGGAAGAGCCATCCCTCATACGCGCAGCAGACGGAGGACTGGAGGAGAGAGCGAGAGGAGGGAGGAACAGTGTGAGACCCGAGAAAAAGAATGGAGATGAGTGAGCAGAAAGGGAGAAGGAGAGATTAGGACAAGTCAGACAGGGAAGACGGAGAGAAGAGGCAACGAGATAATGGGGAACTGGAGCAGGGAGTCGGGGATGAAGAGCGGCGAGGAGAAGAGAGGAGCTGACTGTCCTACCCTGAAGCAGTGTCGATATGACAGTTGTCTGAGGCCAAATCTGGGGCCAACTAATTCCACTGATAAATGCCTCTGGCTTTACCAACCTTCACACTGAGGGATGCACGCGCACTCTTTTTTCCCCCCTCTCTTCTGCTCCATCTGATAGAACGACTCCTTCGCAACACTCGAGTTTTGCATAAGTTATATCGGAGCCATCGTTAGAATTTCGCCACAAAGGGAGACCGGTATTGGCTGATCTGCGACATAATTCGCTCTCGTGCTGCGTTCTTACAAAGCCTTTATCTCTCTGACATTAGCCACGCCGGCGCCAGTCAGCAGCACTCGTGTACGTACACTCAAATGCCCCGCTTATCATTTTTTCTGTGTTGGATTGGATGTATTCAGCTAATGGCTAATAAATAAAACTAATTAAGCTTATGATAATGGAATGATAACTCGACATCAATTACTCACTCACTGCGCAGCTAGGACACTTTGGCATTTCCCTGAGTCAAGAGCAGAGAGAGGGTGGAGAGAGATACCTGAAACCAATGCTGCCAGTGGGCTAATACTCACATTATGTCTACATTATCTCACTGTGCAATGGAGCCATATCAAGGCTAGCAAAATAACAAGGTAATCAATTAAGTTAACCATGCAATTAAGTTAATTAATTGCTTGTATGCCCAGGAGTTTCCTGGGGCTTGTGCTGTGGACCGCATTACTACACTGGCCAGTGATTAGATTACAGAGTTAGTAATGCCATTTGAGGCTCAAGTGTTAGAGCTGCAAAGTGGAGTCCCACTGGTTGCTGTAAGCGTCTATCTCCAAATTAACAGTATAATGCATCCAACTGCGTCAGCAGCATAAATTGTGGTTGTTTGTGGGGATCCAAGCTCCAATGGATTGAGACACTTTCTTTAAATGATATCGCTGCAGTGGAGTGTGCCTTTGTTTGCTGAGGAGGAAGTAAAGCAAAATTGCCTCGGCGTCAAACAGACGAGCGCATTAGATACTTTGCTTACCGTGCACAGAGAAGCAGCTGATGGAAACGGCGCGGCAGGCCTTTCCAAATCCTGCAGACCTAAGAAGAAGTGTCTGTGTTGAGATGTAGTTTATTTTCAGATACGGTTCTCTCTGGGAGCTTTCCCGTCTCATCTGCTGGGCAGATTTAAAAAGCGATGGCCATGCTGCCATAACATGTGGAGCTCACTTATTTTCAGCACACTGACACCCAGGAGTAAGAGTATTCAGCACATATACTATTAAATAGTCAAAAATCTATACTCAAAACAATGCAGTGAAATAAGGACAAAAGGAGAATAACAAGGTCCCATTTTCACATTAGACACGGCATCCAATTACAAATGTTTGCAGCCTTGGTCCTTTGAAGTTGTCTCATAACTAGAGTCAGCCAAACTTTCACACTGCCTAACTGCAGCTTTACTTGCTTTTAGCTACTGTCACATATTCCATTTCTATTTTAGATTTTTTTTTTTTAACAAGGACCAATACATAAACACTGCTTATTAAACAATTCACATATCAGAACATATATGACTGGGCTTTTAGTTCAAAGGGGAGAACAAAATAGCTATTTCTGATGGAGGAACACATTGTATCATGTATTTTATGCTTGTTATTGTTTGCTGCGCTTGCACATTTGTTAAATCGTGTTGACACTATCCCGCTCGGTAAGCATTCATCTCAGTCATATTGCTGAATATGCAAATCAGAACTTAATTGGTGTTTCAGGATTACTGAAACCCAAGTAAACAGTCACCCCAAATCCCTCATCTGCTTATCAATTCACCTCACTGCCATTTTAATTTATTACGAACTTAAGGTGCAGAAATGCAAAACTTTAAAGAACAAAGCACACAAGACAAAGTGGCGAACTCCCAGCACACTTTCACAACTCTGAAACTTCAGTCTTAAAGCAGACACAGGCCTTTGTCAGAACTCAGACACGTACAAAGAAAGACACATATGTGTAGGCTAAAACAGGCAGTTATCATCAGATTAGGGATTTTGGAAATACAAATCAGTACACAAAGGCTTAGTTTCGGCTTTATCATTCATAGAGAGACAGAGACAGAGATAATCATTTGCCTTTACTTCAATAAGGCAAAGATGCAACATTGCCATCGAGGTCATCGGCCTTTAACTACTGAAATCAAATGCAAAGAACAACGCATATTGAATTTATGTGATATGATTTCAACAAGCTGGTGACACTTTTTAACCCAACAAGGTACTTTTACACAAAAATGCATTTTGTATTTTAGTATCATTATATTTGGCCTCACATCATTACACACACCTTTTTTTTTGTTAGCACATTTTCCTGGCTAGATATTTTTCCCTTTCAGCATATGAAGTGTTTTAACCTGAGATGTACAACACACACACACACACACACACACACACCACACTTGCTGCTACACCAGACATCTTGGTTGGATTTTAGCAGAGCAGAATGTGTCCCTGTCCCTTCTCCGTTTCCTCTTGTATTATAATGAACATGCTGACAGTCGAATTAGCATGGTGTCACCATGGTGGTATGCTTCAGCGACATGGCTGCACAGCTGTCTCACTGTGATAGCACGCCACACTCGGTTAAAGGATCATAGTACAGCCAGTGAAACATGTGGGATGGTATGTAGTGAAATACGCTGAATGTGGCTTTATTTGGATCATTGTTCCTTTCTAGTAATTTCATTCAATCTTTAGGATTTTTTTTGCGGCATTGCCTGTTTTCTTTTTCTTTTTTTTTTTTTTTACAGGATTAGGAACAGAAACTGTACAGGAATATCTGCAGTGATGACAGCTGTAGTTAAATTGACTGAAAGGGATTCAAAGGGCTGTTTTTTGTGGCGCATCAGTGGCTTTTTTTTTTAAAAATCAATAACACATTTTATAACCAGGTTTGTTTGCAGTGACAGAAGCATGTTCAGTCTTATCTCGGGGTTCACACACACACAAACACACACACACACACACAAACACACACACCATGCTTGAGGCCTGCACCTGAGTCCTTGTACTGCAGGTGAGGGAAGTGAAAAAAAAAGCTCATTTTAATTGAGTCCCTGTGAGTAAGCATTGGAAGTTCAGCCATCACTCTCACACATGGCTCCTATTTTTACACACACACACACACTGGTGAGACCTACGCTTTAATAGGCTCCCCTGGGTTATAATGTTATTGTTGATTTCCTTGCAGAAGGCACAAAGATGTACATAATCAAATTCACATGTCGGCACACTCTGCACACATGCATGAATGCATGAACGCAACCAGATACTCCTCGCTCTTTCTTTGTCTCTCTCTGTCACTCGCACGCATACAAACACACACAAACACAGACAGACACACACACACACGTAGAGTATCAAGGTTTCCGACATCATTCTCTTCTCCTTGTCAAATTATTTCCATAAACATGAATAAAGCAGAGTCCGTGATAGTGTGAATGCGAATTAAGAAGAAAGAGTCTATTCAGAGAGAAATCATAGGATGAGTATTTAAACTGTGACTGTATAAAACCCTTTTTTTTTTTAGACTTAAATCAGTTAATAGAGTGCTTTAATGCAAACGGTCCCAAATGTTCTCCTTTTTAGGCACTTTATCTTGTCCAGTCAGCACGCGCCTAGTGAGGCAATAAAAAGCAAGTTTGTTGTTTGTGTCTCCTTCCTCCCCATCTGATTTATTGTGGGAGATATTTTTTATAAAGGAAAATTGCATCTGCGTCGGTAAAAGTTAAACAAGGACACTCACGCAGCAGTGTTTTATGTGTTTAGTATGATACAATTATATTGTTGATTACATACTAAATCTTTAGCACATTTTTAGGGATCTTGCACAAAGTTTCCCTTTCATTTTTCGTTAATGTCAACGCTCTTATTTGTTCACATTCATATGAGTAATCTAGAGCACTCTTCCCAAAATTAGATATATTTCAAGGACACATGTTTCAAATTTAAGGGACATGTTCATGAAAAAATGAAAAAAATGTTCATTTGTTATGAATTGTTGAATTGAATATGTTTTAGAATAAGTGTAATATGTTTTAGAGTAAGTGTAATGATTGGATTATTAATGATTCATGAGCTAAAGACAAACTATTGATCCACTGATTCCAATTAAGACAATAACATCCCATGTTATTGCACATGTATAGCTTACATAGAGCTCTCTGATGCTTTGACCCATCCAGACCTCAAACAGAGTATTTGCACACAGCATGTTACCCATGCTTATAATAAACAATCAGTCACTTTATAGTCATTTATTGTTGGATGTTTTCACTTAAAATTTAGAGAAAACATGAGAGAGATTTCAGAGAGTGTTGTTGCATGAGGCCCACTGCGCTGTGTGTACGACACAAGCTACCTTTTGTTTCATTTTAGCCAAGTGCCACTGTGACCTTGTGTGTCAGTGTCAATCACATTTGGGCCAAAAGAAAAACTGAGAGCATTCATGGCACGAACCCCAGAACAGGGTGTACTGCACATGCCTTGCTGCAAAAATATCTGAAAAATAGGCTCATGGGAAACTAAATAATTGTGTTATTATGAGTGAGTATGACATTCATAACTTTAACTACCCAAAAAATAAAAAATAGGATGTGAACCTGCTGTCCATTCAGTATTATCTTCATAGATAGCCCTCACAACAAATTAGTTGCAAATCTGACCATCCGTAACATTGAATGGACCTCTTCACAAAACAGCAAACAAAACAGTAATTTACATTCAGGATATGACAGCATACATTTTTACATACAATATGGACACTGAACCTTAAATATTCTTCCAAGATGTTGTCAAGATTGAGCCTAATAGTCCAGATTTAAATTGTAACTGCATGACGGGCAGTCAGCAGTTGGATCGATGCACAGTTGCACCTGATCAAATGTTCATTAGAACCATTCTGCTGCTGCTGCTGATCAATAACAAGGTCTATGAAAATCATTTTAAAGGAAGGTTGTTCTGTATAGCTAATGCTGTAAAAACAGTAGAACTGAACTGAGGTATTATAGATGTGCAGACGTGACTGCCTGTGGTTCTTCATGACTGGTCCATTAGTTGATTGTGTCATTATGAAAAATTTGGTCACTACTAAGTCTCTCCTCAAAGTTAATAACATACTTTCTGTCACAATGCATGAATTTATCTTGTAAATCTTTAGACTGAGAGGTGACTGGGATGACCGGTGAGGAGAGGTGGTTTATTTCAAAGAGCTGCAAGTGGAATTTTCTCCATTTTGGCTTTTTCTCAAAGGTCACTTGTGGTCACCGGTGGATTTCTTAGGACAGTGCCCAGAAAGATAATGTGGGTTTGTTAAGTTCTGGTGCAGACTGCTGCTGCTTTTGTCTTTGAGTGTTAATATCTTTAGTCTTCCGTTGAGGACATAAATATATCAATTTCTAGTCCTCTCATATTTTGGGCTGAAGCAGAAACTCCCAATATATATTTTTACAAAGACATTTGAGTATTCTTTTTATTATCTTGTAACCTGTTTATTTCCCCTCCATTATGTCCACTTGTAAACAGAGAGCTACTCCGCCGGCCGTCTTTTTTATTACCCTGAAGTTTACAATCACAAATCAAGTGCTCGCTGTTTATTTTCAAGTGTGTGTACCCACCATTAGGAAGTGTACCCATTTACTTGCTCATTGCCTACTGCCCTTGGATGGTTGACTGTGCACACACAGTACATTTCTTGTGCTATTAGGACTGACTTTTACATAAGTGGTTCCTCCATGAGTAAAAACGGGAGGCTGTTATGACGTGTTTAAAGAAAAAGTGGTCAGCAGCTTGTTACAGTGAGTCACTGAAAAGCACAGATATATAGGTATCTATGTTGAGGTTTCGTGAAAACATGAGCAACACTGATGATCAAAATGTTTGTTCCAGTGTTTTAATGTTTGTGTACAGAAAACTACATGCTTCCTTTAATACTTCAAATCTCCTTTGTTCCTCATTCCAACAGGCCTCTAAGCATCAATCGCTGCAAGAAAATTGTCTCTAATTTTAAATAACTAGACCCAGGAGTATCAGTTTCCTTGTTTGTGTCTCTCCTCTTTACCCTCCTCTCTGAGTTTATTGATGCAACATAATTTCCTGTAGATTTCACTCATAATGGTTAAACATATATTGTAGAGCCTTTTATGTCCACGCTTGAAGATGAAATAATCTCTGCTTTGGCTGTGGTCCCGCACCAGTCATGGAGCCTCACTAAGAAATTAGCTTTAGGTGTTTTTATAGACATGACGAGGGAACATTTTTCTTCACTTAATTATTGTACGACATTTCTGACCCCCTCCCATGACCCTCTCTAATTTGCATGTCCCTCAGACTGACGAACAGATGAGGTAATCATTTTTCTCCTCAGCTTCTTTTACAGGCAGTGGGAGGGCCATAAAACACATTTAAAACTTGTCATTAGTATTCATCACGCTAGAGATCGAAAGAAGTTTGGACTGGACAATAAAATTACCTCGCAGACTTTTTTTTTTTTAGCTGAAAGTGCCTGGAAACAACATCTGCACGTGATCAATTATTCTATAAGAGTGTAAAAAAAATTGGGATAACAGGTTCACACAATACAGGTAATATGATTATAATACAAATGATCAGTAATTACTCACGTTAGGCCATGCATGTGTGGCAATTTACTTCTAGTGGTGGTATTGTTATTAACAGTGATTGCGAAAATCAAACCAACATTTGCCATAAGCAACAATGTTTTATGTCATGAACAATCAAACAAGAGTGCATATTTAGTTGTACAGTGCTTTTGACATTATGGGCAGGTTGAGGTTAAAATGTGATAAAGGTCAGTGTTTTGATTGATTGGCTGCATGTCCACCAGTTACATAGCATGGCAGCCAAGCGCTTCACTAAAATGCCATGTTTTTTGTGAGGAAAGGGATGTGAAGTTGCTACAGGTTTCATTTTAGAACCTCTTGTTGTTTGCACAGTCGAGCTAAAAAAAAGTTTAAAAGTTACTGCAGTTTTGCCACGTTTGGTCTCTATTTGATGAGTTGTGAAATTCATGAAGGAAACTTGTTACTTGTTACACACGGTGCCAGTTTTGTTTTTTCTCTGTGTAAATTATGTTTACAAGACAAATTAAGGTTCATTCTCATTATCAAATGTGATATGAGGATGTGTATCCCCAAAACTGACAGAATGCAAGAAGCCGACGTGTTATTTGGGTAATTACTAGATTGCACAGAAAATCTAGCTCGCTTTGATACATTTCATCCATTTGTTGATACAAAGCCAGCTTTGCAGAAGAAGAGCAGGGTGCCAAACTCCATGCTAATTTAACCATATGGCAGTTCAAAACTCATGCATCATAATCACGCAGTTAAGCAAGCTCACGTTGTATGGAAGATAGCACATGTTGGAGATCTTTGCACAATATCTGGCACTTATTTTGTGACCAGTTCTGCACTTTGCTTACTTGAACTTTGATCTATCTGATGGTTTGCCCTTGTGATCTCTATTGATTTTAAGTAGTATTCTGTGGTGTCTGATTTTCATTTTGCTTTATATCTGGCTGCACTTACACATTGGCATTTTGGTGCCTTGCCTGTGCTGTGCATATTCATCTGTATTGATCTGAGGATTACACATCCTATCTCCACTTTTGAACTTTACTCCGAAAATTGGAAACCTTGAAGTTAGTGTCACTGCAGCTACTGTATATGTATGCGCTTGAACTTCACCTTGCGTTCTACCAACATGGATGTGAGATTATTATTTAGGCTACCAACAGAAATATATACATACATATATATATATATATATATATAAATATATAATCTAAGCTAATCAGAGCAGAGCTGCACATCACAGCTGATACACAAATGCACACACACACATACACACACAAAGGTGCAAAGGCTCAGTGAAACGCACACAGGCACTTTGCACATACTTTCACTTTGGCAGCTGATCTAAACTGGGCCAGGCAGGGCCTTGGAGGGAGAATGAAGCAGGACAGAAAGTACAGCAGCCAAATGGAGAGGTGGAGGGGCCAGAGGGCTGGTGTGACTGGGGAAAAGGGAAGAAATAGGAAAAGGGGGAGAGTTATGGGGAAAAGAGACGTGAGAGGGAAGAGAAAGAGGACAAAGTTTATGTGGCCCCTTCAGGTTAAAAACACACTGACTTTTAAAGTTTCTTTCTCATTTTGCTCTTTTCAGATGAATGCATTTACAGAATTCTCCCTTAAGATGCTTAGACACACTGTATAACACTGTCAGTGACAATTTTATTTAAAATTTTAGGTGGTTAAGTCACAAGAATCTGAGCTGGAGGAGTGAAAAAATCTGTTCACGAATGAAGGACTGTCTAGACAATGTATCAGGATATGTACCCTGTTTGCATTTCTAAAGTATGTGTTTAATATTCAAACCAGTTTGCACCTCTTTCCCACAACCATTTGGATATCAGTACACTTTGTTTTCTTTTCTTACCTCTTAATCTTACATTGCTTTGTCTTCTCACATGGCTTCGAGTTTTGAATTGCTAAATCAAAGGCAGTCATGACCAGACTTAAAGCTGCTAAGGTACAAATGTCCCAACGCCTTTTGATGCCGGAGCATGTCTGCTCTCTTACAGCCTTTGCAGTTTGGGTCCTAAACTTGAAGTGTATTACAGAAGTCAAACAAAAGGTGTTTGCTTACGGTCTAGCACTGGGCCCTTTTTGGCCCATCTTAATGGCACATCTTTAATAAATATTTATAGGGGCCACTGGGGGATATTAAAAAACATGACATGCTAAGACGGCTTTATTCCCATGAAGATCCGTATCTACGTAGAGTAAGACAACAGATGGGGCGAGGTAGTACAGGCTGGGCAGTCATTTGTTTGGTGATGGCAGGCCAAGAGATGACTTTGGCAAGGACATGTTTGATAGACGTCTGTTACGCAGTCTATGTAAACAACGAATGCGACAACGTTAAGGACAATACAAGGGCTGTTTCTCATGAAAGAGCATTACTGAAGAAAAAATTGGAGGATGTTTATATGTATTGTTATTGTATATGTATACGATTAACTGTCAGTATTATTCAGCTATAAAAAAGTCAGCAGTTTTTAAACAAAATTCAGGAGGTACCTCAGCTTATTGCATCTGACCTCTCCCTCTTTCTGTCTCTCTCTCTCTGTGTACACATGTATAGCTGTACCTTTTGAAGACTTTGAAGCTTGTGCATGTTGCATGTTCTGCATGGTGAAAGTTTAAGGGCTTGCAATAAGTTAGGAAGGAAGTATATGATAAGAAATATCTCGGGAACAGTACACCACCCTGCGAGATAAGACATTGCTATTGATGAGAGACAACTCATCAATTGCAAAAGATTTGCGGCACATATTTATGTCAACTTGTGTTTTCCATCGCCATGGCAAGAATTCCTATATGAGCCATCTGATGTGAATAATAGCGTCAAGTTATAGCTCAGCACTTATAATCACTGTTTATGTAATTTTGTAATGCCATTTTAAATTCTGACAGTACTGTATAAAGGTGATTATATATATAATACCATAATGTCATGACTGTGACAGTATAATTGGTGCAGGGATGAATGACGTACTTATACATTTAACAAATTCACAGCTGAAAGTACAATTAGAACCTGTTAATGTGGCAAGCTCTCTCTCACTGACTTTCTATGATAATATATCTATATATATATGTATATCACGGCCCGTCTCTTTAGATGTAGTGTGCAGAAAGTTTCTGACGCCCTGTACATGCAACTAAGCAGATGTTGAACTAATAGTTCCAGTTTTTAAATACAACGTGAACAAACATCATACATTCAGTTTTGTGATAAGAGACACTGATTCTTGAAAGTTCATGAAAGTCAAATGAAAGAAGAAACAAATAAGAGTACTTAGATTTGATTTATATGTTTATTAAGAAAGCACATCAACAATAAGCACATGCATAAATTATATTTATTGTATGTATCATATGATAGGAAACAGCTAATACATGAATATAAATTAACTATGTGTAGAATTGTGGTCTTAAATGTCCTGTTTTCTCTCAAACTCAAAATAAATCAGACAAAAAGAGAGAGTATATATTTGCTGTATTCACAAAATCTACAGAACACATCTGGATTGAAAAAGCAGCCTCATTATGGTCAATAATCCCATTTGTCAGTATAAGTAAGACTCTTTGCGATGCTGTAGGGACAAACACAACACACACACATACCGGTTGTCACATGAGGGGGACTAATGTCATAGTTATGGTTATATTACATGTTACAATGGGTAAGTCTCCTAAAAATCTATATAAGTCAGTGCAATGTCTTCTTAAGTGCAAAAACAGCTCAGTGTGTGACAGCTTCCAGAGAGACAGGTGAGGTAAAGTACTTCTGTACTGTAAACTCAGTAAACGCTCAGTTGTCAGGAATAGTTTGCACTTTAAATTTGAAAGAAGGTGTGGGACACAGTGTCTGCCGAGCTCACGGCGGTGGTGTGGACTTCAGTGTCAGACTTCCACAAACAAACAAAGATTTGCAGACACAGCAGCTTTTCCAGATCATAACTGCAGCAACGCCACCGAACCTGATGTCAAACCACACCTTTAATGAGACACTAAATGTGCCGAGCCGAGCAGAGTGTAACTTTAATGATGTGCATGATTCGGAGTCTTCCCCGCGTGTCTGCCTTCTATCAGCAGCCTCGGCTCAGGACACTCTGCTCTTTTCAGGGGTAAAAAATTTTGCACTGCACTCTTTATTTTTTACCCTTTGCACCAGTGTCGCCGCTGTGCTGGATAGAAATAGACTGGCTTCTGTGTGTTTTATTAATTATTTTTTTTAAGAATTGAAATTCACACAGTGCGAGCTTTAACACATGCTGCACATTGTCAGAAAATGTATGATGGATTTTTTTTTCCATTACAGACACTAGTAATGATTCTAGAGCTTGGAGGAAAAACACACAGGATATATGTTGGATCTATTCCTGTATATTTATTTTGATTTAACTCTCTGGTTATATATAGATAGATACGAGAAGACCTGGTCAGGGACTGGCATAAACTCAGGTAGATTAGGACCAGTGGCACATTGGTTTTTGCCATCTGATTTGTTGAAATAAAATGTCTATTCTCCTGTAGTATAACACCCCACTCACGGCGACCATTTGTTTCATGCACTCCATATTGTGTCTTAACCAGCTACTGCCATGCTTTTTTAGACTTTGTGGTGCCGTGTGGTATTTAATGGCACTTATTACGACCCCTAAGGATTCATTAAAATTAAGATGCATCTCTGATTATGTTTAACATCTGCTTCATATTAAAAGATGCGCTCCCAGGTCACAAACCCCCCGGGATACTCTCTCCCTTGATGCTAAGAAGACATTTGACCATTACGGATGGATTAATTAAGGCCTTTGCTTCCCAACATTCAGGTTTAAATAAAACCTAATTTTCATAATTGAGCATTTTAATATCCTGTCTACAGTTCAGTGGTGACAGGTGATGCATGCATGTTTCGTGTTCAGAGTCTCCAGGCTCTCCCGGGCTCGCCCCTGAGAGTTGTCTTTTATCTCCCGTATTATTTCCCATGTCTCTGGAGCCCATTACCAAAGCAGGATGAGTCCGCGGGCCACCAGCTCCTCACCATTTGTGATACGACCCATTTTGTCCCTTGCTCTGCGTCTTGATTTTCATCCCTAAATATTGTGTAATTTCCACACCGAGATATACTGTGGGGAGTGCCACCGTCGTGAAGATGCCGCATAAATCGACTCGGCACACTCTGACGAGGAGGCGGCAGACGGACAGAACCAGCCATTTAATGTTTTATCTGAGATCTTCTGAGGAGAACCCCCCCCCACCACCACCACTTCTCAATAGGTTCCCTTCTTGTAGTGAACGTCTCAGCTTGGCCATTAATCAAGTCATATCAGTGAAACGTCTCAAAAGTTTGCTGAAGCTAAATGCAACTCATCCATCACATTACTGAGAGGCTTCATATGTAAGCGATGTAGACATTTTTCTTCACCATCCCTTGTCAGCGGGGGGATATGATCTATATGCAAAGTCTGGTTCCACCCACTCTTGATTAGTTTGTGAGATCCTCCAGAAAGAAAGAGCAAAGACAGAAGGTGGAAAAACAGCGAATGGTAGAGGTGGAATAAAGGGAGGGGGAGTGGGCAGGAGCGGAGAAAGGGAAAGGTGGAGAGAGATGTAGAAGGAAAGACAGATGGAGGGGTGAGGGGGAGATTGGGTTACTTGCAGATAACATCGCTGTGTGATAGATTCTTGTGGAGACTAAATTGGGCTCGTGGGCTGAGAGGGAATCAGTCTAAGTCCTGAGTGACAGGCAAAGAGAACCCTTATCAATGACTAGTGACGGGAAATTGGACACCTCCTGAATGGCCTCATGATAAAGCTGCTCATTTGTGTGTGTTTCTTGAACGGTACACAGCGCGGCGATCGATAATTCTTTGACATCAATTCAAAACGTGCCATTTCATTCTTTGTCTAATCTGTATTTAGGCTGACATAGATATTAGTCTGACCATTACAGCTGCACTTTAAAAAATGAACAGCAGGCCGCCACAGACACACGGAGCCTCGTGGTATAATATTTTTATCTTGAGTAACATCTGTAGCTAAGACTTACCAATCCTTGACAATCATCTCATCTAAAGGTAAAGAGCGGTCAAATTAATGGAGTAGTTCACATTAAAGCGCTAATGCAGTTCATTGTAACTGTTTATAAAATGAGTGGATGTTGATTTCAAAAATATTTTAGTTATACGAGGGTAGTTAAAAAGGTTAATAAATATATTTAAGATTTCATGTGCGTGTTTGAATGAATATTGTGAAAGAAGAGCACACGATTGATCACTCATTGGCACTAAAGTATCTTGTGTGATGTGATCTGTACCTTTTCATTCATAGTGATGAAGGTGTTGAATGGAGTGTTGATTACACTTGAAAAGGAATGGTTTGAATGTTGTCGTTGTCATTCACTGGTTTGAATGACAATGTTTAAGCAGATCAATAGAGAGGAAATTATTATGACTTATGCATTCTCCAGTATGTGCATAGACTGGTTTTTACCCAGGCCGAACCATCAGGACCTGAGCTTGTTCAGTGGCGTAAAGTGAAGATTTGACTGTGGAGGAACCAGCAGCGCGGTGTGGCCGGCCGCAGGGTCCATCTGCAGGAGATAACATCGTCGATTCCTCTCTTCATCCACAAACAGATAAGACTGACTCTCAAAAATCTACCCGGGTAGTTCGAACACAGACATCACAAGAACAAAAGACTTTAGCTCCCTTCTCTTAAGGAGCAGTGCACATTGGACTTTCCTCTTTACTTTTGTGAACAACCCTCCAACATAGACACCATTATTTAATTTTCATTTTATTTTAATTATGTTTTTGGGCCCATTTATTGTGCAACTGTGCACATTAGTAAGCCAGCTTAGTTAGGCAGGGTCTCTCTGCTAATACATGCTTTCAGGCTCTGCAGCCGTTCCCAGACTTTACTGATACTGGCCTGATGTTAAACCATCATCAACATACTTACCTGCGGTAACCGTCACACATTCCTTTAATAAAGCGTGTTACTGTAATGACAAGGTGGCCAGAAAGTCACGGCAGCTCCTTCTTTGTCTTTGTCGAGTCAGTGCACTTGTCCCCGTTTTCACCTTGCTCCCCCGCTCTGTCTCTTTTTCCGTCGGTGCTCACTGTCCCACTAAACTGGCTTTAAGAGCTCCGACCAGATGGCTCAAGAAAATGAATGGCTGTGCCTGCACATGTGGATGTGAGTGCCTGTGTGCGCGGTGACACATTCAGGGTTAAGAGGGACATTAGTGAAAAGTGATTTTGACAACCCATCAGGGAAAGAAATTTCTTAGTCCTTCACCTCGTTCATTCATCTCTATCTCTATATCTCTCCGTCACTTATTCAGTCTTTGCCTTTGCTCTCTATATTTTGCATGAGCATCTATTTAGTTCTCAAACAGGGTTATTTTAAAGTGCTGTCTGGCGTGCCGTAATGCCGTGAAGTAAAATTAGCACTGGGGAGAACATAAAGGGCATAAACACCTTCTTTTTACAAGCTGAAAGGAGGAAAGATGGGCCACTTTCATTTGGATGAATAAGGGTGGTGTGGAGTTGTTATTTCTATTGGCTGAAAGAAATATTTAATTTCCAAGTTAATGTCTTTTAAGGTTGTACATTTTCACCAGCGCTGTACACATATATTTCAAAAGACCACATCAGTTTTGTATGATAAATTATACCTCAGCTCTCCCTGATGTAAAGCACACATTTGAAAAATACAGTAATTGTGTCACTCCATTTGATCTTTTTCTGAAGATGAGAGGGAATTAAACAAATTGTGATTACATAGATCCTCTCTACCTGTCAATTGCTCAATCAGCATCATTCCCCATTTGAGACACCAGTCAAAAGCACATAGCAGCGGCCTCTCCAAGGAAACTTAGTTATTGTTTTGACTGGAGGGAAAAAATACAAATTTTAATATCTTACTTTCATAATGTTTCCCCTTGCAAATGTTGGTCAAACTGAATCAAACCGCTTCTGCGTCTCACTTTAAGACATCTTTGTTATTGGAAACTTAATGGTTATATCGGTGTTGACATACCTGCACATGCTCTGTTTGCATTCATGTGGAAGGCCATAGATACATGTGGCAACACAAGGTAGAGCTTGGTGTGACTAGAAGTATAATGGAAATTGATTTATCATGCGACATAAATATACAGCATAGATAAATGATAAAGAGGATTCATAGTGCATATTTTTCCTGAGGGAATTCACTTCTCTTCTATGTCACAGACATATTAATCACCTCCGGGAGGGAGAGTGACAGCATGATAGTTTCATGAATTAATAAAGCTCTTGCTATACAACAAAGCCTTCCGGTTAATCCAAATAAGGTCATAACTCAGTTGCATTTGTTTGCAAGAAGTCACACATGTACTACACGCCCCACACACACACACACACACACATACACGCACACACACAAAATGCACCTAGCACTGCTCTACTGCAGCATTTTTCATTGAGAAGATAGCACAGTGTTAATACTTATTATTCCAAAACAGTGGGGAGGTGTCGAGCTCAGCAGTCTGCCCATTTTTTAATAAACAGCGCACTGCTGAGCTAAATCATATCACAGGGCTTGTGTGCATTTCTGTTGGTGCATGTGTTGGCATGAAAGAAACACAGTACACACACAGGGGCGAGGCAGAGCGAGAACAAACGATTTTGTGTTTATACTGTTTAAAGCGAAACAATGAAATTGCCTAATTGGATTCATGTCCTGTTTGAGTGGATTAAAAAATATTAGCACATCTTTAATTTTGAATTGCGAACACTGTGAACTTTGAGCGGCGAGTTTCTGGTGCTGCTGGGAAGGCACAGCGAGAGCAAAATGATGAAACACTTCATTTGCAGCTGTTCCCACTGACAGAGGCGCCAAGCTGCACATTGCAAGCTAAGAGGGAGAAAGTGAAATCCTGAGCCGCACCGTGTACTTTAAAAGAACACTCAGCATTGAGGAACTATCGTGATTGACTGATAATGATGCAATGGAATTTGTGAGCACGTCACGGTAATTTTAATCAGTCACCAATTAAATTGCATGTTTGTTTTTTTTTTCAGTGACGAGTTAATGTGTTTATTTGTGGCCATAATAACTGCAATATGATGGCAGTGATAAAAATAAGCTTTGTTTTAATCTAATTCATACATGCAACTGTTATGTTACATGTATTTGCTGCCCCACTACCCACGGCTGGGAGAATATTTCTTCAGGGGAAGTAGCTCTGGAGACCGACCTTCAATAAGCAGCTGCAGTGACTCAAATTCAGCCGGCACAAACCGTAGAGTCTGATCCCAATCTGCCCTGACTCCCTGCTGAAACTTTCTGTTGCCGCTGGTACAAAGGTTAGACTCGACTCTTCCACTGACCACCAACCTGTTGTGCTGGGCTGCTCAAGTAGAGTTCTTCATGATCATCAGCCAAAAGCAAGATATAGCTTGGTAGAGAGGCCAATATAAAATGTGACATTATAAGCCGGACGTATTACAGTAATATCAGCTGTGAATGTTGTATCTCTATGGACTGTAATGGCACAACAATATGTTTTATTATAGGAGTCCCCAATACGATATATTCTCTACTGTACATACGGTTGTATGTTCATGTGGTTTTTCACATTCTGAATTTATTTTTTGGTCAAACTCTAAAATAGTGGAAACAAACCTACCATCAACTGTCTATCCAGTGTCATGAAATTATTAATTAATTCAGTCCCGAGAGACAGAAGCCTATTGTATATTCAGGTGTGCAGTGTTATCAAAGAGATAAGGACACCTGTGCATCTGAAGCACAGTTCTGTGAGGAAATGACTGATTTGCTTGTAAATATCTCCTGGAATGCGAGGCACATAATCCTATAGTGGGAAGGCAAACACATTATGGTGAAAGACATTCTGAGGTCAGGCACGTACTGTAGGGTCTTAAGTTATGGATGAAAAGTCAAAATGTTGTGAGATGTTTGCAGTTTTTCTAATAAGTGAGTCTCTGTGTTTCCATCTGTTCAGCAGATCTGGCTGCACACAAGCCGCTTTTACTCTACAGGAAAGCACGCTTCTTCAGAGTCTTTATATATTTAACAGGTCATCCTTGTGCGGTCATTTTCTTGGTATGCAAATACTTCATAATGAATGCTGCTCTAATAATAGCGATAACTTTCTTATTACCAGAAGAATCCTATTTAGCAAATCATCGTTTCTGCATTGTGACCAGTAGGTTAGTGACGAGTTAAATTGTATGTATGTCAGCTGCCACCTGTGAATATAAATAAAGAAGCTGCATTTTATGGGGAGAATGAACTGTTCAGTGTTAAAGCTGTAGTGGGAATTCTGTATGAAAATATATTTATTTCATATTTGCTCCTCTTTCACAGGCAGATAGTCTTGGAAAAATCTGGCTCCACCTTTTGCTCTGAATGCCATTTACAAGAATCAACCATGCCAAGTAACTGGACAAAGAACCTCTATACTACTAAGCAATGAGAAAACTTCTGTGAGCAATGACTTACATGACAAAGTGAAGTAAACAAAAGAAGACAAGTGACACAAGCAAGCTAAAAAGAAATACTGAGCGACCCTGCTGGGCGTCCACTCTCCTCTAAATGCTGCAGACTGCAGCTTTAACTAAGTGCAGCTTGTTATTTAAGAGACATGGTGCTGTGCTGTGTCACTAGAAACACTTAATTTAATTAGTTGCCACTGCCACAATTTCACTAAGATTACAGTGATTCTATATTTTAATATTCAGCATGAAATGCAGTTTCACTCCCTGCTTAATGAGCAGAAATTGAAAAAAAAATCTTATCTGGGGAATGTTAATTGCAATCATGGTGATTCCCAAATAACACAAATAAATTAATCTGTTTAATGTGTGTGACGCATGTGTGAATGCAGATCAGCTCTGACTACAGCTCATTAATACACTTATAGACTTATACCAAACTAACTTTAATAAGCTCACACTGTATGTTTTTGAGTTGTGGTAATTTCCCTCTCTTGCAATTAAAAAGGGAATCAAAGGTTATGACAGAGGAATATTCACTAACAAGAGAGCGGTTGACAGGTGCTGAATGACATGACAGCAGAGAGTCGAGACGGTTCCTTTCAGGGTCCTTTCATTAGCATTGATTTCTTAGCAACACCGTGGCAACGGCATAAAAGCTGGACTCCTGCTATCTAACTCACAAGCAGGGGGTCTCTTGACAGAGACGGCAGCATTTAGTCAGCTCAAAGAGGATGTGACATGCTAATCCCTCCTGGTCTGCAGCATCTGCTTAATACTGACCCGTGTCCCCGTGCACTGGCGGCAGCCCTTGCCATAACATCTGTTTAAAGGTGACCCTGACCCCTGTGTAGTACCTTGGTGTAAAGTCGTACCTTTCTCTCGACATAGATCATTACCTCTGGCCAAACCGCAGGATAGCGTGTGTGGATTGAGAAGCATGTGGAGTCAGAGCTCAGTGAAAAACATCTGGTTCATCATGACACTTTTGCCCCGACCTCTGATAGAAGCACAACTTTTTCAAGCCCCTTTTTCATTCGTACAGCTGGGTGGTGTCTGTCTGCTGGGTCTCTGTGAAAGGTGAATTATTGTTCTAATGCAATGAGTTTAGGGAACTGTACAGTGACTTTAAAATGTTCTGCCAAAGTCTTAACTTCTTTGTGATTCTGGAGTTTTTAAAGTAGGACAAAATCAAAATTTTTTTTTTTTTTATCAGGCAACGTAATCTGTATTTTCATGACACCAAAATGGGCTCCGAATAGCTCCTTTTGAATTATTCAGATCTGTCAACGTCTCTGTCTTCTGTTCCATCTTTTTGCCACAGTGGTCCTGAGAGCTCAGGCACGGCAGCTTAAAAAAAAAACAGACAAAATACAAGCAAATCAAGAGAACGTCGTCACCAATTTGACAACATATAGGCAGCATTTGGGGAAAAAACTGCCACAAAGTGACAAAATACAACTTACTACAACAAAAGCTGCAAGTTGCGCAGAGTGGAAACTGTTTCCAGGGGACACTAGAAAAGGAATGAACACGACTGGGACGCGTTTGTTATTGTGGTGGTTTGTGATCCGTGAAGTTATTGAGGGCTATTTATGGTATATAATATATAACTATTTATGGTATTGGAAAAATGGTTGAAAGCACAAATGTCAGTATAGAAGAACATATGAGACACGGATCAGATCAGACCAAAAAGCACCTGATGAAGTGATTGACAATAATACATAATATGACATGGAATTCAAAATAGAAGATTCAGTAAGCGGAGTTTGTGTTTGTCCGTCTCTCAGAGAGGGGAATAAAGGGGAGAAACAGTGAAAGAGAATGATTTTTGGTTTGTACTTCACAGCAATTACATAACACGAGCCGTCAGCTCTGATGGCGAGTGGCAAGTGTGTGTCCGTGTGTGTTAATCTGCGCAGCACATACGCGTATGAAATAGAGACAAAATGCTATCGGTTTTAATAAACTATCAAAACTCCTCAGCTATTTAATGAGGCACCACCGTTCAGACCAACCAAGCACACGCACACACACATACACACACACCATTTACAGCCGCAGAGCTCTCATTTAACACTGTGCTTTCTCATCATTTGGAGCTGTGCCCTAAAACGCACAGCCTGGAATGGACAAACCTGAGGCCTTTTATATCCTCCATTAGTTGTGCAGCAGATATAAATTAGCAGTATCACTGCAACCACGGCAGCATCCAGCCAAAGGCCGACTAATGCTCTGAAATCCTCCATAAAGCTCACATTCCACCATGATATACTCCTACAACACGGGTATCCCACGTAAAATGAGCTTCTTAGGCATTTGGACAGACATACAGTGATGTTTCGGCTCTGTGCCGCTATTACTTCAGATGTGAAACTGCACAGCTGCTATTAGTTTCATGTCCAGACTGTCAGCTTTAATGGATATGCTCTAGCGCATGAAAGGAGCGGATGGAAAACTTCTGCCACATTTTGTCAACTTTATCCAGTGCCAGTGCACCATAAGATGTGCAGATTACCACGATGAAAGAGTGATAAGCCTATTTTTACACGCAGATTTGTTAACAGTAAAATGGATTCCTGTGCCTGCTCAGATATCTTTAAGCGGACTTTTTTTTAGGCATGTTGTCTTTCTATGACCATATGGAGGGAGATAAGAAAAACACAAGAGAAAGGGGGTGATGCACTGTGGCAAGTTCCAGGTTGGAGTGACACCAGGAACATCATGCTAACATGGTCATAAACCACAGGATGTCTCTTTTTAAACGTTTATTTTCTCAATGTTAGCACGCTAGATGTGAATAATCCCTCAGAAATACCCTGCTTCACACTCATATAGTTGCACACACATCAACCACCTGCTTTTCGCCGCCACAGTCTTATCTGCTGGCCACTGAGGAGCCCAAAATGAGCAGGCGAGATTTGCTCACCTCAGTGATGGGTAATGAGATATTGACATACACAAACGGGTGATATCACAAAGCTCTGCCGCTTTTCCGATGGCTGTGGTATCTATCGCACTCCGACCTTCGCTTTGTGGCCTCACGTTAGTTATTTGATTCTTTTGTCTGCTTAGGTTTTTATTCTCCGAAGGTCGTTGAAGTGCGGCTGACACGTGTGTCCTGTTGAGCTCAGGCTTCGTGTTCCTGTGTTGCCGTCACTGGCAAATGCAAAATGCAAATGCAAGTGTGTCCAGGCTCTCTGACAACTTAAATGCTCCGACCATTTAAGGCACAGTGACTTGCAAAACGGCATCCGCTTGCACAGATCAGATTCTTCTCCTACCTGCTTTCCCCCCCTCCTCTGAAGTTTATTTTGTTTTCACAGCACATGAAAGCGCTCTATATTCACCGCATGTCTCCCCGACATGGGGCGACAGCGCCTGTAAACAGCCTTAACTGGAGGTCACCTGCCTGGTCACCTCTGGTCTCTGACCTGAACTTCAGAAAAGTCAAAGAGGTGTTGCTTGAGGATCTCAGTGTGTTCATGGGCTCATGTGGGGAAAATTCCCTCAAAGTAAAGCTTGTAGACATCAAAGCCTTTTTTTTCCCCGCACAGATTCTCTCTGATGGCATCTTGAAGCAAACAGGCCATAGTGTGTGTGTGTGTGTGTGCGTGTGTGTGTGTGTGTGTGTGTGCGTGTGCGTGTGTCTGGACCATGTGTAAGTGCGGTTGTGGCTACACATGGTCAGCACAATTACCGAACATCAAAGGCTGCTAATATCTCTGCTGTCATCCCCTGGCCGATCCCTCCAAACTGAGTCATCCTGCGAAGCGAGCGGGAGATCTGGCAACACAGGATACCGCAGAGGAGGACGGAGAGGAGGGATGAGGAGGGAAATGAAGATGAGTAAAGGGGCCTGCGTTGAGGGCAGGCGATATAATGGTGGAAAGCGATTAAGGGAAAGATTGGGATTGATAGAGGGATGGAACGAAGTGGCTCTGACTGAGGGGACTGAAAGGAGGCGACCGGAGACGTGGGCAAGTGAATCCACATCATAAAGATGAGGAAGGTATTTGCATATGGAGCGGCTGATACCTCCGAGACGGCTCTAGCTCTCACAGCTGGCAGACTGACAGCACTGGGCAGGTGCGAGGCTCGGCACCGTGGCACATTCAGAAAGTGACACTTAACGAGAGTTTTGTGTGTGTGTGTGTGTGTGTGTGTGTGTGTGTGTGTTGGGGGGGTGGACCATTCATCTTAAGCAGCCCTTTGTGCAGCAGCCTTCAAAAATGGAGACATACTGTATCAGTTCCCTCTCTTTTCCCCAGCACATCCATCTGCATCCTTCTATCTAATTGCCGCTCCCGTCTCTACCATTTTCTGTTCTTTCTCTCCGAAAAAGTTAAACCATAGAAGCAGGAAAGCGTTTTATCGACTGAACGGTGCACATGTGGTACGTTGCTGCGCTGATGACTGATTTTGCTTTTTTATACCTCATTTCATTATCTTTGGATCTCAGCTTTGGATCACAGCGTCGTACTTGAACATGTTTCACATGTCACTTTGTTTGCTTGGCCAAGAGGGGGGCTATTCTTCATTCTGAAACAGTCTTGCTCTGACAAACCTAAATGAAAGCATCAATCAATACCCCCCCACCTTTGCTTCCCATCGTTCTTTATCCCCTTGTCATTTCACTGCTGGCGACAAAGCAGCAGATTTTAAATGGGTAGCACAAATTGGCAAGTTAAGGGCAATATATGGGCAATATATTTTGTCATCTTTCTACAGTTTAATATAACATTTCTGTATGCTGTTTTGCTGCAGGGCTTTTTGAATGGGCGGTCAAATTTACCCTTATCAGCAAATCACTCTGTAACTAGACAAATTCGAGGTCATCCATTATGTATTTGAATGTTGGGCCTTAGTACCCGGCTCCTTTTTGTGAAAAGAATACTGATTGCCCTCTTTTCACTAAGACGTGTGGACAAATCCAATATTTATTGCGGGAAGTGAAATAACTGAGAGCAAGAAATGAAAGCTTGTGTTTGTCTAAGTCTAAATTTTAAGGCTGTAAGTCTTCTGGGTTTCCCAATAATGAGTTTCACTGTTGTTGCTTTGAAGAAATTAATGTATTTTATTTAAAAAAAATCTCCCTTGTTAGGTAATATGGTTAGGGGATGTAACTTCACTTTAACATTACATTTAGGGTGTGATTGGCCATGAAGCATGCTGTTGGCAAGGTTTTGAATATAGGCGCACAAAAGTACAGCGGCGGGTTTAGGTTTTGTGACAGCTCAGTGGACTGTGTTGTATACTGTTCATTCATTGCATGGCTTCAAATCCATTGTTGCCTGTCATCCCACCTGTCTCTTCCATCTGTCCTGTTATTCTCCCACACCGTCTAACGAAACTGGAATGCCACGAACGAACAACTTTAAGGAACTTTGGGGAAGTTTCACCCCACCCTCCCAAAGAATGCAAAAACTTGTTATGGGGGGGGAAATTATTGGCTGTAAAATCTGCTTGACAAATAAGGAAGGATTAAAAAAAAAAAAACATTCATGCAAAACAACATTTCGCATGAAAAGCTATCTCTGTCTGGTCTTCCTCGACCTCCCTGTCCCAGTTCGCAAAACTGCTCTGATTGATTGAGTGGTAATTGAGTTTTTCGCCGGCCCCCTCACTTTTCATCAGGAGAAGAATCACACCTCAGCTGTAGAAATGCGACCCTCTCCAGGCAGCATTTATTCCTGACAGGTGGGCTGATTGCAGCTGCTTTCTTCAGTCTAACATGACGTCTTTTTGCCATTACTTAATTTCCCCCTCAGTCATCATCCGCCGACGCACTGCAAAGGGCGGGCACCCCTCCCTCCTGTCCATCGGGCTCGGTTGCGTCCACACCTTCTGTCAGTCTGTCCATTTTCATATTCTTACATCCTACTCTTCGTGCACTCCTAACTTTCTTTACATTTATGCACATTCGCTAACTGTCTGGACGCTGCTGGGATGCAAACGATCACATGGTCAAGTTTTAAAGGATTTTTACCTCACCACTGTGAGACATAGCCACATCCTGAAGCAATACCCTAAATCTGACCAAACGTACAAAATGCTTTTACATACAGATCTTGTTATTGCACTTTAATACGGTTCATGCTCAAGTGCTTCGGTTCTAGGGATTTACTGTGATATATTTCAAAATCTAAAGCTGTAAGAAAAGTGTAGAAGCTATACTTATTATAGCTCTATATTATAGTGGCTTCCATTTCCCTACACTGTGTCTTTGAAATCGGTTTAGGGGATCATCGTGGATACGAGCGAGGGTTCATTCGAAAAAAGTGACCTCGGGCGGAAACTTTAAGACATCATCTCCTCCAACTTTTGCTGCCCTCAGTATCTTTCCAGCTCTCAGATGTCAGAGTCTGCAAGTGGTATTTCTGCATCAATATGGACGTTAATGTCAAAATAAGTCCCAGCTTTTCCTCAATCTTCTCAATGATGTTTCCCTGCGTCACTCTGTCGTGATTTACTGTGACTCAGTTTAAAGATCTCATATGGCGTGTCACAGGTGGAGCACTGCAGCCTTGTACAGACTGTTGACTAATAGGGGAAAAACACTGCTCAGACAGCTGAAAGACTCCACATGACAAACTGAATGGCATCATAGCACCGGTGCGACAGCATGCAGATAGGGGAGCTAAAAACGCAACATGAATTATTCTTGGTAATAAAAATTCATGAACATGTACCTGTGCGTGTGTTTGCTCGTGTGTGTTTCTGTGTGTGTGTGTGCGTGCATGTGGATCCTTTTTTCCAAAGCAGCCGTATTTATAGGGTATCAGCAGTGCTTATCTCTCAGTTCGGTTCGCTGTGCTAAGAGGCTTCCAGGAGCAAATGGATGACTAAAAAAAATAGAAAATAGAAAAATAGAATCAGGCTCATACAGATGTTTTTGGCAACTATTTATTCAACATTTTTTTTAAATGTCATACATGACAACGAACCTCTAAATTAAATATAATAAATCCCACACACAATGGGACAGAAACACCTCCATTACGGTGCTATAAATTGAATCAAGCCCTCTCAGTACAGCTTGATATGAAATCCTTTATTTCACCAAGGTACATCAGAAGCTGTGAACATGTGTCTAGCTCTAATCCTGATCTTCGCTGTGGACATTTTGTATTTTGTGATTGATAGTGCGTTACAGGTCCTTCCATCTAGAGACCAATGTACATAAGGATGTGTGTTGCTACAAGAAAAACGAGAGAGGACAAAAGCATCGAACTGCTTACATACCATAAGCTAAAATTAGGTTACACTGTGTAAAAACACAACCTCTATCACTCCTGAAACTCATGATTATTTGCAGCATATTTCTAAATGTCAGTATTTCAAGTCAGTGATCATATAAAAAAAAAAAAAACGCTCTTTTGTCTAACATACCAATGACAGCGAGATGACAGAGTTACTGAAGAATCACTGAAGAGTTTTATTAACATTGTGATAATCTTAAACTCAACAATATACATGGTGTCAGCATTCAGGGACTAGCAGAGTGGGAAGTGCTCACATGTCCCTGTTTTTTTTAAGACAGAAAAGAAACAAACACCCCTCACCACCCAAAAAAAAAAAAAATGCTAAATGAAATATATTCCTGAGATGCAAAACAAAACAAAAGAAAGATAAAAATAACAAAAAAGATCCAAACATCACTACATGCGATTGTGTCACATGTTGCCGTCATTGCTGTAACAACACGGAGATCGGGCTGATTGATTCTAGTGTCAATATTGCAGAGGAACAAAGAAGTGCACTGAAGCCAAACTGTACAGCAAAGACACGTTGAAGGGTCAGAGGGGGAGAGATAGGACTGGGCCGGGCCATGTCATGCTATCATCACTGCTGTGGAGAACAAACCCACAGAAAAATCACGAGTTAAAACAAAATGTAAACCAGTAAACAGTAAAAGCATTTTTTTATTTGAGATGACGACTCAGAGCAGCCGGTTCTTTCCTTTTCATCCCTTCTTAATGAGGGATTCAGAGTTTTTAGTTGTGTATGGGCCTCTAATTTCCTGGCACAAAAACTCGAGGGCCAAATGCACGTGTGTGTGTGTGTGTTTGTGTGTGTGTGTGCGGCTGACTGACTAATATTCTGTGACCAGAGGTGCTCCTGGGGCAGTGCAGTGTGGTGAAAAGGCTGTAGCGGGATGAATGCGTAATGCAGTATCAGCAGGTGGAGTTTGGACGAGCTTCAGTAATCACCAATCATGTCAGCTCGTCTCACCCTCTCTCCCTCTCTTTAAAAGAAGCGGACAGCCGGGGGGGGGGGGGTAAGGAGTCGCAAGGCACAAATAAACAGCTCCCCAGAAAAAGACGCCCAAGGACGATGCAAAGTCCCCTTTTTTTTTAGTTTTGAATTTCCATTTCAGAATACACTGAAGTCTTGTGATATGTTGTTTTATAAAAGAATGATATCAGAGCATTTAGTCAACACTGACAGTAACTTGTAGTATTATGAATTGTATTACTGTCTGCTCCCTTATATAGGTAAAACACACACATACTGACACACACACACGACTCCTGCTGCTGATGGCTGCAGCTTTAATCAACTGAAAGGGGGCAGTTCTACAATCTACGAGCAGTTGTGAATGTACCGCCGAAATCACCATCCATTAGTTTGACCCATTTATCCCCATTCACTTACAAACCGCTTTAACCACGTCACACAAGTGAATTTAAATCTGTGCTGGATAAAAAAAACACTTAATTTACAGCGAAAGAGGCAAAACTCATGCATACATTAAAGTTTTTTTGTTTTTTTTTTGTGATTTTGTATAGGCCTGTATGTGCCTGCCGTCAACATGAAAATTGCTCCCGAATTACACGCCGAAATGACTGCCAGTATTGTGCTGCTTGATCTGCATAAACACATTACCTCAGCTGCACCACTCTCAGCTGTAGTCAAAGACAGTGGGTTTGTTTGGACCAAACAGAGACAAATCTAAAAAAATGGACCCGTGCCGGTGAAATATGGCACCACCACAACGTTAGCGCTATCACTGTCTTGCCACCAGCTATGAAATTAGAGGCCCATGATGTGTTTATTAACCGAACCCATATATATTCGAAAGCAAGGAGGCAACAAGTTTAAAGCTTAGTTTCAACCGACAATGACAAAGAAATACGACTACTAATTGACCCAAAGCTGTAACAGAGCTACAGATGTTTGATTCTATCATAGTAAAATAGTGCATGATGGTACGCGCCAGGCTGTTAGAATAACAAATTCAAAAAGATTCAGGTTTGGTCGAACTATCATAAAAAGCCATTTGCAGCAAATTATCTCACTACTTTCATGTCAAAACAAATATTTACATGTGGTTCTTAGAAGGAAAAACAAAACACATCTCACCATTTACTAAGAAATAGCCATCAAATTAGCAGGAGTGCATAATTCAGTAAATGGCACCTGCTTCATTTCTATCATAAATTCTAGCTCATCTCTGTGGACCTGGTTATCCAGTTTACTATAAAACAGCCTGTTGCTCTGACTTCAGAATCAATCAGTCAAGAAATTGATTCGACCACTCTCTTATGTCTCAGATGGATACAAAGACGTAAAGCAAAAGAAAGTTTGATTGACACCATTATTGATTTAAGACACAATGAATAGAACTAGATAGAAAAGTAAAAAAAGAAAAAAATTAAACAAAACAAAGACATTACACCATTGTGATAAACCTATCTATACACTTGTGTGATTCAGAAGGTTTCTAAAGACCAGAGCCAGTCTAGAAAGCTTTAGTCTGGATCTACTGAAGGTTCGTGGTGAGGCTGAAGTTAAACCTGTAAATAGCTGTGTATCGATTGAAGTGCACTGAAATCTGAAGAGTGTGGCAAAGTTTCTGCATCTTTAAAAGCAAAGAATCGATGCATTTTAAAATGGAAAATACACCCTAAATTCTTCATCAGTGGTGACAGGCTAAAACGGAGGTGATCGATCTACTGATTCCCAACTTGTGATTCACTCCAGCAGCGTCTGAGTTATAACACACAGAGAAAGACCTTTACTTGCTGACCTTATTTGCATAATGTTGTAAATTGGCCATCGAATTGGAGACAGCTGGGCCCACTATTTTATTGCCCTTGGTAATAATTTGCTCGCTCTTAGCAGATTACTGCCTTGCCTTTAAGTCTTTAGTTCCAGAGGCCACAGTGTTTATCGCTCCTTCACAGGAGAGTAAATCAGCCAAATTCCTGCAAAAATGATGAAGGAAGAATGGCAGGGACACATGAGAAGAAACGGAAGTTGCTTGCCAGGATATGCTATGTTTGTCTGAGAGCGTGTGAAAGTTTCATTGCCTCCAACGTGAAGGTAATGTTTCTTTCAAATGCCTTTCAATTCTGAATTGTATTTTAGGGATTTGGTGAAGACAGACGCACATTTTTCTACGTTCCTGTGGACAAAAGGCCAACGTGCAGAACAACGCTTTCCCCTGTAAATTTCTGTCACTCAGTTTTCTTTTTTGTTCATTACATATTTTCAACCAACACCAAATTCTGCTAATCTGTAGCACTTGTAGCACGCCACAAACACAAGAAGCCACTGTTCTCCAAAATTAATTTACATACATAGTTTCGCTGTGGCTCTCTCTTCAATAACCTCAGTTCAAATAAATTAAACATGGAAAAGAACCAAACAAAAACATGCTAATGTGTATTACCAAAGTTTAGTTTTCACACATTATATACATGCCTTGTGCCAAAACAAAATACATTTGTTTAAAAATTTCCCTAATAAGGATTATGCAATGAAAAAAAAACCCAACAGAAATAGATAAGGTGGCTAATATACAAATTTGAAGGAATACGGGAATCCAGAATTTAACAGCAATTTTCACAATCAACCACATTTTAGCAGACACAATATACAGCAGGGAGCTTAGAACCATTTAAATCAAAAATATTAGAAACATCATCTTTTTTTATATATATAAAAACATGATTTAGCTTACATTTTCAAAAAAGATGCACTGTATTTTTTCTTTCCAGAATTGAATCAAAGACAGCCTTGTCGTCTTTCCACTCCCCATCTGAATAGAAGAACCATTCCCAAGGCAATCTAGTTATTGGCAAAGGAACACAGTTACTCATTCAGACATTTTGTGCTTCTCTATTTGTCTTCAGTTGTTAGTTTTGGAAAGGAGGCCCCTGCAGATCTATGACCCAGCACTTACAAATAATTTCCTTTTTTTTTCTTTTGCTTGAAGACCCCATGAAATGGAAATAAATGTTCAGTTCATGGAGAGCAACTCTGTGAAAAATTACAATAACAAGAGCAGTTCTGCAGCTGGGATTATGTGACAGGTCGGTGACATCTGCGGTTTTACTAAATTGTTAGAAACTGGTAAAATAGAGGTTTTGTGGTGGCAATACAAAGGAGAACTGTGATTTCAGTCAAACTGATGTAGTGACTATTTGGAAAAAATAATAATATGACTGGATGCTTTTCTATTAGCCAGTAAATGAAAAGAAATGTGTTTACAAACCACTGCAGAAAGCTGCCTGGACCTCAACCTTACAAGAGGTATCAATTAAGATAAAAAAACCCACAAAACTAAAACCAATTTAACACTAAATTTTCTGTACACACTATAATTCTGCACATTTTTTCATCCCGTATGAACTCCCAACGATTGGTTTTACATTTCACGGGGTCCTTAAGCCTTACAATTACTCCCATGTGACACAAACATAAACAAAGTAATTCAAAGGGAAAAGCTAAACTCATTTCAGTACAATTTATACAACTTTTAGAGAGAGGAGATTGAAACTTTCTGTACACCTGAACCCTTTATGTGAATTACAAACTACTGAAAAGCTGTCAAGAGGACACTGAAGGGTGTTTCGCTAAACTGCAGCCTGGACAGTGCTGGGATATACAGACAAAAAGTACATTGGGACAGCAGATTCAGCGAATGGTTTTATATACTTGATTGAGTTTATTCGATGGAATGCTTCACCTAGCATCTGTGTGTATTCTCTGCTCTAAACAATACCACACTACCCTTTAATTACCCCTACCCTAATAAGGAAAATCATATTGTACACTTATCCGACAAACCTTGCTACAGTGTTACACAAAACCTTCGTCTTATCTTACAAGGGTCAACTGTTTAATTACAAGTCTATTTAGAGGGGGTGGAGGGGGGGGGTCGAGGGAGGTGGGTCATCTAAAAGTACCATATTCAGTGTGATAGACATGTATAAGGCGTAAAACAGCAAAGAGTTTTCATTCAAATAATAATACTTAAAAAAAAAAAAAAGACGCAATGCATAATCAAAAGCTGTGAGCTAAGCAATGATGAGGATGGTCCAGTTAACCACCTACAAAGCATTTACATTGCTACTGACAGACGATACATGAAGGCATTGACAGAAGTTCAATGGCGTCTGTATTTTTAGGCACCGTGTTGATGTGAGAGATATGATATGTGTTTGTGGACTCGTGTGTGTGGGGGGGAGGGAGGGAGGGGTATAGTATGTGTTTGGGCATCTGCTCGGAGGGGGGGAATGGGAGGGAGGATGAACGAGGGCTCGTGTGCTGTAAGAAGCAGTCATGATAGATAGATTTACAGACTTCCAGGCATTCATGTCACAAAATGAGGAAAAGAGTGTGAGAACGGGGGGGCGACTTCGGCAGGAACGCCAAGCTGCCTGTGAAAACTGGCTGCCACAAAGAAAAAAAGAAGAACCAAAAAAATAAAAAATAAAAGGACAACATGTAGATGATAGAAATGGGCTCAACTAAAGGCAATACTAGGAAAACACCTGGGGAACCTCTCTGTCTGTGGACCGCTTGTGGGTTCCTTGTTGATGCGACAGGGGCAGTGGTTAGAGGTGGAGAAGAAACAGGGGGAGACAGAAAGAGAGAAAAAGGGATACAGAGACCGAAAGAGGGAGTGGGAGTGGGGAGAGGAGGAGAGAGCGGCACAGCTCCCTCTGCAGTCTAAATGAAGTATTCTTTCTTTTCCTCTGCGTGTGCATGGTTGCCCTCGGCGTTGATGATGGCTGTGTCGGCGTCGGGCGCATCGTCCGCTCCTTTGGCCTCGTTTGTCAAGTACGTTCCTGAGGAAACGGAAAACAAACCTATATGAAGGAACACAAATACCGAGCAGCTCCGCGTGTGCGTCTGTTGCCTGAGGCGGAAAAAACCCCCCGTCTGATCAGTAATGTTACATAATTCAAAGGCGGAATGATGAGAAGCTTGGATTGTACAGAATATGTAAACACGGCACAGGGTAAGCGTGTAAAAACCCGTCGACAAACACCTTCATCGTTCTCGGCGGAGGCAGGCGAGGCGTAAAGTTGCACGCCCAAATAATGTGATACAACTCTCAATTTTGAATAATCTGTGTGGGGAACTGACCATTTATTTTGAACCCTGGGCTCTTCTCCTCTCTCTCTTCAGCAGTCTGTACATGTGTTGCCCAGGCATGCCATATATTTTATTGTTGTTATTTTCTTGAGCTGTGTTGCTCAAAAATGAATGAATGAATAGAAGAAAGTGTCAGTGTTTCAGGGATTCAAGAACTATGCTGACACTCTGAGCTTCAGTATGACCAGCATAAACAGTTATTATTAATGTCTTTTTGACACTTCTTTTTTTTTTTTCTTGGATTCACTCCTATTTGGGGGACATACTTATAGTTCCCATAATGCTCTGGGGGTTTACTGTCACCACGGATTCACTAAATTGTGCTACAACTAAACATTTTTAACATTTTAGGATCAAATTTGTATCATTAAAAGCTGATGAATGAGCTATTAGGAGTTCATGTTTGCATTGTACTGGTGGATGTACTCGTGAATTACTGACACTAGAAAAAAAACTGAATCATGATTCTTAGGCTCACACTAGCGCTTTCTTCTGTGATTTCTTAGTGGATTTACAGGCATTAGACAGCAGAGTTATGACTCTGAGAGCAAGGATTGCATTTTTTGTCACACCATCAGTGGCAAGGGCTTAAAGTACAATGATAACTAAACACTATCTCCCTAATATAACATTAATATTCAAATAAATACCATTACATTTCTGCAATGTTTGTGAAAATAGTGGGGAAAAAACCCTGACTCAATCCGTCCTGTGTACGCTGGTGGTGTCATACTATGTGTGCAGGCCTTTATTCGATTCTCTCTGGTGAAGGTATGTTGTCCTCTTGTGACTTTGGGAATTGGGGAAGGACTCTGCCTGAGGTCTAAAGGGACATGTAGGACATGCTCCACTAGTTCCATAAGCCTTCAGAGACCCGGGTCTGGTCCACTGTGGTTTTACCTTTATGCCTGGCCAGGTATCTTCCCAGGACAATGATTAAACACAAGGTGACAAAGACCACTACAGCCACCACTCCTCCGATCAAAGCGTGGTCAGTGCCGTGCTGCCCCACAGCGTTGGGATCTGAGGAGAGACAGAGGGAGAAACAAAGACAGCAGATGAAGGCGCTGGTTTGTGAGGTGAGGGGGAGCCAGGGCAGAGGACCAGCAAAAAGACAGACAATACAAAACAGAGCAAGAAGGAAAGAGAAGATTATTTCCAACTCGTTCCTGCCCTAATGAGCTGCTGTCATTCCTCTCTCCTTTCACATCATGCAGTCGGAGCAGAGCTGCCTAGCTCGCTGAGAGTAATGAAATGGAGAGAGAAGGAGGGAGAGAGAGAGAGAGAGAGAGAGAGGAAGAGGGACGGACAAGACATTGACACAAAGAGCAGCTACAGGCAGACACACATTCGCCCTGCAAAATGAAGGAAAAAGAGAATGAAAGAGGGACTCGGAAAAAAGACGTGAATAATTCAGGATCACCCCCACTGTGCCGCAGGAGTCCCCAACATGCAAACCAGGGCGGCAGTGGAAGAGTAGTACACAGTAAATAAATCATCACTTGGAAAATAAAAAGGGAAGATCAATCTTTTTCTGTTTCTTGGTCGAGGAAGGATTGTTGTTAGAAAAACGAATGAGGTGTTAGAGACTTGCTACAGGTCCCCAGCTGTTGGAAGAGCAGTCGAAATGATAGTTGAGCCACAAAAGAGTGAAGAGTCCGCATGATGAGGCTGTTCATGCCTCATGCAAAAACCCATCAAAGGCTTCCCTTGACTTCAACAATAGCCTATTTCCTTTATTCACCTTGACTTCCTTTTTTTTTTTTTTTTTTTTTTGCCCTTCTGCAAAAAGTCTGGCTCGCAGGTTGTTCCAGGTAAAGAGTGAGGACGTGACACTGACGGTGTCCACTGTAGGTGAATCAAAAATAGTTGACAGTGACAGCAGTGAGGGAGATGGGTAATGGAATAGCCTGTATTATTCATATCAGTCCGTGACACCTGAGAAATTAGCACTCATCTCATTACCCTCCCCCGAGTGCCAGGGCACGCCATACACAACCCTGTCACTTTGCGGGTGTATGTGGGCTCATGATAACTGAAATATGGCAATGTCAGAGTGGAGTAAGCAGTGATGGAAGGACGGGTTAGACACACAGCTCACGTCGTACACCGATACTGCTTCTCTTCAGTATTCTCCTTTTCTTTCTGTGTCCGCCCATGTGGCCAAATTGAACAGCTGGCTTGCCCTCGCTCCATAACTCTCCACGGTCTGAGTGACCAGGCCGTCACACTTGACTGCCTCCCAGTGGACAAACACACACTCGTAGCGACGTGCCCGCATACACACACGCGCACGCTCGTGCAGACAGGCGCGCGTGGCGTGGTTTCACTGTGCTGCGGTTCTGCTTGGTCAGTGGAGCAGAGAGTAGAGGAATGTTCCCCTGGCACGGCCCAGCAGGGCGAGGACTCGGGCGTTTAGTTACACACATGGCTGTGTCTCCTCACCTCTATCTGTCAGAGTGTTTTTACCATCATACACACTCACCGTCCTACTGCTGAGCCTCAGTCCGGCTTTTACAACCCAGCGCGGCGCACAAACAAGCCATGACCACACATTCTTATGCCAGCCTATGGAGGACCACATGCTTCGGGCACGCAATGTGCTGGTGTCATGTCCAAGAGTAATTCAAAGCCCTCGACGCTTCCAGAACATGCTGCTTTGTTCACAACCTGCGCCTACCGCTTCACTTCCTTAAAGAAAAATCTTTTCCCCCGAGCAGAATTGAAAAGCTGCTTTGAAAAAATCTCAGCTTGCTCCTTCGCGGAGGATAACCGCTGAAGTCAGTTTGTATAGATTGCAAAATATGTGTCATTATACATCGTGTATAATCTACCTCTTGTTCATTGCTTATGCGCGTTCCAAACACGTACACTTTCTCCTTTGCATTGCTAAATACACTACTTATGATATATGCTATTGCCTCTTCATGGCTCCAGAGCTCTGCCAGAAGTAGCATATTAAGTGATTTGTGCTTTGTTTGCCACATACTGAGCATATGGATCAATGGCAGGGAAGCTGATTATGCTGCAGGAGTGATTTGAGAATGTTGGATAGATTTTTTTTTTTTTTTATGCTTTCTTTTTCTCCCATGACTCTATATTGCCATTTTGAAGCTAGTGTGAATCCAGGTGAACTCAACAATTGTCAACAACATTTAAATTACAGTCCCTTTACACTACATACGCACACAAAATGGGGTCTTGGGTCTGTTCAAAATCCAGTTGCAAAGTGTGGCACTCCATTGTACAATTGCATTGTAATTAGAAAGGTGTGTTTAAAAGACTTCTGTATCCTGCTCCTCCTCCTCATCTCTGCTGGAGGCCAGTGGCTCGAGGCCACGTTGGCCATAACTAGCATTGGCAACGGTCGAGTTGCATCGTGGGTAAAGTATGCCCATGTATGTTTTGACAAAGAAGAAGAAAGAATGCGTGGAGTAATAAAGATTATCTCTCTGGTTCTGCAGCACCCATTTTGATGTTACTTCTTAAAACCACCCGCAGAAGTCCAGCAGTGTCCAACAGGGCTGCAATGCCAAACCAGAAGAGCGCTCTTTTTCGGCATTTCACAAGGCAACTGGAGGTGAAAATTTAATACTCGAGATTGGATTTTCAGTAGAGTATTCCATTAACTCATGAAGCAACAGAGCACTGTGACATAAATTCATCATAACGTGTAAATACTTTTCAGGCCCTCAAAACATGGTTCATCTATTGTGTTCTTATGTATTCTGTTCTAGTCCACTGCTACTCAGGGAAGGATGAAAAATACAGAGAGGGAGTATGAAGACACACAGAGATAGAAAAAAAAAAACAGAGATTGATGGACAGGAAAAGGCTGAAATTTTAGTTGGTGCGTGACGGGAAAGTAAAGACGACAAGGAGAAGAGGAATCTAGAGAGGAGGGTTATACATTTTTATGGCTCCAAAACACATTATCTTTTAATAAGGGCACATACATTCTTCTCTGTGTGATTTAATATGAGAGCGTGGCAGAGCAAACTCCTCTTTTAATATTTATAACACTCTCCTTGTCGCCTGGCCTTGCGAGTTTGGCTTGTTTAATAAATGAAAGGGGTTCAGGGCTTCTGTGAGCCACTGCTCAACCGGACTGAAAAGTGTTACTCTTAAACTGGCCCACTAACTCCTCATCTGATCTGTTTCATTGATGCTGGCCCCATATGGGGTTATCGCGAAAGGGTGAAAGGATACGTGATAGTGATACTGCCAGGAGGATGTGAAAAGGCTGGGAATGGAAACAATGTAATTTAGTGTCATATTATCTGCCCAGATGTAATGACATTAATCAGATAATTAAATTTCTGGAGGGACTGAGAGGCTATGCATCAATATTAAAGCACAGTTTGTTTTACGTCAAACTTCCAGAGTGCTTTGTTGGTCAAGACTAAAATTTGACAAAACTAAACAAATGATGTGCAAAGGACCTTTGTTTCTTGTTTAATAAGGTCATCATTTCTTTTTTATACCAGCGTGATATGACCTTCTTTCCTGCCAAAGCATAGATCAAGCTGTGGGACTCTTTCTTTATCTCTGTCTAAAAATGTGCAGCTCTGCAGAGTGGTGAATTACATGAAATCAAACTGGTAGTTCAGCAACATTCATATTTGCATTAGGATTCAAGTAGTTTCAGTAAGGTTTTTTTTCCCATTTTTTGCAACTTTTTGGGCCATACGTGGAAAGGAAACGAGGGTAGATTGGCTGTAATTCAACTGTTCAACTTCTTCCAGTGTGAAGTAGCTGGTAGATTGCAAAGCTGTCAAAGCAGCTTCCCCTACACTGAAAATATGAATGGGAACTCTATTTCTGGAGTTGACTGAGCAGTTTGATCACCAAGAGGTTGCTTTGGTTAGTTGAAGATGGGACCTAGCTGTCTATCACGTGAGAAAGACAAAAAAAAAATCCTAGCTGTAGTGAAGAGGTTTTTAAATGTGTGATGAGCAGATACCGATTTTTTTAGATGATCTGAAGTCTGCAATAATATTACGCCAGTAAAGTTGCAAAAGTACAGTTCTTCTCTCCTCATGAAACATAAACAGCTTTATCTGCTCAAAATTGGAGCATAACACATATTTCTACTCCAAACTCTGTTGTAAGACAGTAGTAAACTTTTGCCAGGAGATTATAGATTCAGCAAAGTACACACAACTATCACTTTACACTCAGTACACTCATTGCTGGTTAGTACGTTTCAAGCACAAGGTTAATTTGCACTTGCCAAATCAACAGACAAACAGCCAGCATCTATTTATGTGAGCAGTCACTACTTCGTCAAAGAACACTTGTTAAATCGGCAGCTAAAGTGCCTCTCATTCTTCAAACGCCGCGTCTGCTATGAATGTATGAAGAACTCTGCATGAGGTGTTTGCAATTCTGTAAGGTATTGTTACGGCATCTCTTGGGCCTGACGCTATACCATCCACCACACCGCCTTTTCATCTAAAGTCATCTTTTAAATTAGCAATCTCCGCTGATCAGACGCAGCGTCCTTGAATGGTCATATCAGCATGCAGCTCAAACGGCCTTTACATGCCGCAGCTTAACATACATCCCCGTCTCTCTTTTCCCCCCTCGGTATTAAATTTGTTAAAATTAAAATTCATCCCCTACAGGCATCTTTTTCTTCTTTTGGATTACACGTTTCCTCTTTCCATCTTAGACATAGCCCTGTGAAGCAATGGTTTCAGTTGCTCGGATCAATAAAGCAGCAGCTGGCTTAAGCGTGGGCTTACTGAGCTGCAGTGTCCTTGTGTCTCTGTTGTGGGTCAGGGAATCTTTGCACACTAAAATAGATAATATGAATTTGCGTCAAAAGGGAGTCCGATTCATGAGAAGCACTGAAAAAAATCTCGAGAGGTAGGGTGTGACTTTTTTGTGTTTTTATTTGCAGTAAATATGATTTACTGCAGATTTACAAGATAGTAGCCTGATTACCTGAAATAAACTGTGACCAAAAAGAGAAAACAAATATATGAAATCTTTGTGCCTCGGCTTTCGCTTCCATTTTGTAGGAAAACACTGCACATTACCTAATTAAATGTACACCATAAAGAGACATGTATTACTCAGGATTAATTCTGCTGCAGTGATAGTAAGTTCAAGTTAGAGACACAAAAGAAAGAGCGCCCGCAAACAGAGAGAAAGTAAAGGAGGGAAGGTGGTGAAAAGTGCCTGCAGACTTCACTTGTTCGATGAGTCAATTATGCCCAACTTTTTGGCTGAGACTGGAAATTCACCAATCTGCATTTAATGCTGGCTCCACTGCCAAGATGAAAGAGTCCCTGGAGGCTGAGGCAGAGGGCCGAAAGACGTGTGTGCGTGCACTCCTGAACGCATGCACCCATGCATGTGAGACAGTCAGAAAGACAGAAAAGAGGAGATGTTACCGAGATGTGTGTGTGTGTTTGTGTGTGTCCTTGCACATTGCTGCTTGCTGGGTCAGAGTGGATTAATTAGATTCTGAAAACAAATTACTTCTGCTAATCATTCAATAAAGCCCACACGTGGACTATCTTGAATATTCAACAACCTCCTTCTCTCTTCTCAGAATGAAAAGAAATTGTGGTCAGCAGGGTAACGGCATGAAGTTATAAGCAAAGCAAGATAATTAATCATGTGAATTCATTAAGTTGCATGCGAGAATCAATCTATCAACGCAGCTCGACGTTTGGCAAAATCCATAACCTCGTCAAAACAGCAATAAAATACAACAAAGGAAGAGGCAGGGAGATAGCATCAATGTTACACATGTGGAAACTCAATCATGACTCTGTTGCTGCTACTTTTCTGTCGTAAAGTGCAGTATGCTGCTGGTTAGTTTGGAAGAAATGCACTGTGTGAGCAGAACGAGAGCAGCAAAAAAACAGTAGCCCACACAGAAATGAGTGATCTTGGAGGAAGCAAATCGCCAACACAAACCCAACAACCCCCCCCTGAAGGAGACAAGCAGTGGAAAATTAACAAAAGGCCAAATAAAACTTTCTGTCAACAAATGAAAATTAGACTGCCACTGCGTGTGCGCATGCATGGGTGTGCATCTTCAAGACTGCTGAAAGTGTCCCCTGCCATTGAGATTTAATGAATAGAAGGGCTATTCCATGTAATTCATAACACTAGCCTCAGGATCTAATGATTTCTCTTTTTCTGTTCTACACTTTATTCCAAATTGTTGCCATAATTCTTCCCCAAAGCGAGTTAATGTGACAGGTCATCAATAATAATTGCCCAGCAATAAGTGGAAAGACCTTTGCATTATGTTTTAATTCCTCCTTTGCTCTTCAGCTTTGTGGTGGAGAGTGGAATGGAAAATGGAAAGAAGATGGTCGGTGCTGTTCAATATTTAACCATTCCCTCCCCCGGGGATGTGGCAACAGGAACTTAGCCTTTCTGGTTTAAACACGGCATCCGAGCAGCTGCCCTGGCCACTTGCCCTCAAGAAAATATGTCTTTTGCTCATCATATGGCCTAACCCGTGCCCTCCATTTAAGACAAGATCAATAGCAATGGAATAAAGCAGTTACGAATCCCTCCAAGGGATGAAAATCGTCCTTTCCCTTATTGAGTTTTCACAAAAGGTTTGTTCTCGGTCTAAAGAAGTTTCAATAGGTGAATGCGGGGTTAAAGACATGAAACATTACCTGCTGAGTAAAACCTGCCCTTTTTGATTCCTGAATCACTTGAAAGAGTGGTTAAATTATTAAAATGTCTCCCTAAAATTGAGAAGCTTATGATTAATAACTTAAAGAAATCCATCTCATTTCTGTTTAGTTATTCTATTTTTAGCTACAAGTTTATCAGTTTTTCAAATTTAAGAGGTGAGGGATGTGTGCTTTGTTAGTGGAAGCTTTAAAAATTGACTATTAGATATTGTACACTATCCTGTCATGTCAGTTTTGTTTATTTTTCTCTGTAATTGCATGATTTTACACACCCTGTAGCGCGTGTTCTGTTTCTTCTTTCCAAAAGAAATGAAATGAAGCAGAAAAAACCCACTCTGAACAAGCTAAGAGCTAAACTAATGCAAACTTTTAATATTATGTTACATCTCTTCAAAGAATCCCTAAAATCTGTGGGTTGTTCATTTCCAATGTACTGCCTAAATAAATTAGAGCACTCACCACAGGTGTATAACAATTAAGCCTTTTGGATCAGAAACACAAGATGAAATCATTCCCAGCACTTTCATCCTCTTGGATAGCTCATTCAGACAGCACCTCTGATCGAGACGAATGAACAGCTTAAAGCCATATTTTAACTTTGCCTGTGCTACCTGTTGTGATTTAACATCAACATCCCATTACATAAGGGTGTGCGTGTTCTTGAATTGCTCTAAAATATCTCAAAAATATCTTCAGTATCTAAGCAAAACTGATTCTGCATGTTCCATCTCAGAGCCTGAGAGGGAAATCCTCAGGTGAAGTCATTATTGTTCCAGAAAACAGGCAGCTAATTTAAGATAAGTGGATTGATGGTTGTGCGGCTGGTTGTTAGTATTGATCAGCCGACTCGAGTCTCCGGAAGTCAAACGGGGTAAGAGTGGCCCTGTTTTAATGTCTCACTATTCATATGCAGCTTCTAGGCCAGCGCTCACTTGAAAAGGGTTGAAAGCTCAGACTAATCCCGCCTTTTGAACCCTGACCAATCCCTTGCCTGCGCTCTTGAATTCTCCTCTGGTGTGTAGTCACTGCTATCAACTTCAACAGGAGAGGAAAGATCCTTTGTGTTTTGCTTTGGAGCACTAACCATAAAAACCATGACGGTTATGGATTACCATGGTAACCCCCACTCATCCCCACTGACAGTAAAAAGCAACCAGCCTTCAGGTATCAATTTAAGACAATTTTGCTATTTCTTCTAGGTTTTGATACACACTTTGATTTAGAGTCTAAAGGTTGTTGGTGCTTTTTTTTAACCTTTTTACCTTTCTGTTCCTCGCAGGGAACAACTAATGGACCAAAGAAAAGAGAACTTTTCCTCTGCAAGGAGGTAGATGAGAATTACTTTAGTTTTTCTGTCTTCTCCACAGGCAGAGACACTAGGCATGAATAATTGCTGTCTTCTCGGCAGTGGGCCCCTTTTCTGCGGCAATATCAGGCTACAGGGGCTGGGGTTGGCCACACGAATGCTGATTATGAGAAGTGAATAGTAAATATTTTAAACACCAAAGAAACCCTTGTGCATGATTCAACCTTTCAGCTTCACAAGGTCAAAGCTAATTTGCAAGCCATGAAAAAGCATTTGGCAAATTTTAGAGAACTCAGTGGTGGTGGGGGGAGAGAACATGCATGTGTGTGTGCCCAAAGAAGGAGGGGGGGGTCTGATGACATTGCGTAGACCTCTGATACTTAGCGAAAGAGTTATTATAGCCATTAAGGCTGGCTGGGCTATTGAAGCATTGTGGGTGTTGGGCATACCTGCCAGCACTTCATTAATAAAGTGAATCACAGGCTGCAGTTATGCATCAGTCCTGGTATTATGCAGCGTGGATGGAAAACAGAGGAACCCCTTGCATACCTGTGCACTAGCTACAATCCAAAGGTCAACAACATTTAGGATTAAAGGCAATGGGCTACTGTCAAATTTACATTTCCCATTACAACCGCTGAGTCTACCACATGAAATATTTATTCACTAATGTTCCTGCAAGGCTGAATAAATGCTTCGTATAAAAGGTACATTATTGTATTCGGCACTAATACTTACTGTTACCATGTCAGAAAAAAGCTCTTATTGTAAAATCATACAGTAAAATAACGTTTTTGTAAATACAGAATATCTAATCCTGCAACTACTGACAGGAGAAATGCTCATTGTTATGTGCAGAGAGGAAAAACTGCAGTGAGTTGGTTTCAGCTCTGCGGCCAATTTATGCCTGTCATGCAAATCCTGTTTCTTTCTCACTCTTGGATTGTGGAGGGAGAGGGTGATATTTTGTTGGTTAATTAAAGGTTATTTTTGGCATACCTGAAAACAAGTGAAAAGCACAAAAGCCCACACTAATTGCATCTAGACTTTGTTGTTCTCTAAAATACGTCAGGTTTTTTGGTCAAAAATCCCCCTAAGTATCATATAAATAACGTCGTTTCACATGTTAAATAATTGCACTATTCTTATACATTATTTTGTATATCATACTAGGCTTGGTTCACAAAGCGTTTCTTACATATTTCTGTTAGAAGCAGACTAATTGTAAATGAATATTTTATCATTATATGCAACTATAATATGGTGTTGTTATTCTATTTGAATTTATTGCAGTCGATATTAAGGTTATTTTACACTAAATGAATATTACATATAACATTCACTTTGTGAAATTACAAATTTGCCCCTGGGCCTAATGACAGTTCAGCCTCACATTTCGATTGCAGAGAGAAGAATTTGCAGTCCACCGGCATCACTTCACTTCCCTATTGGCCCGTGGTTGACATGGCAGCAAACATGGCTTATCAGAACCAAACCAAGAAGAAGACCTCACTCTTGATTAAAAAAAAACGGCACTAATATCACAGGAGGTCTGGCAAACCTGGGATGCGCCATTATTCTTAGCATAACAATATGAACTTAATTTTATATCCACAAAAAACAAAAAAAACAAACAAAAAAAAAAACAAATAAGCAGAATGAACTCGCTAATCATTGATACCCATGACTAGGAATTCACAATACGATACAAAAAATATTGCCACCCATTGTGATGTCTGTATTAATTAAATATCCCAAAGGAATTCAGAATAAGGTTCCAAGTTGGTGGAGAAATACTGTGCACAAAGAAGTACGGTAAATTAATTACTCCATTAAAATAATTAATTTGACTTTGTTTGTACATTGACATGGGGTATTCATCAAACTGTAATCTAAATTTGCCAATACAATGGTTGCCGCTATAACAAATATTTCTTTGGCCTTACACTGCAGTTGTATTCATGAACATTCAAAGCAACACTCATGATACTGCTAAACTTTGCAGATCCTTTTTGTATGTACAGGCTATTCGGACTTCCCAAATCTCTAAATCAGAATTTGAATCAAATTACCATCAGTACTTTCCAAAAAGTATAGCCTGAAAAAAGAATATTGACCAAGTTTTGCTACACCCTAAAGTAAACAATATTTAAAAAAATGAAATCCTTTGTGGCTTCACGTTTGGTGTTTAACTGTCTGTGTCAGTTCTGCCTCTTTGACAAAAGTTTTAAGCAAGGAGTGAAAGCATAACAAATTCTCAAGGACTGATACAAAAACACAGTACCTCCATAACACCTGTAATCTTCATGCCTTCAAAGCAAACCCCGGAAGGCCTTGCGCACTCATTTTCTCAACCAGCTTCTTATTATGAGTGATCCTACATGAAAACACAATTTTCTGCCAAGGTTTGAACAGTTTTAGTTGCTGTTTGAGGAAGGACGGGCATAATAAAGACAGAAGAGAAGAGTAAGGTGCACCTGAAAGAGCTCATCAGGTATATAATATGGTACTGTTGTGCATACAGGCCTCAGTGCTAAACCTACAATGTGTATTTCTGCTGCACAGGAAGACAACTTTATTAAAAAGACAAAACAGCGCGGGAGATGGTGCCGCTCCTCAGTTGTTTGCTTTCATCCAGTGCCCGCGAAAAGACCTGGTAATAAATCAAGTAGACACATGAAAGCAGATAGTGTAGTATCCTGTGACTGGGGACGCAGTGAAGGAGTCTGATATTTAGATTCCCCGAAGATACACTGAGAGAGCTCCTCTTGTGTCTCTGCGCTACACCAACAGACATCAGAGAAGAATTGAGACACGCTGATGAGGAATATCCAACAACGTTTGGAAGCCTGTTATCTAACAGGGTCTTCAGAGAGATGTGAGGGTAGAGGAGAAGGAGCGGGAGAGGGGAAAATTGAAACAAAAGCAGCAAAGCAGCAGAGGAAAGGTAGAAGGGGAGTCAAGACTCCGAGAGGATTTTAAAGATGGTAATTTAGAGAAAGTGTCGGTGATGAGAGGAAATTATTCTAAGTGAATGGGACTGTGGAGCACCATGAAGTTGAGAAGCATGAAGCGATGGAGCAAAGAAGCAGTGAAAAGGGGAGGGAAAATCCTATATGATGAAAGAGCAGACATATATATAAAGATGAATGAAGCTGCAGAGAAAAAGAGGGAAAAAAATAAAAAGAGAAAAGATTGTTCTATTACTATTATTTTAATCTGAATCTTATTTGAAGATGAATTGAATTCTTACGTTTTGCACTTTTTCTCATCCTTCGTAAGAGAAAAATAATTTAAAATAATTTAGTACCCTTAATACATCTGAAACAGTTTATGCTATTATCATTAAAAAAAAGTAACACACTTAAAAACAACTTTTGGAACCCATTATGAAGATGATATATGAGTGAGCCAGCCCTTTTGCATACAGCCTGTCACAGCACATTAGTTTTAAATTGATATGTTGCTCAAAAACTGTGATTGACACATCACTTGACTGTAGCAGACATGGCGCCATGTCAGCAATATTGTTGCGTCACAGCGTGCAAAGAGAAAGAAACATCAGACAATCTGCAGTTCAACCAAACAGGTCATTTTTACCATGTGTTTTTTTGTATTACTGCATGTTTTCAGGAAGGTAAAACTTAAAACAAATGACATAGGATCACATAATCAATACATTAATCATGAATTAATATGATCATATATCACATCTTGAACACCACTTAGAGGGGGCCATCTCGATCAGATTGGTGAACGAACCTGATTGACTTGTTTTAATGCTAACATACAGTCTGGGAGGGTAAATCAGCTATTTGACCACCCAAAACTAGAAACCATGGTTAAACAAAATGGAGACTCTGAAGTCAATAAAACAGAACTAAATGCAGCCTTTTTACATTAACAGTTTACTTGGATTATTAGATTATTGTCAATACAGAGAACTCTCACTTACAATAGAGACTGGACTACTCATAACAACGGCCAAATCCATTATGTTCCGGTAGTGCAACCCCCCAAAGCACCAACGAGGACATGCTTGTAAATCTTTTTCAGCCCACATATGTCCATGTGTGACTGAATGTACAGACTTCAGCACACCCTGAAGTATCCATGCTAGAAAATAGCTGGTCCAATGGTCAATGACCAAAATGAAATCTGCATTGCTCCTTCCAAATCTAAGGTTTGAAGGTCATCTGGAGTCTTCTTTCCAGCACACTGTACTGGAAGGAAAGAGCAGTGCACTAAGCCAGTGATTGTGGCAAACTTTTAAGCATTGTCCTCGACCTCCAGGCAACACTTGGGAGGCATGCCAACCAAGGCAGTGAAAAAATATTCAGAAATTTCACCATCTCACGCTCAATCTAATCCATCTGGCACCTTATCACTGCAGGGCTTTTTGACCCTGTCAGTGACCTACACCAGAAGGAAGGGTAAGGCTTCTCCCAAGTCTTCCAACTCTGCCTCCACTGTGTTGGCAGAGCTCACAAGTTCCTCAAATTGTTCTTTTTATCACCCAGCAAAAACCCCCAAGTCGAAGTCAGCAGTCCTTCTCCACTGACCACAGGCAGAGTCTTGGGTTGCTGCCATGGCAGGCTCCAGTGACCTTCTGGCTACGGCAAGGAGCAGTCGCCCACACAATGGCTCACTCAAATACCATGTCTCCAAGCTTACCCAAGAAGCAGCAAGCATCCTCTCATGTCCTGCAATAGCCCTCCTCTTTACCAGAGAAGTCACATTCAGTCTCCAAGGAACTCTTTTTTTTTTTTTTTTTTTTGAAGCACAGGGTCAACATATCAAGACCTCCACCTCTGTCTGCCACCAGCCTCTATGTGATGTTTTTATATGACAAGTTGTCTCAGATTTGGTCAGACAGACTTCATAAGGGTTTCGGTGTCCTCAAAACGCACTTTGTGTGGATGGCATTAGTGCTGCAGGACACAGATGGGAACCTAATTTATGTTGCACATCAGTGATTTTAAAGTTTAAATCCATAACCATAACTCTGCATGTTGTCAGCCGCAGCTGAAATTTGAGAAAACCTCAGCAGTTTATGCCTCCTCAACATCTCTCTTTTTCATTCTTACTACACGACATCCCATTATTCATATTTTATATTATGATGCTATAAAAGATTCTATCAACAGGATTCGTACTTCCATACAGAAATAGGTTCTCTAAGAACACCAAATAGCAATGTTAACTTTCTGAAAAAGAGCTTTTCAAGTTAGAATTCTCTAAGATTTAACATTAGGAGTCATGATGAGACATCTCCAGTGGCCAGACATTTTCAGTTGTACATGACATTTGCTTCTTTGAGGTTTCAGGGCACAGAAGTACTGAAGTCTTTGAAATGCCAAGGGGACAGTGGATGGAGTATTTGAATAGCTGGACTCTTCTGGAATACAATGGCCTGAAGTATCTTAAGAGATTTTGAAAATCTGAATAATTTCCTTCATGTGACAAAACCAAAGAATAAAATTCATTCCAGTGGCCACGTACGCCACTGTTCATTGAAAAGACATACAATTTGGGTTTAAGGCATTCATAGAAAAAAAAGGTAGACTCAGTATTAGAGAGTTTGGGAAAATTTCATCAGAAGTATGCGCGTCATTGGCTATTTTTTCATTTCTTAGAGTCTCCATGTCTCAGAGTGTCTACGTGAGACAGGAACACTGACGCTTGAGGTGAGAGAGAAGTAATAGGACAGAGGGAAGTAAGAGGGAAGTGGGAGTACAAAGTAGCATGCTGACGGGCTTGTGGAGATGCGTGGGGTGGTACTGTACCTCTGTTGCCAGTGACTGTGGGGTCTGAGGCGTGGGTGCCTAATAGAGCGGTAGGATCTGGAGGGATGGGATGTAGGGGGGGAGTGGTGGATGGAGGCGGGGTTGTGGGGGCGTCTGGTGGAGGGGACAGACAGATACACATACACAAAAAAAACAATACAACAACAACAAAATGAATACACATGGGGGCAGATTGATACTTAAAAAGAGCAACACATGGTGGTTTAAGGCAAAACATTATATAGTGATGGGAAACCAAAAAAAAAAGGCAAAAATTGTGACACAATTCAAAGCATAAACACAAGATTGCTGAAAACATGCTCGGGCAATAATGAGTTACAGTTGATGCAAAGTGATGCACTACCCAGCATACACTGATTCAAGTACTGCTGATCTTTTTTTGTGGGTCAGAAAGGGTTTCTCACTATGAATTTGAAAGAAGCACTTTGTGGATGTTTGTATTTCACATCTAAACATTTTGCTCTGTAGTTCATGAACCTTAGATGACTTCCATCACTTGAAAATTGGGTGGGGAGCTGAGTTAAAGCCACTCACACAATCGGCTTTTAATGATTCTCTTTGGGTGGATGTTCATTTGAGTCATATTTGAACAGGCACAGTTGAACGTCTCATATGTAGGATGGACAGAGTAGGATGGTTACAATAAGTAAATAAAACATCTTAATCATGAAAAACATTAGTTTTTGACTTTAGATTAGATTTTTATATTCAGGACTTTTCCACACCATTGGGAGGAGTCTTTTGATACATCTTAGGCAAAGTGCAAAATCAGAAGAATGATGTAATTTTTACTTAGAGTGCAATGAAATAAAGATTTGGCAAATGATCTCTGCCAATTATACATGCTTGCAAGGATGATTTCAGGAACAGGTAGACAAGCCATCATTACCGCCCTCTGTTTTTGACTTCTCCCTACAGTATCATGGCAAAAGTGCTTCATCCAAGACACCATTTCGCACTGTCACATGTTAAAGCAACAAGAAAAATGGCAGCGACACATTGTGTGACAAAGTTAATGAGGTTACACTACCACCTTGGCTTTTATGTTTGTGTCTTTTTACGGTGAGCTAGAGGCTTTTAATTGGCTATGGCACTCTTTCTCAGGGCCAACTGTCCTGCATGTCTCTGTGACATTTCAGCCTCAGCGTGAATCACTAAGCAGCTAAGTGCATGTCTTCAGGAAAGGGAGAAGAGAAAAAACGTCTCCTCGTTGGAGGGGAACCATTAAAAAGGTATTTTCCAAGAATTATGGCGGCAATTGTGAAAGGCTAAAAGGTGTGCTAATCACTAATGAAGGGTAGGAACAGGCTGGGTGCCATTTCAAAAGAACAAGTAATGAATCTGGATCAGACTCTTTGACCCTCCCATACCCAATTGCCTTTTTGGCAGTGTAGAATTTGTCAGTTTAATAACATCACTGTCATTAAGTGCATTGGTTATTCTTGTTGTTACATCCAGCTGGCATTTGAAGGAATTGTTAGGTGCACACAGGCGCCGTGGCATGGGGGACAAGCACAATAATTAAACCTCCCCAAACTATTCACTGGCAATTAGGTAAAGGGTTCGGGGGGGTGGGGGGGATCTCAGGAACATGTGATGAAACTCCAATATACCTATTTGAGCAGGCCAATAAATTATTGAAGGAGATAATTACATTATTTATCATTCACACTAATCAATATGCTGCTATATGTCCTTCTTTAACTATGGTAATCTAACTGGCATGGGGATTAGTCTCAGACAGGCACTGTTAGCTACGGACCAAGTTGTAAAAAATGCTTTTAATTTAGAAGATGACATCATATTTATATGGCATTTACAGTCTCATTTTGATACATGGATCTATGAAAGCACTCGACTTTTCATGTTGTCCTTTGCGTAATGACAACATGGCTAAAGTCAAGATCCTTCTGAGAGTCTCTTGTTGGAGAAATATACGATTATATGGAAGATTTCTGTTTTAAAAATTAACAGGACACCTTGACACTTTTACCTTGCAGGCTGTAGACATTATTTCTGTTTATATTTCTTTCAACCATGCATATACGGAAAGTATATATTGGCTCTTATAGTTGAGTGTCTAAATTAATTTAAGGTAATAAATTAAAGCATTGTGGTACATATGCAAGTGAGTCATATAAATATATATATGTACACACACACACACACACAGTCTCATGAAATAATCATAACTTCATGGTTCTATATGATTTTTCACTCTCAGTGTGGCATGTATTATGTCTAATATTTGTAGCATTTTCCAACATACCTGACTCTAAAGGTCCTCACTTGTTGCTGCGACCTTGGCTGGGACCAGCAGAAAGCACTTCATGAACTATTGATATTCACCTTGGTTGCATCCTTCATCAGCTCCACATCTACAACATTTCTAGAGCATACTAGAAATCACTCCAGCTCTGCAGACCATGACCGTCGGCACCTGAGAGGTTTATTCTGTCATGTTTTTCATCAGATTGGGTCTGCTTTTAAATAGGTGCATGTAATAATAATAATGTAATATTTTATTGATCCACTTTGGGAAATTCTCTTTTGTCTCCAGTTGTATGGACTCCGTGGCCAAAAACTACCCGCCCTTTTGTCCCTCATCACAAACTGTCTAAGTTCCTAAAATAGGGGAAAAAAGAGATGTGTCACTGCTCTGCTCTTTTTTTAAAAGCATTATTACTTAATGCCAAGAGACAAATGGCAGAGGAGAAGCGGAAGAGCTATCTGTTTTCCCTCATACTCCCTTTATCCTCCCCCTCCTCCGGCGTTACTAGGAATTACTTATCCTTCCTGGTGATATTACTGACAACGCAGCACTAAATTCTGCCTCCCTCACACATTTCCCTCCTGGTGTGTGTGTGTGTGTGTGTGTGTGTGTGTGTGTGTGTGTGTGTGTGTGTGTATGTGTGGAGGATCTGGGACGCAGGTTTATTTAAGGAAAGGCGTTGGTGGCATTTGTGTCACCTGAGGCCCTTATTCTCCCTGTGAGAGATGGTACCACTAATCACTCTTAGCACTGATACAGTATGCAGATCAGGAGGTATTATAATCCTGGTTTTTGCGATGGAGTTTGGTGCTCCCGCCTCTGAGGTTCACACTCTCCACTATTTATGTGCAGTATTATTGTAGTTCAAGTCGTCCTCTTGCAGTTTTTTTCCTCTCCCTTCACCTGTCCCTGGTGCCGAGTGAGTAACTGATCAATTGAAACGAAACTGCCCACCTACCAGCCCTCTTTCTGAACTCACCATAGACGTAGAGCACGTATTCAGCACTGCTGGTCCCTAGGTGGTTGGTGGCTTCGCAGCGGTAGGTGCCATTGTCTGTCTTGTTGAGTGAAGTAAAGGTGAGCTCCCTCCCCTCTACGATCATCCTGTCCAGGTCAGGAAGTTCACCCCCGTCCTTTGTCCACGTCACAGGGTCGGGCCTGTGAGGTTTGAGGATGTGAAAGAGAAACAAGACATGCTACGTATCCGTCTGAGGCGCTATATAAAAGGCTGACATCTCCTAACACAGGATTTGAGTGACTTACGAAGGGTTGCCTTTGGACACACACTCCAGCTTTAAGTACTGACCCTCCTGAGGGACTGCAAGGGAGTGCATGATCTCCACACGAGGAGCATCTAGGGCAGACAGAGAAGGCTTGAAGTGAGGGGTAGATGACATGGACATACATTTATATTAATAACTATCTCACAATTATTTTGTGTTATGATGTATTGATTTACTTAAGTATTCAAAATCAAATGGTTAAAAGGCATGAGACAGAAATAAATAAAATCCTTTAATTCTCAAAATGTAACTGAATCATAATCATAGAAAATATAATCCTGTTAAAGATTTTGATAAAATGCAAACATGAAAAGAAGAGTGATTTATGATGATTATAAGAATATCATCATGATTCAAAGACAGTACATGTTGCACAGTAGATAAATTATTACATTCCCATCCAGACCAGCTTGGTATTGTATGATGAAAACATATGTATGTATGTATGTAAATAATGGAAAAAAGATTTTACTCTATTCTACTTATATATTCTATATATTATTTTATTATATATGTTGAATGCCCACTAACAGGGCTTTACAGTTGTAAGAACAACACTCACATCTCTCATCATCATCGCTCATTTAGTTAATTCTTCTTTCGTGTACTTCTATCACTTCGTGTTCTTTTTCCCTGAGGTACACAAGTGCACTCAGTGTGTGTTTGAGTGTGTGCGTGGGTTTGTATGTGTGTGTGTGTGTGTGTGTGTGTGTGTGTGTGTGTGTGTGTGTGTGTACACTCACAATGGACCTCCAGCACTTCA